>JAEIFM010000398.1:0-537500 GCA_018901885.1 Zaprionus kolodkinae | reverse complement strand
CTTAACTAGGAACAGTGGCAGAGGGGAAAGCTTGCATTGAGTGAAAGCTTCGCTTAAACGGGAAGCTTGTATTCGAAGCATGAGCTTTAGATTAATCCATTGGTTATCAATTCAATACGAACAATACCTAATCCCGGAAAAGATCACA
This sequence comes from Zaprionus kolodkinae, assembly GCA_018901885.1. Taxonomy (NCBI): domain Eukaryota; kingdom Metazoa; phylum Arthropoda; class Insecta; order Diptera; family Drosophilidae; genus Zaprionus; species Zaprionus kolodkinae. The sequence continues at coordinate 537,352 of JAEIFM010000398.1, read as the reverse complement.
CGACTCCGACCAATAAATTTATTATCATGCCTGTCCAAATTATTTTAAAAATGCCCTCTAACGCGCATAATACCATATATGGGAGTTCACAACAACATTATCCCTGCCCATCAATTTGGCTTCAGAGAAAAACGCGGAACTATCGACCAAGTTAACAGAATAACATCAGAGATTCGCACAGCCTTCGAGCGTAGAGAATATTGCAGCGCGATATTTCTCGATGTATCTTAACCATTCGACCTCGTCTGGCTTATGCATAAATTTAAAACACACTTGCCTGAGTACTCTCATAAGCTCCTTGAATCTTACCTCTACAACAGAGCCTTCGCAGTGAGGTGCAACAAAACAGTATCCGACAACTACACTAAAGTAAAGTCTTGTCAAGGGTTTTACATTTTTGTTTTTTATACCCTTCGACCATTGAAAATGGTCAAAAAAGAGTATACTAACTTTGTGTAAATGTATGTAACAGGCATAGGGAGGCGTGGCAGACCCCATAAAGTATATATATTCTTGCTCAGGATAGTGATCGGCTAGTGAGCCGAGTCGATTAAGACATGTCCGTCTGTCTGTCCGTCTGTTTGTTTGAGACAACAGATCTCAGCTATTAAAAAAGCTAGAGACACTTAATTAGGTATGAAGATTTCTATATATCCGGAGCAGATGAAGTTTATGTCAAATGTTTGATGCCACGTCTACCGCCCCCGCAAATCGGTAATTTACGTTTATTAAGCAAAGTATTAATCTTGCTTTGGTATGTATACAGGAAAGTATTCATATCCTCCCAGGAGGGTATTTCAACCTTGTTAGCTAAGGACTGTTCCCATAATGATAAAGTCAGTTTGGGCAGTTTTGACGAACAGAGGTAAACTAACAAACAATCCCAATTTTTTGTAGATATCTTGGAATGCTCTAATGCAATCAAACAATTTTGGATTGTGCTCTGGAGCTCTTTTAAGGCGGAACCAGACTCATGGTTAACAATGGATAGACTGAACAAAATTTTTAGTTGACTGTTGACCAGAAGACGTTTATTTTCGAAGCGTTCTTGTAGTGCATTCCAAGCGGAAGCGAAACCATCATTTGTGAGGGGGAACTTAGCTACAATGGAATTAGCTTCTCCACTTGTCTTAGAGTTTAAGTGAAATAGTTTTTCTACTGGAGATAATCTTTGATTATTGACGTAGATAGCTGTGAACAAGTCAGGGAAAGTCGGCCACTTTAGATAATCGCCTTTAAAGATCTCGGTATCACACGGTTACAGCCACGAGGGGTAGGAGAAAAGACTGGTGATTGCGTAGACGTAGTATTTATGGATGATGCGCGTTCGACAAGTTCACCCAGTTGAGCCGCACATCGCTCATACACTGAGTAACAATAATCATATTTCGATTGCATGGTAATTCTGTCGTCTGGATTTGCACTTTCATCTGCCAGTGCATTTGAACAGCGTTCATATGCAGTTTCAACTTTTTCCCATAAGGATCGAACTTGTTCTAATCTAACCTTATTAGTATACAACGAGACATCAGAGGATGTAGTTATCTTTGATTCGAATTGACTTAGCTTATCAGTGACAGTAATGAATTCGCACAACGCCATTTTCTGGAGCAATGAGCCTGTCACAGGAGTTATGGTGATAATTTAATTCTTCTTTTATTTTGTATAAGCGATCTTAGGAATGGTGTAAAATTGGAAAACAATATTAAAGAGTAAATGATATTACAAGTAGGATATGTTTTTTTAAATTTAAAGAAAGGAAAAAAAAATAATATTATTTTTCATATCGGATATACCCCATAAAAAACTTTAAAATCTTAAAGGGTATACGTTAGGTAAGGATATTATAAATCGGATAGCCCTTCAAAAATAAACAAAAATATTTTTAATATTTCTTCAGTCGGATATTCCCCAAGAATATTTATACCCTTGCAGAGGGTATATTAATTTTAGCCAGAAGTTTGCAACGCATCTTAGGAGACATCTCCGACCCTATAAAGTATATATATTCTGAATCAGCATCACCAGAAGAGTCGAAAAATGGATGTCCGTCTGTCCGTCCGTCCGTCTGTTGCAACGCAAACTAGTCTCTCAGTTTTTGAGCTATCTTCATGAAACTTGGCACACAAGCTTCTTATTGCTGTAGGCTGTAAATAAGTCGGAACGAGCCAGATCGGACCGATATATCGGATAGCTGTCATAGAAGCTATCGGCCGATTTTTGTTGTTTACCAAGATATTGCAACAAGATTTGGCAAATCTTATTCTTATTACGTTCTTAATGTGCTGTGAAAATTGTATCGAAATCGGACCACTATAACATATAGCTGCCATAGGAACAATCGGCTGAAATCAGGGTTTTTGTATGCAAACCTGTTTTGTTTTTGGAAATACCGCACATTATCAATACCTTTTAATGTTATACAGTAACCCGCCCTTTGTTTTTCCATTTAAATATCTCAGACGTTTATATTCTATAGCTGTTATAGGAACAATCAGTCAGTCCGTCTGTCTGTTGCAACGCAAATTAGTCCCCCAGTTATTGAGCTATCATCATGAAACTTTGCTCACAAGTTTTTTATTTCTGCCCTCTTTAAATAAGTCGGAACGGGCCAGATCGGACTGATATATCGTATAGCTGTTATGGAGCCTATCGGCCGATTTTCGTTATACTTCAAGATATAGCTATCAGGCTTACCACATCTTTTATAACTTATAACGATCAACGATCGGCCTAATGAAGGTTCTTGTTGCAATTTTATGGAAATCTGAGTACTATTACATGTAGCTGTTAAACAACAATCATATAGCTGTAATTCAAACGCATTTTTGAATGAGAACTTTCCAAATTCAGATTTTATGACCAACAGATCCTTTACAACACAAAGACATTCGACCAAATGCTGTTTCTAAGAATGGTATACTGATATATGCAAAACAAAATATATCGGAAAACATAACATTATTATATGAAACAGTTACTGTTGATAATGTAAGAAATATATACCAGTCCATAACATTTAAATACTTGCATACAATATTCATAGTTGTTTATAGGAATCCAGCTTTTCCTATTACAAGGTTTCGAAATGAAATCAGAAATGATGTTGAAAGGCTAACGTCAGCTGAAAATAATACAAAAACTATAACATATAGCTGCCATAGGAACAATCGGCTGAAATCAGGGTTTGTGCATGCAAACCTGTTTTGTTTTTGGAAATACCGCACATTATCAATACCTTTTAATGTTATACAGCAACCCGCCCTTAGTTTTTCCATTTAAATATCTCAGACGTTTATATTATATAGATGTTATAGGAACAATCAGTCAGTCCGTCTGTCTGTTGCAACGCAAATTAGTCCCCCAGTTATTGAGCTATCTTCATGAAACTTTGCTCACAAGCTTCTTATTTCTGCCCTCTTTTAATAAGTCGGAACGGTCCAGATCGGACTGATATATCGTATAGCTGTTATGGAGCCTATCGGCCGATTTTCGTTATATTTCAAGATATACCTATCAGGCTTACCACATCCAAATCGAACTTTTATAACTTATAACGATCAACGATCGGCCTAATGAAGGTTCTTCTTGCAATTTTATGGAAATCTGAGTACTATTACATGTAGCTGTTAAACAAAAAATCATATAGCTGTTATTCAAATGCATTTTTGAATGAGAACTTTCCAAATTTAGATTTTATGACCAACAGATCCTTTACAACACAAAGACATTCGACCAAATGCAGTTTCTAAGAATGGTATACTGATATATGCAAAACAAAATATATCGGAAAACATAACATTATTATATGAAACAGTTACAGTTGATTATGTAAGAAACATATACCAGTCCATAACATTTAAATACTTGCATACAATAGTCATAGTTGTTTATAGGAATCCAGCTTTTCCTATTACAAGGTTTCGAAATGAAATCAGAAATGATGTTGAAAGGCTAACGTCAGCTGAAAATAATACAAAATTGGTAATATTAGGAGATTTTAACATTTGCCGATCAACAACCACAGATCAACTCGAGTCTACTTTAAATAATAAGGGGTTATATCCTTATGTTCCTTAGCTATAATCACTAATTTAATAATTTATTTTTAAATATTTAGTTAATTAATTTATTTTATTATTGTAAATAAAGAATATATGTGCAATGTTGTTTAAGGTATTGTAAATATTCCTCCTCATAGGATTGCCACCTTGCCGTGGTGAGGAGGCTGAGTATTCGAAATTATAAGAGGTTGATTTAATCGATGTACTGTTATAATTGTTCAATAAAAACTACAGAAACCAGCAGCAATACGAAGAAATTTTATATTTTGTATAACTGCAAGGGTATGAAACCTTCGGCAAGCCGAAGGTAGCCTTGCTTTCTTGTTTTAATTTGTAAAGGGTATTCGTTCCCTTGCTGAAAAGTGCAGCTCCAGCGCACGTAAGTACCGTAATATTCGCAAAGCGGTGTTTATCTGGCGGCGCTTATGTACTAAGTTCACTGTTGATTGGAAATCCGTTACTTTATATGGTATTAATGCTCTATCATATACATATAAAATACAAATTGGATGTGCTTTTCAAAATTAAAGAACAAATATTTGTTATGTTTTTGAAGTTGGATATACCCCATAAAACCACTTTAATTTTTAAAGGGTATACGTTCCCTGATGCAGCTTCAGCGCACATAAGCACCGCAATTTTCGTCAAGCGCTACTTATCTAGCGGCGCTTATGTATAAAGTTCACTTAAAGTTCACGCTTGATCATATGTAAAGAAAACACATATGTGTAATATTTTACATTTGCAGCTTTGGTGTCTCAGCAATGTACATATGTGTATATGTGAAGCACTTGTATGTTAGAGAGCCAGAACTGTATGTATATATATATATGTGAAGCACTTTCAAGTAGGTATGTAGGAATGTAAAACACTTATATGTAAGTTTGTAGGAAAGTAAAGCACTTGTATGTAGGTTTGTAGGAAGGTAGATCAATTGTATATAGATTTGTAGGAATGTAAAGCACTTGTATGTAGGTTTGTACTTATCTGGGTCTATCAAAACGAAACGGTGGTTGAGCTGACCCGGCTCGAAGGACCAAAATGTTCTCGGGAGAACGTAGGAGGACAGATCCAGATGTGATGTGGTAGTAGCTGTTGTAGTTGTTGTAGTTGTTCTTCTGGTTGTAGTGGTTGAACTAGGTTTTAGGTAAAAAACACTAGTGATTTTCTTATACGTTCCTTATACGTGTTTATTTCTGCACAGCGTGTGCTTACATTCACTGCTTGCTTAATACTAACTAGCACAATAGGGAGAGACCTTAACTATGCTTAACTAGGAACAGTGGCAGAGGGGAAAGCTTGCATTGAGTGAAAGCTTCGCTTAAACGGGAAGCTTGTATTCGAAGCATGAGCTTTAGATTAATCCATTGGTTATCAATTCAATACGAACAATACCTAATCCCGGAAAAGATCACACGACTCCGACCAATAAATTTATTATCATGCCTGTCCAAATTATTTTAAAAATGCCCTCTAACGCGCATAATACCATATATGGGAGTTCACAACAACATTATCCCTGCCCATCAATTTGGCTTCAGAGAAAAACGCGGAACTATCGACCAAGTTAACAGAATAACATCAGAGATTCGCACAGCCTTCGAGCGTAGAGAATATTGCAGCGCGATATTTCTCGATGTATCTTAACCATTCGACCTCGTCTGGCTCGAAGGGCTTATGCATAAATTTAAAACACACTTGCCTGAGTACTCTCATAAGCTCCTTGAATCTTACCTCTACAACAGAGCCTTCGCAGTGAGGTGCAACAAAACAGTATCCGACAACTACACTAAAGTAAAGTCTTGTCAAGGGTTTTACATTTTTGTTTTTTATACCCTTCGACCATTAAAAATGGTCAAAAAAGAGTATACTAACTTTGTGTAAATGTATGTAACAGGCATAGGGAGGCGTGGCAGACCCCATAAAGTATATATATTCTTGCTCAGGATATTGATCGGCTAGTGAGCCGAGTCGATTAAGACATGTCCGTCTGTCTGTCCGTCTGTTTGTTTGAGACAACAGATCTCAGCTATTAAAAAAGCTAGAGACACTAAATTTGGTATGAAGGTTTATGTCAAATGTTTGATGCCACGTCTACCGCCCCCGCAAATCGGTAATTACGATTAAGCAATGTACCCTTTTTTGACCATTTTCAATGGTCGAAGGGTATAAAAAAATTCCAATGTTATTTTAAACAGTCGATAAGAATCTGCACATTTTTTTGAGCAGGCTCATGTTCCGATTGATGAAGTTACTAATTTTGTCTGTTTAGTCAATTCTTATTATTATTATTATTATACAGAGGGAGTCTCCTACCGGATATGGCGCGAGGCACTGCGACCATGATGATCTTTTTTAGCTAAAATGCTCTCCCTATTTTGACAAAAGTTGTTCTGCTTTCCTAATTAAGCCTAACAGGATTTTCGGCGACGAATGGACAATATGCTCGGGACCTGCGGTTTCCACGTTCTGAAGTTTCCTCCTTGTCCATACCAAGGCCAGGCAATCACATAAAATGTGCTTGGTTGTTTCGTCGTCCTTTTTGCATCCGCATCCGAGGACAAGCGCATTTTGGTGAGGTGATAATTCACCAAGTGGTAGCCACTAAGGTAGTCAACAAGGAGGTAGAGGTGCCTCCTGGAGAGTAGCTTAGCCCTTCGATCAACTGTGGGACCATACTCTTTTTGAGGAGAAAGTACTCTTTTTGAGGAGACGGGTAGTATGGACGCTTGGTTGTTCAGGAAGATATAGATATTCACTCCTCTAATGCCCTTCTCAGGGATAAGACGGCAGCGGAACTCAATGGCATGAACCTCGGATTGAAAAACTGTGGGCCAGTTGCCCATATTAATCGAGGTTTTGAAGTTGGGACCAGATATTCCAGCTATAATCCCCTGATCAGTCTTTGACCCGCCGGTGTACCAGAATTCTATAAAAACAAGTACTATTTGTAATAAAAATTTACATAAATAAATTCTAAATTTATTGCACTAATCTGCCAAAATAGTTTATTTATATTAATTATATTCTTAATTAAAAATAAAATTATTTTAATATTTGGTCCTTTCGTACTAAAATATTATAATTTATTAAAGATAGAAACCAACCTGGCTTACGCCGGTTTGAACTCAGATCATGTAAGAATTTAAAAGTCGAACAGACTTAAAATTTGAACGGCTACACCCAAAATTATATCTTAATCCAACATCGAGGTCGCAATCTTTTTTTATCGATATGAACTCTCCAAAAAAATTACGCTGTTATCCCTAAAGTAACTTAATTTTTAATCATTATTAATGGATCAATTATCTTATCTTAATAATAAGAGCGACGGGCGATATGTACATATTTAAGAGCTTAAATCAAATTATTTATCATTATAAATTTACTGCCAAATCCACCTGCAAAAATTTTTTAATAATTTTATCTGTTTAAATAATTTTATTGTAACCCATTATTACTCAAATATAAGCTACACCTTGATCTGATATAATTCTTTTAAAAATTATTGAATGTTATTATTCTTATAAAATATTCTGATAACGACGGTATATAAAATGAATACAAATTTAAGTAAGGTCCATCGTGGATTATCGATTACAAAACAGGTTCCTCTGGATAGACTAAAATACCGCCAAATTGTTTAAGTTTCAAGAACATAACTATTACTACTTAAGTATAAAAACTTATATTTTAAATAATAGGGTATCTAATCCTTGTTATACCCTTCGACTATTGAAATTTGACCATTTTCAATGGCGGTGGGCGTGGCATCAAACATTTGACATAAACTTCACCTGCCCCGGATATATAGGAACCTTCATACCAAATTTGGTGTCTCTAGCTTTTTATACCCGCTACTCATAGAGTAGAAGGGTATTATAACTTTGTTCGAACCGAAAATGTATGTAACAGGCAGAAGGAGACATCTCCGACCCCATTAAGTATATATATTCTGAATCAGTATCAGTATATCAGCCGAGTCGATATAGCCATGTCCGTCTGTCCGTCTGTCTGTCTGTCCGTCTGTCTGTCTGTCCGTCCGTGTGAACACCTGGATCTCAGCTATTATAAGAGCTAGAGTTTCCAAATTTGGTGACAACATGTGTTATTACTGCAGGCTGATCAAGTTTATTTTGGATTTCAGCCACGCCCCCACCCGCCTCCATAAAGTGAAAAAAATTGATTACAGCCGCAATATTAGCTTTACAGTAACAGTTTTATAAATACGTTATAAATACCATCTTGCGGACGTTTCGTGAAAATTTCAGTAAGATTGGACTATAAATATGAAAGATATTAAGGAAATAGTAGTGCCATGTGACCACGTGTTTTTGTCTGTTTTGTTATGTTAGATATGCAAGATCCAGGTTCAACTCCGGCGGCAACCTTTTTTTTCAATTATATGTTCCAATATAATTTGCAGTGATCATAATTGCAATTTTTTACCGGTTGCGTAATAGACTTTGTGGCTGAGTGGATGTGTCCGTTGACTGTCGAGCGGAAGGGTGTGAGTTCGAATCCTACGCGATGCAAGTGGGGATTTTTGGGGTACCACCTTTTTTTCAAGCATTTAAAATATGTATTTTAAGTTTAGTATTTTAATTAAACAGAATTTTAAGGGAAGTGAGCTGGTATTGTCTACTCGCACGCACGACACAATAATAATTTGTTTTTGTCCTATACGACAAGCTGAATAGTCTCAAAATGCGGCCCAATTCAGAAAGCGTTATTGGCAGAGCGGTTATAGTTGCAGACTACATAGCTGAAGTTTTTTTGGAGGTCCATGATTCAAGTCCTCACGTTGGTAAATAATTTTTTTTTTTTTTCTGTTCTTATTCATATTTTTTTGCATTATGCTATATCTTCTTTTAAATTCGATGGTAACGAACTTTTTACTGTATTTAAAGACATTTCAAACCTTAGTGATATTTCGCAGCAACACAACATAAACGACAAATCTGTTTGGATGTATAGGCATAGGGATGTACATATATAGGCATAATATAGGCGTCTCTTTTACACATTCATAATTAAAAGCCCTCTGATAAGTTCTGACTGGAAAGCACTGAAAGCAAAGGGGCAACATCTAATAAGAACGACGTGCAACTTTCATAGTTGGAACAAATAATTTGAGACTGTGAGACGTGTTTTTTTCGCATAGTTGTAGCGGGTATACCACAGTTGGGCGCGCTCGACTGTAGCCTTTCCGACTTGTTTAATAGCTAAAAATGGTCAAAAAAGGGTATACTAACTTTGTGCAAAATGTATGTAACAGGCATAAGGAGGCGTGGCAGACCCCATAAAGTATATATATTCTTGCTCAGGATATTGATCGGCTAGTGAGCCGAGTCGATTAAGACATGTCCGTCTGTCTGTCCGTCTGTTTGTTTGAGACAACAGATCTCAGCTATTAAAAAAAGCTAGAGACACTAAATTTGGTATGAAGGTTTCTATATATCCGGAGCAGATGAAGTTTATGTCAAATGTTTGATGCCACGTCTACCGCCCCCGCAAATCGGTAATTACGATTAAGCAATGTACCCTTTTTTGACCATTTTCAATGGTCGAAGGGTATAAAAAAATTCCAATGTTATTTTAAAAAGTCGATAAGAATCTGCACATTTTTTGAGCAGGCTCATGTTCCGATTGATGAAGTTACTAATTTTGTCTGTTTAGTCAATTCTTATTATTATTATTATTATTATACAGAGGGAGTCTCCTACCGGATATGGCGCGAGGCACTGCGACCATGATGATCTTTTTTAGCTAAAATGCTCTCCCTATTTTGACAAAAGTTGTTCTGCTTTCCTAATTAAGCCTAACAGGATTTTCGGCGACGAATGGACAATATGCTCGGGACCTGCGGTTTCCACGTTCTGAAGTTTCCTCCTTGTCCATACCAAGGCCAGGCAATCACATAAAATGTGCTTGGTTGTTTCGTCGTCCTTTTTGCATCCGCATCCGAGGACAAGCGCATTTTGGTGAGGTGATAATTCACCAAGTGGTAGCCACTAAGGTAGTCAACAAGGAGGTAGAGGTGCCTCCTGGAGAGTAGCTTAGCCCTTCGATCAACTGTGGGACCATACTCTTTTTGAGGAGAAAGTACTCTTTTTGAGGAGACGGGTAGTATGGACGCTTGGTTGTTCAGGAAGATATAGATATTCACTCCTCTAATGCCCTTCTCAGGGATAAGACGGCAGCGGAACTCAATGGCATGAACCTCGGATTGAAAAACTGTGGGCCAGTTGCCCATATTAATCGAGGTTTTGAAGTTGGGACCAGATATTCCAGCTATAATCCCCTGATCAGTCTTTGACCCGCCGGTGTACCAGAATTCTATAAAAACAAGTACTATTTGTAATAAAAATTTACATAAATAAATTCTAAATTTATTGCACTAATCTGCCAAAATAGTTTATTTATATTAATTATATTCTTAATTAAAAATAAAATTATTTTAATATTTGGTCCTTTCGTACTAAAATATTATAATTTATTAAAGATAGAAACCAACCTGGCTTACGCCGGTTTGAACTCAGATCATGTAAGAATTTAAAAGTCGAACAGACTTAAAATTTGAACGGCTACACCCAAAATTATATCTTAATCCAACATCGAGGTCGCAATCTTTTTTATCGATATGAACTCTCCAAAAAAATTACGCTGTTATCCCTAAAGTAACTTAATTTTTAATCATTATTAATGGATCAATTATCTTATCTTAATAATAAGAGCGACGGGCGATATGTACATATTTAAGAGCTTAAATCAAATTATTTATCATTATAAATTTACTGCCAAATCCACCTTCAAAAATTTTTTCATAATTTTATCTGTTTAAATAATTTTATTGTAACCCATTATTACTCAAATATAAGCTACACCTTGATCTGATATAATTCTTTTAAAAATTATTGAATGTTATTATTCTTATAAAATATTCTGATAACGACGGTATATAAAATGAATACAAATTTAAGTAAGGTCCATCGTGGATTATCGATTACAAAACAGGTTCCTCTGGATACCGCCAAATTGTTTAAGTTTCAAGAACATAACTATTACTACTTAAGTATAAAAACTTATATTTTAAATAATAGGGTATCTAATCCTTGTTATACCCTTCGACCATTGAAATTTGACCATTTTCAATGGCGGTGGGCGTGGCATCAAACATTTGACATAAACTTCACCTGCCCCGGATATATAGGAACCTTTATACCAAATTTGGTGTCTCTAGCTTTTTATACCCGCTACTCATAGAGTAGAAGGGTATTATAACTTTGTTCGAACCGAAAATGTATGTAACAGGCAGAAGGAGACATCTCCGACCCCATTAAGTATATATATTCTGAATCAGTATCAGTATATCAGCCGAGTCGATATAGCCATGTCCGTCTGTCCGTCTGTCTGTCTGTCCGTCTGTCTGTCTGTCCGTCTGTCTGTCTGTCCGTCCGTGTGAACACCTGGATCTCAGCTATTATAAGAGCTAGAGTTTCCAAATTTGGTGACAACATGTGTTATTACTGCAGGCTGATCAAGTTTATTTTGGATTTCAGCCACGCCCCCACCCGCCTCCATAAAGTGAAAAAAATTGATTACAGCCGCAATATTAGCTTTACAGTAACAGTTTTATAAATACGTTATAAATACCATCTTGCGGACGTTTCGTGAAAATTTCAGTAAGATTGGACTATAAATATGAAAGATATTAAGGAAATAGTAGTGCCATGTGACCACGTGTTTTTGTCTGTTTTGTTATGTTAGATATGCAAGATCCAGGTCCAACTCCGGCGGCAACCTTTTTTTTCAATTATATGTACCAATATAATTTGCAGTGATCATAATTGCAATTTTTTAGCGGTTGCGTAATAGACTTTGTGGCTGAGTGGATGTGTCCGTTGACTGTCGAGCGGAAGGGTGTGAGTTCGAATCCTACGCGATGCAAGTGGGGATTTTGGGGTACCACCTTTTTTTCAAGCATTTAAAATATGTATTTTAAGTTTAGTATTTTAATTAAACAGAATTTTAAGGGAAGTGAGCTGGTATTGTCTACTCGCACGCACGACACAATAATAATTTGTTTTTGTCCTATACGACAAGCTGAATAGTCTCAAAATGCGGCCCAATTCAGAAAGCGTTATTGGCAGAGCGGTTATAGTTGCAGACTACATAGCTGAAGTTTTTTTGGAGGTCCATGATTCAAGTCCTCACGTTGGTAAATAATTTTTTTTTTTTTCTGTTCTTATTCATATTTTTTTGCATTATGCTATATCTTCTTTTAAATTCGATGGTAACGAACTTTTTACTGTATTTAAAGACATTTCAAACCTTAGTGATATTTCGCAGCAACACAACATAAACGACAAATCTGTTTGGATGTATAGGCATAGGGATGTACATATATAGGCATAATATAGGCGTCTCTTTTACACATTCATAATTAAAAGCCCTCTGATAAGTTCTGACTGGAAAGCACTGAAAGCAAAGGGGCAACATCTAATAAGAACGACGTGCAACTTTCATAGTTGGAACAAATAATTTGAGACTGTGAGACGTGTTTTTTTCGCATAGTTGTAGCGGGTATACCACAGTTGGGCGCGCTCGACTGTAGCCTTTCCGACTTGTTTAATAGCTAAAAATGGTCAAAAAAGGGTATACTAACTTTGTGCAAAATGTATGTAACAGGCATAAGGAGGCGTGGCAGACCCCATAAAGTATATATATTCTTGCTCAGGATATTGATCGGCTAGTGAGCCGAGTCGATTAAGACATGTCCGTCTGTCTGTCCGTCTGTTTGTTTGAGACAACAGATCTCAGCTATTAAAAAAGCTAGAGACACTAAATTTGGTATGAAGGTTTCTATATATCCGGAGCAGATGAAGTTTATGTCAAATGTTTGATGCCACGTCTACCGCCCCCGCAAATCGGTAATTACGATTAAGCAATGTACCCTTTTTTGACCATTTTCAATGGTCGAAGGGTATAAAAAAATTCCAATGTTATTTTAAACAGTCGATAAGAATCTGCACATTTTTTGAGCAGGCTCATGTTCCGATTGATGAAGTTACTAATTTTGTCTGTTTAGTCAATTCTTATTATTATTATTATTATTATACAGAGGGAGTCTCCTACCGGATATGGCGCGAGGCACTGCGACCATGATGATCTTTTTTTAGCTAAAATGCTCTCCCTATTTTGACAAAAGTTGTTCTGCTTTCCTAATTAAGCCTAACAGGATTTTCGGCGACGAATGGACAATATGCTCGGGACCTGCGGTTTCCACGTTCTGAAGTTTCCTCCTTGTCCATACCAAGGCCAGGCAATCACATAAAATGTGCTTGGTTGTTTCGTCGTCCTTTTTGCATCCGCATCCGAGGACAAGCGCATTTTGGTGAGGTGATAATTCACCAAGTGGTAGCCACTAAGGTAGTCAACAAGGAGGTAGAGGTGCCTCCTGGAGAGTAGCTTAGCCCTTCGATCAACTGTGGGACCATACTCTTTTTGAGGAGAAAGTACTCTTTTTGAGGAGACGGGTAGTATGGACGCTTGGTTGTTCAGGAAGATATAGATATTCACTCCTCTAATGCCCTTCTCAGGGATAAGACGGCAGCGGAACTCAATGGCATGAACCTCGGATTGAAAAACTGTGGGCCAGTTGCCCATATTAATCGAGGTTTTGAAGTTGGGACCAGATATTCCAGCTATAATCCCCTGATCAGTCTTTGACCCGCCGGTATACCAGAATTCTATAAAAACAAGTACTATTTGTAATAAAAATTTACATAAATAAATTCTAAATTTATTGCACTAATCTGCCAAAATAGTTTATTTATATTAATTATATTCTTAATTAAAAATAAAATTATTTTAATATTTGGTCCTTTCGTACTAAAATATTATAATTTATTAAAGATAGAAACCAACCTGGCTTACGCCGGTTTGAACTCAGATCATGTAAGAATTTAAAAGTCGAACAGACTTAAAATTTGAACGGCTACACCCAAAATTATATCTTAATCCAACATCGAGGTCGCAATCTTTTTTATCGATATGAACTCTCCAAAAAAATTACGCTGTTATCCCTAAAGTAACTTAATTTTTAATCATTATTAATGGATCAATTATCTTATCTTAATAATAAGAGCGACGGGCGATATGTACATATTTAAGAGCTTAAATCAAATTATTTATCATTATAAATTTACTGCCAAATCCACCTTCAAAAATTTTTTCATAATTTTATCTGTTTAAATAATTTTATTGTAACCCATTATTACTCAAATATAAGCTACACCTTGATCTGATATAATTCTTTTAAAAATTATTGAATGTTATTATTCTTATAAAATATTCTGATAACGACGGTATATAAAATGAATACAAATTTAAGTAAGGTCCATCGTGGATTATCGATTACAAAACAGGTTCCTCTGGATAGACTTAAATACCGCCAAATTGTTTAAGTTTCAAGAACATAACTATTACTACTTAAGTATAAAAACTTATATTTTAAATAATAGGGTATCTAATCCTTGTTATACCCTTCGACCATTGAAATTTGACCATTTTCAATGGCGGTGGGCGTGGCATCAAACATTTGACATAAACTTCACCTGCCCCGGATATATAGGAACCTTCATACCAAATTTGGTGTCTCTAGCTTTTTATACCCGCTACTCATAGAGTAGAAGGGTATTATAACTTTGTTCGAACCGAAAATGTATGTAACAGGCAGAAGGAGACATCTCCGACCCCATTAAGTATATATATTCTGAATCAGTATCAGTATATCAGCCGAGTCGATATAGCCATGTCCGTCTGTCCGTCTGTCTGTCTGTCCGTCTGTCTGTCTGTCCGTCCGTGTGAACACCTGGATCTCAGCTATTATAAGAGCTAGAGTTTCCAAATTTGGTGACAACATGTGTTATTACTGCAGGCTGATCAAGTTTATTTTGGATTTCAGCCACGCCCCCACCCGCCTCCATAAAGTGAAAAAAAATTGATTACAGCCGCAATATTAGCTTTACAGTAACAGTTTTATAAATACGTTATAAATACCATCTTGCGGACGTTTCGTGAAAATTTCAGTAAGATTGGACTATAAATATGAAAGATATTAAGGAAATAGTAGTGCCATGTGACCACGTGTTTTTGTCTGTTTTGTTATGTTAGATATGCAAGATCCAGGTTCAACTCCGGCGGCAACCTTTTTTTCAATTATATGTACCAATATAATTTGCATTGATCATAATTGCAATTTTTTAGCGGTTGCGTAATAGACTTTGTGGCTGAGTGGATGTGTCCGTTGACTGTCGAGCGGAAGGGTGTGAGTTCGAATCCTACGCGATGCAAGTGGGGATTTTTGGGGTACCACCTTTTTTTCAAGCATTTAAAATATGTATTTTAAGTTTAGTATTTTAATTAAACAGAATTTTAAGGGAAGTGAGCTGGTATTGTCTACTCGCACGCACGACACAATAATAATTTGTTTTTGTCCTATACGACAAGCTGAATAGTCTCAAAATGCGGCCCAATTCAGAAAGCGTTATTGGCAGAGCGGTTATAGTTGCAGACTACATAGCTGAAGTTTTTTTGGAGGTCCATGATTCAAGTCCTCACGTTGGTAAATAATTTTTTTTTTTTTCTGTTCTTATTCATATTTTTTTGCATTATGCTATATCTTCTTTTAAATTCGATGGTAACGAACTTTTTACTGTATTTAAAGACATTTCAAACCTTAGTGATATTTCGCAGCAACACAACATAAACGACAAATCTGTTTGGATGTATAGGCATAGGGATGTACATATATAGGCATAATATAGGCGTCTCTTTTACACATTCATAATTAAAAGCCCTCTGATAAGTTCTGACTGGAAAGCACTGAAAGCAAAGGGGCAACATCTAATAAGAACGACGTGCAACTTTCATAGTTGGAACAAATAATTTGAGACTGTGAGACGTGTTTTTTTCGCATAGTTGTAGCGGGTATACCACAGTTGGGCGCGCTCGACTGTAGCCTTTCCGACTTGTTTAATAGCTAAAAATGGTCAAAAAAGGGTATACTAACTTTGTGCAAAATGTATGTAACAGGCATAAGGAGGCGTGGCAGACCCCATAAAGTATATATATTCTTGCTCAGGATCACTAGCCGAGTCGATTGAGACATGTCCGTCTGTCTGTCCGTCTGTCCGTCTGTTTGTTTGAGACAACAGATCTCAGCTATTAAAAAAGCTAGAGACACCAAATTCGGTATGAAGGTTCCTATATATCCGGGGCAGGTGATGTTTATGTCAAATGTTTGATGCCACGCCCAGCGCCCCCGCAAATCGGTTATTTACGATTATTAAGCAAAGTAATGAACCTATAAAGTTATGCTTCGGTGTGTATAAAGCTGAATGCAATATGAACATATCCTCCAAATTACAATTCGATCGGACTAATAACACAGAAGTTATTCAAGTCAACGTTTTCAGTACAAATGTTTGGTACGGGCAGCAGCCGACGCGCTGCTTTGAGCAGTTGACGCCGACGTCGACGTTGCGTCGTGTCGTTTTACTCTTTACGCGCGTCGCTGCGTGCGTGCGAGCGAGTAAGCTATATGTAGTAGAAGTATTTGTGCAGAATTCTCTGTTTGAAACTATGAAAGTGGTTACACGTTTGTAACGGATTTAGAAAATTGGGAGAAGGGTATCTTACTGTCGGGCGCCCGACTGTAGCCTTGCTTTCTTGTTTTGGATTAATTTTAATTTCTATATTTTATTATACCCTTCGACCACTGAAAATGGTCAAAAAAGGGTATACTAACTTTGTGCAAAATGTATGTAACAGGCATAAGGAGGCGTGGCAGACCCCATAAAGTATATATATTCTTGCTCAGGATCACTAGCCGAGTCGATTGAGACATGTCCGTCTGTCTGTCCGTCTGTCCGTCCGTCCGTCTGTCCGTCTGTCCGTCTGTTTGTTTGAGACAACAGATCTTAGCTATTAAAAAAGCTAGAGACACCAAATTTGGTATGAAGGTTCCTATATATTCGGGGCAGGTGAAGTTTATGTCAAATGTTTGATGCCACGTCCACCGCCCCCGCCAATCGGTAATTTACGATTATTAAGCAAAGTATTGAACTTATAAAGTTCTGCTTCGGTATGTATAAAGCTGAATGCAATATGAACATATTCTCCAAATTACAATCCGATCGGACCAATAACACAGAAGTTATTCAAGTCAACGTTTTCAGTACAAATGTTCGGTACGAGCAGCAGCTTTTGCGCTGCTTTGAGCAGTCGACGCCGACGTCGACGTTGCGTCGTGTCGCTTTACTCTTTACGCGCGTCGCTGCGTGCGTGCGAGCGAGTAAGCTATATGTAGTAGAAGTATTTGTGCAGAATTCTCTGTTTGAAATTATGAAAGTGGTTACACGTTTGTAACGAATTTAGAAAATTTGGAGAAGGGTATCTTACTGTCGGGCGCCCGACTGTAGCCTTACCTACTTGTTTTCACTATGTTTTATCAATAGGAGCTGTATTTGCAATTATAGCATGGTTTAGTCACTGATACCCTTTATTTACTGGATTTACGCTTATACAACATGAAATGTAATTTCAACAATTGGTTCATCAATTTCATTACTAGGAATTTTATTCTTTTTTTATACTATTTGAGAAAGATTAGTATCTCAACGACAAGTAATTTACCCAATTCAATTAAATTCTTCTATTGAATGATACCAAAATTCCCCACCTGCAGAACATAGTTATTCTTTATTAACAAATTAATTTATAATATGGCAGATTAGTGCAATGGATTTAAGCTCCATATATAAAGTATTTTACTTTTATTAGAATAAAATGTCAACATGAGCTAATTTAGGTCTACAAGATAGAGCTTCACCTTTAATAGAACAATTAATTTTTTTTTCATGATCATGCATTATTAATTTTAGTAATAATTACTGTTTTAGTTGGATACTTAATATTTATTTTATTTTTTAATTCTTATGTTAATCGATTTTTATTACATGGGCAACTTATTGAAATAATTTGAACAATTCTTCCAGCAATCATTTTACTATTTATTGCTACTTTAGGTTTATTATACCTTTTAGACGAAATTAATGAACCTTCAGTAACTTTAAAAAAGAATTGGACATCAATGATACTGAAGTTATGAATATTCAGATTTTAATAACGTAGAATTTGACTCATATATAATTCCAACAAATGAACTTTCTAATGATGGATTTCGATTATTAGATGTTGATAATCGAATTGTTTTACCTATAAATTCTCAAATTCGAATTTTAGTTACAGCGGCAGATGTTATTCACTCATGAACTATTCCTGCATTAGGAGTAAAGGTTGATGGAAATCCTGGTGGATTAAATCAAACAAATTTTTTTATAAAACGACCAGGTTTATTTTTTGGTCAATGTTCTGAAATTTGTGGAGCTAATCATAGTTTTATACCTATTGTAATTGAAAGTGTACCTGTAAATTATTCTATTAAATGAATTTCTAAAAATGTAAATTCATCATCAGATGACTGAAAGGTCTCTTAAACCACTTTATAGTAAATTAGCAATTACTTCTGATGAATTAAAAAAATTAGTTAAATTATATAACATTTGTATGTCAAACTAAAATTATTAATATATTAATATTTTTTAATTCCACAAATAGCCCCAACTTCTTGATTAATTTTATTTTTTATTTTTTCAATTACTTTTATTTTATTCTGTTCAATTAATTATTACTCTTATATACCTTCTTCTCCTAAATCAAATGAATTAAAAAATTTAAATTTAAATTCAATAAATTGAAAATGAAAATGATAACAAATTTATTTTCTGTATTTGACCCTTCTTCAATTTTTGATTTATCTTTAAATTGAATAAGTACATTTTTAGGACTTTTAATAATCCCTTCAATTTATTGATTAATATCTTCACGATATAATATTTTTTGAAATTCAATTTTACTAAATTTACACAAAGAATTTAAAACTTTATTAGGACCAACAAGTCATAATGGATCTTCATTTAATTTTATTTCTTTATTTTCATTAATTTTATTTAATAATTTTATAGGTTAATTTCCTTATATTTTTACAAGTACAAGTCATTTAACATTAACTCTTTCTTTAGCTTTACCTTTATGACTTTCATTTATATGTTACGGATGAATCAATCATACTCAACATATATTTGCTCACTTAGTACCACAAGGAACACCAGACGTTCTTATACCTTATATAGTATGTATTGAAACAATTAGAAATGTTATTCGACCAGGAACATTAGCTGTTCGTTTAACTGCTAATATAATTGCTGGACATTTACTTTTAACATTATTAGGAAATACAGGACCTTCAATATCTTATTATACCCTTCGACCATTGAAAATGGTCAAAAAAGGGTATACTAACTTTGTGCAAAATGTATGTAACAGGCATAAGGAGGCGTGGCAGACCCCATAAAGTATATATATTCTTACTCAGGATCACTAGCCGAGTCGATTGAGACATGTCCGTCTGTCTGTCCGTCTGTCCGTCTGTCCGTCTGTCCGTCTGTTTGTTTGAGACAACAGATCTTAGCTATTAAAAAAGCTAGAGACACCAAATTTGGTATGAAGGTTCCTATATATTCGGGGCAGGTAAAGTTTATGTCAAATGTTTGATGCCACGCCCACCGCCCCGCAAATCGGTTATTTACGATTATTAAGCAAAGTATTAAACCTATAAAGTTGTGCTTTGGTATGTATGAAGCTGAATGCAATATGAACATATTCTCCAAATAACAATCCGATCGGACCAATAACACAGAAGTTATTAAAGTCGACGTTTTCAGTACAAATGTTCGGTACGGGCAGCAGCCGACGCGCTGCTTTGAGCAGTTGACGCCGACGTCGACGTTGCGTCGTGTCGCTTTACTCTTTACGCGCGTCGCTGTGTGCGTGCGAGCGAGTAAGCTATAAGTAGTAGAAGTATTTATGCAAAATTCTCTGTTTGAAACTATGAAAGTGGTTACACGTTTGTAACGGATTTAGAAAATTGGGAGAAGGGTATCTTACTGTCGGGCGCCCGACTGTAACCTTACCTACTTGTTTTCACTATGTTTTATCAATAGGAGCTGTATTTGCAATTATAGCATGGTTTAGTCACTGATACCCTTTATTTACTGGATTTACGCTTATACAACATGAAATGTAATTTCAACAATTGGTTCATCAATTTCATTACTAGGAATTTTATTCTTTTTATACCCTTCGACCATTGAAAATGGTCAAAAAAGGGTATACTAACTTTGTGCAAAATGTATGTAACAGGCATAAGGAGGCGTGGCAGACCCCATAAAGTATATATATTCTTGCTCAGGATCACTAGCCGAGTCGATTGAGACATGTCCGTCTGTCTGTCCGTCTGTCCGTCTGTTTGTTTGAGACAACAGATCTTAGCTATTAAAAAAGCTAGAGACACCAAATTTGGTATGAAGGTTCCTATATATTCGGGGCAGGTGAAGTTTATGTCAAATGTTTGATGCCACACCCACCGCCCCCGCAAATCGGTTATTTACGATTATTAAGCAAAGTAATGAACCTATAAAGTTGTGCTTTGGTATGTATAAAGCTGAATGCAATATGAACATATTCTCCAAATAACAATCCGATCGGACCAATAACACAGAAGTTATTAAAGTCGTCGTTTTCAGTACGAATGTTCGGTACGAGCAGCAGCCGACGCGCTGCTTTGAGCAGTTGACGCCGACGTCGACGTTGCGTCGTGTCGCTTTACTCTTTACGCGCGTCGCTGTGTGAGTGCGAGCGAGTAAGCTATATGTAATAGAAGAATTTGTGCAGAATTTTTGTTTGAAATTATGAGTATAGTTACACGCTTGTAACGGATTTAGAAAATTGGGAGAAGGGTATCTTACTGTCGGGCGCCCGACTGTAGCCTTACCTACTTGTTTTTTAGTAACTTTCTTATTAGTAGGGCAAATAGTTTTATTAGTTCTTGAATCAGCTGTAACTATAATTCAATCTTATGTATTTGCTGTTTTAAGAACACTTCATTCTAGAGAAGTTAATTAATTAATTTAAATTTATTTATTTAAACAAATTTAAATAAAATGTCTACACACTCAAATCACCCTTTTCATTAAGTAGATTATAGCCCTTTATGATTATGACCTTTAACAGGAGCAATTGGGGCTATAACAACAGTTTCAGGTATAATTAAATGATTTCATCAGTATGATACTTCTTTATTTTTTTTTTAGGAAATATTATTACAATTTTAACAGTTTAAAATCAAGGATTACATACATATGCCGTAACAATTGGTTTACGATGAGGTATAATTTTATTTATTTTATCTAAAATTTAATTTTTGTAAAATTTTTTTGAGCATTTTTCCACAGAAGTTTATTTCCTGCAATTGAATTAGGAGCTTCTCCTCCCGCTGGAATTATTTCATTTAATCCATTTCAAATTCCTTTATTAAATACAGCTATCTTATTAGCTTCTGGAGTAACTGTAACATGAGCTCACCATAGTTTAATGGAAGGAAATAATTCACAAACATCTCAAGGATTATTTTTATACCCTTGCAGAGGGTATATTAATTTTAGCCAGAAGTTTGCAACGCACCTTAGGAGACATCTCCGACCCTATAAAGTATATATATTCTGAATCAGCATCACCAGGAGAGTCGGAAAATGGATGTCCGTCTGTCCGTCCGTCCGTCCGTCCGTCCGTCCGTCCGTCCGTCAGTCCGTCCGTCCGTCCGTCCGTCCGTCCGTCCGTCCGTCCGTCTGTTGCAACGCAAACTAGTCTCTCAGTTTTTGAGCTATCTTCATGAAACTTGGCACACAAGCTTCTTATTGCTGTAGGCAGTAAATAAGTCGGAACGAGCCAGATCGGACCGATATATCGTATAGCTGTCATAGAAGCTATCGGCCGATTTTTGTTGTTTTTCAAGATATTGCAACAAGATTTGGCAAATCTTATTTTTATTACGTTCTTAATATGCTGTCAAAATTGTATCAAAATCGGACCACTATAACATATAGCTGCCATAGGAACAATCGGCTGAAATCAGGGTTTTTCTATGCAATCCTGTTTTGTTTTTGGAAATACCGCACATTATCAATACTTTTTAATGTTATACAGTAACCCGTCCTTAGTTTTTCCATTTAAATATCTCAGACGTATATATTTTATAGCTGTTATAGGAACAATCAGTCAGTCCGTCTGTCTGTTGCAACGCAAATTAGTCCCCCAGTTATTGAGCTATCATCATGAAACTTTGCTCACCAGCTTCTTATTTCTGCCCTCTTTAAATAAGTCGGAACGGGCCAGATCGGACTGATATATCGTATAGCTGTTATGGAGCCTATCGGCCGATTTTTGTTATATTTCAAGATATAGCTATCAGGCTTACCAAATCCAAATCGAACTTTTTATAACTTATAACGATCAACGATCGGCCTAATGAAGGTTCTTGTTGCAATTTTATGGAAATCTGAGTACTATTACATGTAGCTGTTAAACAAAAAATCATATAGCTGTTATTCAAATGCATTTTTGAAAGAGAACTTTCCAAATTTAGATTTTATGACCAACAGATCCTTTACAACACAAAGACATTCGACCAAATGCTGTTTCTAAGAATTGTATACTGATATATGCAAAACAAAATATATCGGAAAACATAACATTCTTATATGAAACAGTTACAGTTGATAACGTAAGAAATATATACCAGTCCATTTAAATACATTTAAATAAATACATTTAAATACATTTAAATACTTGCATACAATAGTCATAGTTGTTTATAGGAATCCAGCTTTTCCTATTACAAGGTTTCGAAATGAAATCAGAAATGATGTTGAAAGGCTAACGTCAGCTGCAAATATTACAAAATTGGTAATATTAGGAGATTTTAACATTTGCCGATCAACAACCACTGATCAGCTCGAGTCTACTTTAAATAATAACAACAAAATGTGCCAACAACAAAACAGTTAACTCGCTCGCACGCACGCAGCGACGCGCTGCTTTGAGCAGTTGACGCCGACGTCGACGTTGCGTCGTGTCGTTTTACTCTTTACGCGCGTCGCTGCGTGCGTGCGAGCGAGTAAGCTATATGTAGTAGAAGTATTTGTGCAGAATTCTCTGTTTGAAACTATGAAAGTGGTTACACGTTTGTAACGGATTTAGAAAATTGGGAGAAGGGTATCTTACTGTCGGGCGCCCGACTGTAGCCTTGCTTTCTTGTTTTGGATTAATTTTTATACCCTTCGACCATTGAAAATGGTCAAAAAAGGGTATACTAACTTTGTGCAAAATGTATGTAACAGGCATAAGGAGGCGTGGCAGACCCCATAAAGTATATATATTCTTGCTCAGGTTCACTAGCCGAGTCGATTGAGACATGTCCGTCTGTCTGTCCGTCTGTCCGTCTGTCCGTCTGTCCGTCTGTTTGTTTGAGACAACAGATCTTAGCTATTAAAAAAGCTAGAGACACCAAATTTGGTATGAAGGTTTCTATATATTCGGGGCAGGTGAAGTTTATGTCAAATGTTTGATGCCACGCCCACCGCCCCCGCAAATCGGTTATTTACGATTATTAAGCAAAGTATTAAACTTATAAAGTTTTGCTTTGGTATGTATAAAGGTAAATGCAATATGAACATAATCTCCAAATTACAATCCGATCGGACCAATAAGACAGAAGTTATTAAAGTCAACGTTTTCAGTACAAATGTTCGGTACGGGCAGCAGCCGACGCGCTGCTTTGAGCAGTTGACACCGACGTCGACGTTGCGTCGTGTCGCTTTACTCTTTACGCGCGTCGCTGTGTGAGTGCGTGCGAGTAAGCTATATGTAGTAGAAGAATTTGTGCAGAATTTTTGTTTGAAATTATGAGTATAGTTTCACGCTTGTAACGGATTTTAAAAATTGGGAGAAGGGTATCTTACTGTCGGGCGCCCGACTGTAGCCTTACCTACTTGTTTTAATTTCTATATTTTATTATACCCTTCGACCATTGAAAATGGTCAAAAAAGGGTATACTAACTTTGTGCAAAATGTATGTAACAGGCATAAGGAGGCGTGGCAGACCCCATAAAGTATATATATTCTTGCTCAGGATCACTAGCCGAGTCGATTGAGACATGTCCGTCTGTCTGTCCGTCTGTCCGTCCGTCCGTCTGTCCGTCTGTCCGTCTGTCCGTCTGTTTGTTTGAGACAACAGATCTTAGCTATTAAAAAAGCTAGAGACACCAAATTTGGTAAGAAGGTTCCTATATATTCGGGGCAGGTGAAGTTTATGTCAAATGTTTGATGCCACGTCCACCGCCCCCGCCAATCGGTAATTTGCGATTATTAAGCAAAGTATTGAACTTATAAAGTTCTGCTTCGGTATGTATAAAGCTGAATGCAATATGAACATATTCTCCAAATTACAATCCGATCGGACCAATAACACAGAAGTTATTCAAGTCAACGTTTTCAGTACAAATGTTCGGTACGAGCAGCAGCTTTTGCGCTGCTTTGAGCAGTCGACGCCGACGTCGACGTTGCGTCGTGTCGCTTTACTCTTTACGCACGTCGCTGCGTGCGTGCGAGCGAGTAAGCTATATGTAGTAGAAGTATTTGTGCAGAATTCTCTGTTTTAAATTATGAAAGTGGTTACACGTTTGTAACGGATTTAGAAAATTGGGAGAAGGGTATCTTACTGTCGGGCGCCCGACTGTAACCTTACCTACTTGTTTTCACTATGTTTTATCAATAGGAGCTGTATTTGCAATTATAGCATGGTTTAGTCACTGATACCCTTTATTTACTGGATTTACGCTTATACAACATGAAATGTAATTTCAACAATTGGTTCATCAATTTCATTACTAGGAATTTTATTCTTTTTATACCCTTCGACCATTGAAAATGGTCAAAAAAGGGTATACTAACTTTGTGCAAAATGTATGTAACAGGCATAAGGAGGCGTGGCAGACCCCATAAAGTATATATATTCTTACTCAGGATCACTAGCCGAGTCGATTGAGACATGTCCGTCTGTCTGTCCGTCTGTCCGTCTGTCCGTCTGTCCGTCTGTTTGTTTGAGACAACAGATCTTAGCTATTAAAAAAGCTAGAGACACCAAATTTGGTATGAAGGTTCCTATATATTCGGGGCAGGTGAAGTTTATGTCAAATGTTTGATGCCACGCCCACCGCCCCCGCAAATCGGTTATTTACGATTATTAAGCAAAGTATTAAACCTATAAAGTTGTGCTTTGGTATGTATGAAGCTGAATGCAATATGAACATATTCTCCAAATTACAATCCGATCGGACCAATAACACAGAAGTTATTAAAGTCGACGTTTTCAGTACAAATGTTCGGTACGGGCAGCAGCCGACGCGCTGCTTTGAGCAGTTGACGCCGACGTCGACGTTGCGTCGTGTCGCTTTACTCTTTACGCGCGTCGCTGTGTGCGTGCGAGCGAGTAAGCTATAAGTAGTAGAAGTATTTATGCAAAATTCTCTGTTTGAAACTATGAAAGTGGTTACACGTTTGTAACGGATTTAGAAAATTGGGAGAAGGGTATCTTACTGTCGGGCGCCCGACTGTAACCTTACCTACTTGTTTTCACTATGTTTTATCAATAGGAGCTGTATTTGCAATTATAGCATGGTTTAGTCACTGATACCCTTTATTTACTGGATTTACGCTTATACAACATGAAATGTAATTTCAACAATTGGTTCATCAATTTCATTACTAGGAATTTTATTCTTTTTATACCCTTCGACCATTGAAAATGGTCAAAAAAGGGTATACTAACTTTGTGCAAAATGTATGTAACAGGCATAAGGAGGCGTGGCAGACCCCATAAAGTATATATATTCTTGCTCAGGATCACTAGCCGAGTCGATTGAGACATGTCCGTCTGTCTGTCCGTCTGTCCGTCTGTCCGTCTGTTTGTTTGAGACAACAGATCTTAGCTATTAAAAAAGCTAGAGACACCAAATTTGGTATGAAGGTTCCTATATATTCGGGGCAGGTGAAGTTTATGTCAAATGTTTGATGCCACACCCACCGCCCCCGCAAATCGGTTATTTACGATTATTAAGCAAAGTATTAAACCTATAAAGTTGTGCTTTGGTATGTATGAAGCTGAATGCAATATGAACATATTCTCCAAATTACAATCCGATCGGACCAATAACACAGAAGTTATTAAAGTCGACGTTTTCAGTACAAATGTTCGGTACGGGCAGCAGCCGACGCGCTGCTTTGAGCAGTTGACGCCGACGTCGACGTTGCGTCGTGTCGCTTTACTCTTTACGCGCGTCGCTGTGTGCGTGCGAGCGAGTAAGCTATAAGTAGTAGAAGTATTTATGCAAAATTCTCTGTTTGAAACTATGAAAGTGGTTACACGTTTGTAACGGATTTAGAAAATTGGAAGAAGGGTATCTTACTGTCGGGCGCCCGACTGTAACCTTACCTACTTGTTTTCACTATGTTTTATCAATAGGAGCTGTATTTGCAATTATAGCATGGTTTAGTCACTGATACCCTTTATTTACTGGATTTACGCTTATACAACATGAAATGTAATTTCAACAATTGGTTCATCAATTTCATTACTAGGAATTTTATTCTTTTTATACCCTTCGACCATTGAAAATGGTCAAAAAAGGGTATACTAACTTTGTGCAAAATGTATGTAACAGGCATAAGGAGGCGTGGCAGACCCCATAAAGTATATATATTCTTGCTCAGGATCACTAGCCGAGTCGATTGAGACATGTCCGTCTGTCTGTCCGTCTGTCCGTCTGTTTGTTTGAGACAACAGATCTTAGCTATTAAAAAAGCTAGAGACACCAAATTTGGTCTGAAGGTTCCTATATATTCGGGGCAGGTGAAGTTTATGTCAAATGTTTGATGCCACACCCACCGCCCCCGCAAATCGGTTATTTACGATTATTAAGCAAAGTAATGAACCTATAAAGTTGTGCTTTGGTATGTATAAAGCTGAATGCAATATGAACATATTCTCCAAATAACAATCCGATCGGACCAATAACACAGAAGTTATTAAAGTCGTCGTTTTCAGTACGAATGTTCGGTACGAGCAGCAGCCGACGCGCTGCTTTGAGCAGTTGACGCCGACGTCGACGTTGCGTCGTGTCGCTTTACTCTTTACGCGCGTCGCTGTGTGAGTGCGAGCGAGTAAGCTATATGTAATAGAAGAATTTGTGCAGAATTTTTGTTTGAAATTATGAGTATAGTTACACGCTTGTAACGGATTTAGAAAATTGGGAGAAGGGTATCTTACTGTCGGGCGCCCGACTGTAGCCTTACCTACTTGTTTTATACTATTTGAGAAAGATTAGTATCTCAACGACAAGTAATTTACCCAATTCAATTAAATTCTTCTATTGAATGATACCAAAATTCCCCACCTGCAGAACATAGTTATTCTTTATTAACAAATTAATTTATAATATGGCAGATTAGTGCAATGGACTTAAGCTCCATATATAAAGTATTTTACTTTTATTAGAATAAAATGTCAACATGAGCTAATTTAGGTCTACAAGATAGAGCTTCACCTTTAATAGAACAATTAATTTTTTTTCATGATCATGCATTATTAATTTTAGTAATAATTACTGTTTTAGTTGGATACTTAATATTTATTTTATTTTTTAATTCTTATGTTAATCGATTTTTATTACATGGGCAACTTATTGAAATAATTTGAACAATTCTTCCAGCAATCATTTTACTATTTACTGCTACTTTAGGTTTATTATACCTTTTAGACGAAATTAATGAACCTTCAGTAACTTTAAAAAGAATTGGATTGCTGTAGGCAGTAAATAAGTCGGAACGAGCCAGATCGGACCGATATATCGTATAGCTGTCATAGAAGCTATCGGCCGATTTTTGTTGTTTTTCAAGATATTGCAACAAGATTTGGCAAATCTTATTTTTATTACGTTCTTAATATGCTGTCAAAATTGTATCAAAATCGGACCACTATAACATATAGCTGCCATAGGAACAATCGGCTGAAATCAGGGTTTTTCTATGCAATCCTGTTTTGTTTTTGGAAATACCGCACATTATCAATACTTTTTAATGTTATACAGTAACCCGTCCTTAGTTTTTCCATTTAAATATCTCAGACGTATATATTTTATAGCTGTTATAGGAACAATCAGTCAGTCCGTCTGTCTGTTGCAACGCAAATTAGTCCCCCAGTTATTGAGCTATCATCATGAAACTTTGCTCACCAGCTTCTTATTTCTGCCCTCTTTAAATAAGTCGGAACGGGCCAGATCGGACTGATATATCGTATAGCTGTTATGGAGCCTATCGGCCGATTTTCGTTATATTTCAAGATATAGCTATCAGGCTTACCAAATCCAAATCGAACTTTTATAACTTATAACGATCAACGATCGGCCTAATGAAGGTTCTTGTTGCAATTTTATGGAAATCTGAGTACTATTACATGTAGCTGTTAAACAAAAAATCATATAGCTGTTATTCAAATGCATTTTTGAAAGAGAACTTTCCAAATTTAGATTTTATGACCAACAGATCCTTTACAACACAAAGACATTCGACCAAATGCTGTTTCTAAGAATTGTATACTGATATATGCAAAACAAAATATATCGGAAAACATAACATTCTTATATGAAACAGTTACAGTTGATAACGTAAGAAATATATACCAGTCCATTTAAATACATTTAAATAAATACATTTAAATACATTTAAATACTTGCATACAATAGTCATAGTTGTTTATAGGAATCCAGCTTTTCCTATTACAAGGTTTCGAAATGAAATCAGAAATGATGTTGAAAGGCTAACGTCAGCTGCAAATATTACAAAATTGGTAATATTAGGAGATTTTAACATTTGCCGATCAACAACCACTGATCAGCTCGAGTCTACTTTAAATAATAACAACAAAATGTGCCAACAACAAAACAGTTAACTCGCTCGCACGCACGCAGCGACGCGCTGCTTTGAGCAGTTGACGCCGACGTCGACGTTGCGTCGTGTCGTTTTACTCTTTACGCGCGTCGCTGCGTGCGTGCGAGCGAGTAAGCTATATGTAGTAGAAGTATTTGTGCAGAATTCTCTGTTTGAAACTATGAAAGTGGTTACACGTTTGTAACGGATTTTAAAAATTGGGAGAAGGGTATCTTACTGTCGGGCGCCCGACTGTAGCCTTGCTTTCTTGTTTTGGATTAATTTTTATACCCTTCGACCATTGAAAATGGTCAAAAAAGGGTATACTAACTTTGTGCAAAATGTATGTAACAGGCATAAGGAGGCGTGGCAGACCCCATAAAGTATATATATTCTTGCTCAGGTTCACTAGCCGAGTCGATTGAGACATGTCCGTCTGTCTGTCCGTCTGTCCGTCTGTCCGTCTGTCCGTCTGTCCGTCTGTTTGTTTGAGACAACAGATCTTAGCTATTAAAAAAGCTAGAGACACCAAATTTGGTATGAAGGTTTCTATATATTCGGGGCAGGTGAAGTTTATGTCAAATGTTTGATGCCACGCCCACCGCCCCCGCAAATCGGTTATTTACGATTATTAAGCAAAGTATTAAACTTATAAAGTTTTGCTTTGGTATGTATAAAGGTAAATGCAATATGAACATAATCTCCAAATTACAATCCGATCGGACCAATAAGACAGAAGTTATTAAAGTCAACGTTTTCAGTACAAATGTTCGGTACGGGCAGCAGCCGACGCGCTGCTTTGAGCAGTTGACACCGACGTCGACGTTGCGTCGTGTCGCTTTACTCTTTACGCGCGTCGCTGTGTGAGTGCGTGCGAGTAAGCTATATGTAGTAGAAGAATTTGTGCAGAATTTTTGTTTGAAATTATGAGTATAGTTTCACGCTTGTAACGGATTTTAAAAATTGGGAGAAGGGTATCTTACTGTCGGGCGCCCGACTGTAGCCTTACCTACTTGTTTTAATTTCTATATTTTATTATACCCTTCGACCATTGAAAATGGTCAAAAAAGGGTATACTAACTTTGTGCAAAATGTATGTAACAGGCATAAGGAGGCGTGGCAGACCCCATAAAGTATATATATTCTTGCTCAGGATCACTAGCCGAGTCGATTGAGACATGTCCGTCTGTCTGTCCGTCTGTCCGTCCGTCCGTCTGTCCGTCTGTCCGTCTGTCCGTCTGTTTGTTTGAGACAACAGATCTTAGCTATTAAAAAAGCTAGAGACACCAAATTTGGTATGAAGGTTCCTATATATTCGGGGCAGGTGAAGTTTATGTCAAATGTTTAATGCTACGTCCACCGCCCCCGCCAATCGGTAATTTACGATTATTAAGCAAAGTATTGAACTTATAAAGTTCTGCTTCGGTATGTATAAAGCTGAATGCAATATGAACATATTCTCCAAATTACAATCCGATCGGACCAATAACACAGAAGTTATTCAAGTCAACGTTTTCAGTACAAATGTTCGGTACGAGCAGCAGCTTTTGCGCTGCTTTGAGCAGTCGACGCCGACGTCGACGTTGCGTCGTGTCGCTTTACTCTTTACGCGCGTCGCTGCGTGCGTGCGAGCGAGTAAGCTATATGTAGTAGAAGTATTTGTGCAGAATTCTCTGTTTTAAATTATGAAAGTGGTTACACGTTTGTAACGAATTTAGAAAATTTGGAGAAGGGTATCTTACTGTCGGGCGCCCGACTGTAGCCTTACCTACTTGTTTTCACTATGTTTTATCAATAGGAGCTGTATTTGCAATTATAGCATGGTTTAGTCACTGATACCCTTTATTTACTGGATTTACGCTTATACAACATGAAATGTAATTTCAACAATTGGTTCATCAATTTCATTACTAGGAATTTTATTCTTTTTTTATACTATTTGAGAAAGATTAGTATCTCAACGACAAGTAATTTACCCAATTCAATTAAATTCTTCTATTGAATGATACCAAAATTCCCCACCTGCAGAACATAGTTATTCTTTATTAACAAATTAATTTATAATATGGCAGATTAGTGCAATGGACTTAAGCTCCATATATAAAGTATTTTACTTTTATTAGAATAAAATGTCAACATGAGCTAATTTAGGTCTACAAGATAGAGCTTCACCTTTAATAGAACAATTAATTTTTTTTCATGATCATGCATTATTAATTTTAGTAATAATTACTGTTTTAGTTGGATACTTAATATTTATTTTATTTTTTAATTCTTATGTTAATCGATTTTTATTACATGGGCAACTTATTGAAATAATTTGAACAATTCTTCCAGCAATCATTTTACTATTTATTGCTACTTTAGGTTTATTATACCTTTTAGACGAAATTAATGAACCTTCAGTAACTTTAAAAAGAATTGGACATCAATGATACTGAAGTTATGAATATTCAGATTTTAATAACGTAGAATTTGACTCATATATAATTCCAACAAATGAACTTTCTAATGATGGATTTCGATTATTAGATGTTGATAATCGAATTGTTTTACCTATAAATTCTCAAATTCGAATTTTAGTTACAGCGGCAGATGTTATTCACTCATGAACTATTCCTGCATTAGGAGTAAAGGTTGATGGAAATCCTGGTGGATTAAATCAAACAAATTTTTTTATAAAACGACCAGGTTTATTTTTTGGTCAATGTTCTGAAATTTGTGGAGCTAATCATAGTTTTATACCTATTGTAATTGAAAGTGTACCTGTAAATTATTCTATTAAATGAATTTCTAAAAATGTAAATTCATCATCAGATGACTGAAAGGTCTCTTAAACCACTTTATAGTAAATTAGCAATTACTTCTGATGAATTAAAAAAATTAGTTAAATTATATAACATTTGTATGTCAAACTAAAATTATTAATATATTAATATTTTTTAATTCCACAAATAGCCCCAACTTCTTGATTAATTTTATTTTTTATTTTTTCAATTACTTTTATTTTATTCTGTTCAATTAATTATTACTCTTATATACCTTCTTCTCCTAAATCAAATGAATTAAAAAATTTAAATTTAAATTCAATAAATTGAAAATGAAAATGATAACAAATTTATTTTCTGTATTTGACCCTTCTTCAATTTTTGATTTATCTTTAAATTGAATAAGTACATTTTTAGGACTTTTAATAATCCCTTCAATTTATTGATTAATATCTTCACGATATAATATTTTTTGAAATTCAATTTTACTAAATTTACACAAAGAATTTAAAACTTTATTAGGACCAACAAGTCATAATGGATCTTCATTTAATTTTATTTCTTTATTTTCATTAATTTTATTTAATAATTTTATAGGTTAATTTCCTTATATTTTTACAAGTACAAGTCATTTAACATTAACTCTTTCTTTAGCTTTACCTTTATGACTTTCATTTATATGTTACGGATGAATCAATCATACTCAACATATATTTGCTCACTTAGTACCACAAGGAACACCAGACGTTCTTATACCTTATATAGTATGTATTGAAACAATTAGAAATGTTATTCGACCAGGAACATTAGCTGTTCGTTTAACTGCTAATATAATTGCTGGACATTTACTTTTAACATTATTAGGAAATACAGGACCTTCAATATCTTATTTTTTAGTAACTTTCTTATTAGTAGGGCAAATAGTTTTATTAGTTCTTGAATCAGCTGTAACTATAATTCAATCTTATGTATTTGCTGTTTTAAGAACACTTCATTCTAGAGAAGTTAATTAATTAATTTAAATTTATTTATTTAAACAAATTTAAATAAAATGTCTACACACTCAAATCACCCTTTTCATTAAGTAGATTATAGCCCTTTATGATTATGACCTTTAACAGGAGCAATTGGGGCTATAACAACAGTTTCAGGTATAATTAAATGATTTCATCAGTATGATACTTCTTTATTTTTTTTTAGGAAATATTATTACAATTTTAACAGTTTAAAATCAAGGATTACATACATATGCCGTAACAATTGGTTTACGATGAGGTATAATTTTATTTATTTTATCTAAAATTTAATTTTTGTAAAATTTTTTTGAGCATTTTTCCACAGAAGTTTATTTCCTGCAATTGAATTAGGAGCTTCTCCTCCCGCTGGAATTATTTCATTTAATCCATTTCAAATTCCTTTATTAAATACAGCTATCTTATTAGCTTCTGGAGTAACTGTAACATGAGCTCACCATAGTTTAATGGAAGGAAATAATTCACAAACATCTCAAGGATTATTTTTATACCCTTGCAGAGGGTATATTAATTTTAGCCAGAAGTTTGCAACGCACCTTAGGAGACATCTCCGACCCTATAAAGTATATATATTCTGAATCAGCATCACCAGGAGAGTCGGAAAATGGATGTCCGTCTGTCCGTCCGTCCGTCCGTCCGTCCGTCAGTCCGTCCGTCCGTCCGTCCGTCCGTCCGTCCGTCCGTCCGTCTGTTGCAACGCAAACTAGTCTCTCAGTTTTTGAGCTATCTTCATGAAACTTGGCACACAAGCTTCTTATTGCTGTAGGCAGTAAATAAGTCGGAACGAGCCAGATCGGACCGATATATCGTATAGCTGTCATAGAAGCTATCGGCCGATTTTTGTTGTTTTTCAAGATATTGCAACAAGATTTGGCAAATCTTATTTTTATTACGTTCTTAATATGCTGTCAAAATTGTATCAAAATCGGACCACTATAACATATAGCTGCCATAGGAACAATCGGCTGAAATCAGGGTTTTTCTATGCAATCCTGTTTTGTTTTTGGAAATACCGCACATTATCAATACTTTTTAATGTTATACAGTAACCCGTCCTTAGTTTTTCCATTTAAATATCTCAGACGTATATATTTTATAGCTGTTATAGGAACAATCAGTCAGTCCGTCTGTCTGTTGCAACGCAAATTAGTCCCCCAGTTATTGAGCTATCATCATGAAACTTTGCTCACCAGCTTCTTATTTCTGCCCTCTTTAAATAAGTCGGAACGGGCCAGATCGGACTGATATATCGTATAGCTGTTATGGAGCCTATCGGCCGATTTTCGTTATATTTCAAGATATAGCTATCAGGCTTACCAAATCCAAATCGAACTTTTATAACTTATAACGATCAACGATCGGCCTAATGAAGGTTCTTGTTGCAATTTTATGGAAATCTGAGTACTATTACATGTAGCTGTTAAACAAAAAATCATATAGCTGTTATTCAAATGCATTTTTGAAAGAGAACTTTCCAAATTTAGATTTTATGACCAACAGATCCTTTACAACACAAAGACATTCGACCAAATGCTGTTTCTAAGAATTGTATACTGATATATGCAAAACAAAATATATCGGAAAACATAACATTCTTATATGAAACAGTTACAGTTGATAACGTAAGAAATATATACCAGTCCATTTAAATACATTTAAATAAATACATTTAAATACATTTAAATACTTGCATACAATAGTCATAGTTGTTTATAGGAATCCAGCTTTTCCTATTACAAGGTTTCGAAATGAAATCAGAAATGATGTTGAAAGGCTAACGTCAGCTGCAAATATTACAAAATTGGTAATATTAGGAGATTTTAACATTTGCCGATCAACAACCACTGATCAGCTCGAGTCTACTTTAAATAATAACAACAAAATGTGCCAACAACAAAACAGTTAACTCAAATTGATTGGATATTTTGTGATAACACAGTAAGCGGTGCTGCCGCAATCACTTATCAAACTCCATATAGTCACCATGACGGCGTGTTCCTTAGCTATAATCACTTATTTAATAATTTATTTTTAAATATTAAGTTAATTAGATTATTTTATTATTGTAACTAAAGAATATATGTGCAATGTTGTTTAAGGTATTATAAATATTCCTCCTCGAGGATTGCGACCTTGCCGTGGTGAGGAGGCTGAGTATTCGAAATTATAAGAGGTTGATATAATCGATGTACTGTTGTAATTGTTCAGTAAATTACACAGAATCCAGCAGCAATCCAAAGATATTTTATATTTTGTATAACTGCAAGGGTATGAAACCTTCGACAAGCCGAAGGTAGCCTTGCTTTCTTGTTTACAGTATTATTAGGAGTTTATTTTTCAATTCTTCAAGCTTATGAATATATTGAAGCACCTTTCACAATTGCTGATTCAGTATATGGTTCTACATTTTTCATAGCAACAGGATTTCATGGAATTCATGTTTTAATTGGAACAACTTTTTTATTAACTTGTTTATTACGTCATTTAAATAACCACTTTTCAAAAACACATCACTTTGAATTTGAAGCAGTTGCTTGATATTGACATTTCGTTAATGTAGTTTGATTATTTTTATACTAACTATACTAACTTTGTGCAAAATGTATGTAACTGCCTTAAGGAGGCGTGGCAGACCCCATAAAGTATATATATTCTTGCTCAGGATCACTAGCTGAGTCGATTGAGACATGTCCGTCTGTCTGTCCGTCTGTCCGTCTGTTCGTTTGAGACAACAGATCTCAGCTATTAAAAAAGCTAGAGACACAAAATTTGGTATGAAGGTTCCTATATATTCGGGGCAGGTGAAGTTTATGTCAAATGTTTGATGCCACGCCCACCGCCCCCGCAAATCGGCAGCAGCCGACGCGCTGCTTTGAGAAGTTGACGCCGACGTCGACGTTGCGTCGTGTCGCTTTACTCTTTACGCGCGTCGCTGCGTGCGTGCGCGCGAGTAAGCTATATGTAGTAGAAGTATTTGTGCAGAATTCTCTGTTTGAAATTATGAAAGTGGTTACACGTTTGTAACGAATTTAGAAAATTTGGAGAAGGGTATCTTACTGTCGGGCGCCCGACTGTAGCCTTACCTACTTGTTTTCACTATGTTTTATCAATAGGAGCTGTATTTGCAATTATAGCATGGTTTAGTCACTGATACCCTTTATTTACTGGGTTTACGCTTATACAACATGAAATGTAATTTCAACAATTGGTTCATCAATTTCATTACTAAGAATTTTATTCTTTTTTTATACTATTTGAGAAAGATTAGTATCTCAACGACAAGTAATTTACCCAATTCAATTAAATTCTTCTATTGAATGATACCAAAATACCCCACCTGCAGAACATAGTTATTCTGAATAACCTTTATTTACAAATTAATTTATAATATGGCAGATTAGTGCAATGGACTTAAGCTCCATATATAAAGTATTTTACTTTTATTAGAATAAAATGTCAACATGAGCTAATTTAGGTCTACAAGATAGAGCTTCACCTTTAATAGAACAATTAATTTTTTTTCATGATCATGCATTATTAATTTTAGTAATAATTACTGTTTTAGTTGGATACTTAATATTCATATTATTTTTTAATTCTTATGTTAATCGATTATTATTACATGGGCAACTTATTGAAATAATTTGAACAATTCTTCCAGCAATCATTTTACTATTTATTGCTACTTTAGGTTTATTATACCTTTTAGACGAAATTAATGAACCTTCAGTAACTTTAAAAAGAATTGGACATCAATGATACTGAAGTTATGAATATTCAGATTTTAATAACGTAGAATTTGACTCATATATAATTCCAACAAATGAACTTTCTAATGATGGATTTCGATTATTAGATGTTGATAATCGAATTGTTTTACCTATAAATTCTCAAATTCGAATTTTAGTTACAGCGGCAGATGTTATTCACTCATGAACTATTCCTGCATTAGGAGTAAAGGTTGATGGAACTCCTGGTGGATTAAATCAAACAAATTTTTTTATAAAACGACCAGGTTTATTTTTTGGTCAATGTTCTGAAATTTGTGGAGCTAATCATAGTTTTATACCTATTGTAATTGAAAGTGTACCTGTAAATTATTCTATTAAATGAATTTCTAAAAATGTAAATTCATCATCAGATGACTGAAAGGTCTCTTAAACCACTTTATAGTAAATTAGCAATTACTTCTGATGAATTAAAAAAATTAGTTAAATTATATAACATTTGTATGTCAAACTAAAATTATTAATATATTAATATTTTTTAATTCCACAAATAGCCCCAACTTCTTGATTAATTTTATTTTTTATTTTTTCAATTACTTTTATTTTATTCTGTTCAATTAATTATTACTCTTATATACCTTCTTCTCCTAAATCAAATGAATTAAAAAATTTAAATTTAAATTCAATAAATTGAAAATGAAAATGATAACAAATTTATTTTCTGTATTTGACCCTTCTTCAATTTTTGATTTATCTTTAAATTGAATAAGTACATTTTTAGGACTTTTAATAATCCCTTCAATTTATTGATTAATACCTTCACGATATAATATTTTTTGAAATTCAATTTTACTAAATTTACACAAAGAATTTAAAACTTTATTAGGACCAACAAGTCATAATGGATCTTCATTTAATTTTATTTCTTTATTTTCATTAATTTTATTTAATAATTTTATAGGTTAATTTCCTTATATTTTTACAAGTACAAGTCATTTAACATTAACTCTTTCTTTAGCTTTACCTTTATGACTTTCATTTATATGTTACGGATGAATCAATCATACTCAACATATATTTGCTCACTTAGTACCACAAGGAACACCAGACGTTCTTATACCTTATATAGTATGTATTGAAACAATTAGAAATGTTATTCGACCAGGAACATTAGCTGTTCGTTTAACTGCTAATATAATTGCTGGACATTTACTTTTAACATTATTAGGAAATACAGGACCTTCAATATCTTATTTTTTAGTAACTTTCTTATTAGTAGGGCAAATTGTTTTATTAGTTCTTGAATCAGCTGTAACTATAATTCAATCTTATGTATTTGCTGTTTTAAGAACACTTCATTCTAGAGAAGTTAATTAATTAATTTAAATTTATTTATTTAAACAAATTTAAATAAAATGTCTACACACTCAAATCACCCTTTTCATTAAGTAGATTATAGCCCTTTATGATTATGACCTTTAACAGGAGCAATTGGGGCTATAACAACAGTTTTAGGTATAATTAAATGATTTCATCAGTATGATACTTTATTTTTTTTTAGGAAATATTATTACAATTTTAACAGTTTAAAATCAAGGATTACATACATATGCCGTAACAATTGGTTTACGATGAGGTATAACTTTATTTATTTTATCTAAAATTTAATTTTTGTAAAATTTTTTTGAGCATTTTTCCACAGAAGTTTATTTCCTGCAATTGAATTAGGAGCTTCTCCTCCCGCTGGAATTATTTCATTTAATCCATTTCAAATTCCTTTATTAAATACAGCTATCTTATTAGCTTCTCGAGTAACTGTAACATGAGCTCACCATAGTTTAATGGAAGGAAATAATTCACAAACATCTCAAGGATTATTTTTTACAGTATTATTAGGAGTTTATTTTTCAATTCTTCAAGCTTATGAATATATTGAAGCACCTTTCACAATTGCTGATTCAGTATATGGTTCTACATTTTCATAGCAACAGGATTTCATGGAATTCATGTTTTAATTGGAACAACTTTTTTATTAACTTGTTTATTACGTCATTTAAATAACCACTTTTCAAAAACACATCACTTTGAATTTGAAGCAGTTGCTTGATATTGACATTTCGTTAATGTAGTTTGATTATTTTTATACTAACTATACTAACTTTGTGCAAAATGTATGTAACTGCCTTAAGGAGGGGTGGCAGACCCCATAAAGTATATATATTCTTGCTCAGGATCACTAGCTGAGTCGATTGAGACATGTCCGTCTGTCTGTCCGTCTGTCCGTCTGTTCGTTTGAGACAACAGATCTCAGCTATTAAAAAAGCTAGAGACACAAAATTTGGTATGAAGGTTCCTATATATTCGGGGCAGGTGAAGTTTATGTCAAATGTTTGATGCCACGCCCACCGCCCCCGCAAATCGGCAGCAGCCGACGCGCTGCTTTGAGCAGTTGACGCCGACGTCGACGTTGCGTCGTGTCGCTTTACTCTTTACGCGCGTCGCTGAGTGAGTGCGAGCGAGTAAGCTATATGTAGTAGAAGAATTTGTGCAGAATTTTCGTTTGAAATTATGAGTTAGTTATACTTTTGTAAAGGATTTAGAAAATTGGGAGAAGGGTATCTAACTGTCGGGCGCCCGACTGTAGCCTTACCTACTTGTTTTTCTTAAAATTGAAGCTAAAATTATAACAATAAATCTAATTATTGCACTAATTATTATTATTAAATTCTCTAATTTATAAATTTGAACTATTACATTAATTATTTTCATTATTATTCTTTTGACTGGACTTTATCATGAATGAAATCAAGGAATATTAAATTGATCTAATTAATAGGGTTGTAGTTAATTATAACATTTGATTTGCATTCAAAAAGTATTGATTTTTCAATCTGCCTTCTATATATATATATATATATATATATATATGTAAGGTTATTATTAAAGTGAGTTTATTATAATGGTTCAAATCAATTCAGTAAGGTTAAATAATACAAAATAATGGCGTTACAACTTGAGTGTTCTTCGCAACTTAATATTTGGGCAACTGTTACAACTTAATAGCGGTTTGTTCAACTGTCAACTTTCTACGCGAGACGACCGACTACGACTCTCTTTCGCTACTCCCCTCTGGCAACACTCTTCGGTTCGCAGGCTTGCCAACTGTCCTCCATTAGTGGGGTTGCCAACTTGCATCGAAGTATACCATCTTACATTCGGCCCTCCTGATCTTCCTCATCCGTCCCGGATGACAAAATATCCTCGTTCTCGGCTACATATTTCCACAACTTCATATTATCGCAGCTTGTTGCAGTAATATTTGGTCCCTCGGTGTTTATTGATGCCTTCTTCACATTATAGCGACCGTTTCTCTTAACCTTTATGACAGCATATGGACCAAGATATTCGCTAGCCAGCTTTCGGCCTACAACAAATTGAGTTCGCTTTATAGTAACTAAGTCGCCCAACTTGTAGATCTGCTCCGTACGTAGTGCATCTTGTAGTTCTTCTGTGCCTCTTCAATATTATGTTTTGCTTCTATGCGCAGCTGCTGTCGCTCTTCGTTGAACTTCTCGACCAACTCCTGCTGCATCATGTCTAGCAAACGATCGTCCACCTTCGTACATATCTTCGTCCCAAACATTATCTCGAACGGCGTTGACAGCGTTGTCGAATGTACATGCGAGTTAATTGCCATCTGTACACGTGGCACATACTTGTACCACTTAGCAGGTTCGTCTGAAGACAGCTTCGCAAGAATGTCAATTATGCAGCGATTGTCTCGACTTGACCGTTGCCTCTTGCAACTCCGGTTGTTGTGCAAATCTGCTTTGGAGAATTTGGAGAATCCATCGACCACTGCAAAAATGTACTTGTACATCTTAGAAGTCATATCCATCGGTCCAAGATGGTCTACATGCAGCGTTTGCAGGGGAACATCACCTTTTCCTATACAGTGTAAACGTCCTTCTTGTTTGCCCAATTTTTTACTGTGTATTATACAAACAATACAATTAGAAATATACTTCGAAACTTTTCCCTCTAAATGCGAGATAAAGTATTGCCGCTTTATGTTATGCATTGTTTTACGTGCGGCGAAGTGACCAGAGTCATGAGCGTTTTTAATGACGTCACGCTCCATAAGCTTGGGGACAACTAAAAGTTCGCAACCATCAACTTCTTTGAAGAGTAGTCCACCCTTCATCTTAAAATTCTCATAAGGTCCATTCTGAAGCAACTGCAATACTGCTTTAACGTTATCGTCTTCTTGCTGCGCTTTTCGTAATCCAGCTGACAACTCAGTTGTGATTATTAAAACATCCTGTGGGTAACGACTAAGATGATCGACGTGCTTCATCCTTGCTCCTGCGCGATGTTCCATATCTGGTGTAAAGCTTTTTATGTAGAGTACCCATTCCTCCACATCGCGCGGTATTTCGTCTTTACTTGTCGTCTGCTTAAATGCTGCGCAATCTGTTACCAATTTGAATCGAGTTCCCAACAAAAAATGGCGGAATTTCTTAAGCGCAAGATATGCAGCCTTGATCTCCAATATATAACTGTGTTTTTTGGCCTCGGCTTCACTCGTCTTTTTGCTCCAGAAATACACGGGATGCATATCTGCTTCAAAGCATTGCAGCAGCACAGCTCCTAGTCCGTTTTTGGAAGCGTCGGTATGTAGCTCTGTCTTTGCCTCCCGAGAGTATATGTGCAATACTGGCTCACTTGTTAATATATCCTTTAATCTTTCGATTGAGTCCTTTTCAGCTTCACCAATTATAAATACAGCGTTCTTCCTCAACAAATTCGTTAACGGGCGCGCTATCTCTGCATAACGCGGAATAAATTTTCGAAAAAATCCAGTCAAACCCAGAAACGATTGGACGCCTTTTATATCCTTAGGATATGCAAATCGTTTTACAGCTGATGTTTTGTCTGCTCCAGGCCAAACTCGTCCGTTTACCACTGTATGACCCAGGAAGTTTATACTCTGCTGTAGGAAACTGCATTTTTTCCATTTTATCCTTAAACCATACCTGGCTGCTGTTTCCAAAACTTGTCGGCTCTTCTGCATGCATACGTCTGCAGACTCTGCGAAAATAACAATGTCGTCCATATAAAGCTGCATTACTTCTTCATTAATAAGTTTCTGAAAAACATGGTTGACATATCTGACGAACGCAGCTGGTGAATTCTTAAATCCAAAAGGAGCCCTGTTAAATTCAAAAAGTCCTTCTCGTGTGATGAAAGCCGTTAGGTGTCTGCTCTTTTCTTCGATGGGCACGTGAAAGAAACCATTTTCTAAGTCCATAATCGTGAAAAATTTCGCTGCTTGCAGTTTGTCAAGAACATCCTCAATAAGTGGCACAGGAAACAAATCCTGAAGTACCATGCTGTTCAGCTTACGGTAATCGACGCATACCCTCAATGTTTGATCCTTCTTCTTGACCACGACCCCTCGACTTGCTACGTTGGAAAATGATTCGCGTACAATTCCCATCTGTAACCATTCATTGACCTGATTCTTTACAGCTTCTGCTTCGTTCGGTGACAGACGACTGGGTGCTTGTCGAAACGGCACTACGTTACCATCTGGAACAATGTTCAGAATAATTGGACATTGCGCGTGATCCGCCTCTTGCAACTGAAATGCATCTTCGATCATATCTTCCACTTCCTTCTGGTAATTTTTGGGCGCTGTAATGTTGTTATATTCTTCAAAAACGCTGTAAACTTCCATTGCATACTCATCTGTAGAACTAAGGTCGTTCAGTACACGTTGAAATAAAAATTCGTTCGAATCAGCTATGAATTCAAACTTCCTTATAAAGTCGTAACCAAGTATCGCATTGCAGTCCATCTTGCAGTTTGACACAACCAAGAATTTCTGCTTCGTACGCAGCGTGTCGATTTCCACTTCGGCGTTAAAATATCCAATTGACTTTGTACTGGTGTTGCCCAGACCACGTAGCGTTGAAGCGGTATTAAAAATGTCCACATTCAACTTGTCTGCGATGTTCTGCTTTACAATGGTTACATCGGAGCCGGTATCCACTAAGCACTCTATAGCACTAAGCACTGAAATATGCCCTTCTTCGTTGCAGCGGAAGCATTTTGTGGCTGATGTGCATTCCTTCCTTTTATGTTCTGATAAGCCGCAATTGAAACAGTATTCTTTCTTTTTCGGTTTTTCTGCGTCTGTTTTGTTTTGATTCCGCTGATTGTTGTTCTCGTTCTTTTGATTGATTTCGTTCCTCTGATGATTATCGTTTATCGGATAATTATCGTTTCTGTGAACTAGCTCATATGTTTCGTATTCCTCTTTAAGCTGCTTATACGTTTTGCATCGGTACATGGCAAATTTGAATTCGCTTTTGATCTGCAATCCGTTGACAATGTGGCGAATTACTGCCGTCTCTTCTACTTCACCCATACTTGCAACTTTTTATACCCGCTACTCATAGAGTAGAAGGGTATTATAACTTTGTCCGAACCGAAAATGTTTGTAACAGGCAGAAGGAGACATCTCCGACCCCATAAAGTATATATATTCTGAATCAGTATCAACAGCCGAGTCGGTATAGCCATGTCCGTCTGTCCGTCTGTCTGTCTGTCCGTCCGTGTGAACACCTGGATCTCAGCTATTATAAGAGCTAGAGTTTCCAAATTTGGTAACAACATGTGTTATTACTGCAGGCTGATCAAGTTTATTTTGGATTTTAGCCACGCCCCCATCCGCCTCCATAAAGTGAAAAAAATTGATTACAGCCGCAATATTAGCTTTACAGCAACAGTTTTATAAACACATTATAAATACTATCTTGCGGACGTTTCCTGAAAATTTCAGTAAGATTGGACTATAAATGTGGAAGATATTAAGGAAATAGTAGTGCCATGTGACCACGTGTTTTTGTCTGTTTTATTATGTTAGATATGCAAGATCCAGGTTCAACTCCGGCGGCAAGCTTTTTTTCAATTATATGTACCAAAATTATTGCACTGTCATCATTGCAATTTTATATCAGTCGACAGATAGCTGAAGTGGCTGCGTGGATGTGGTCGCCGACTGACGAGCGGAAGGGCACGAGTTCTAATCCTACCCAACCCCGATGCAAGTGGTTGATTTTTATACCCGCTACTCATAGAGTAGAAGGGTATTATAACTTTGTTCAAACCGAAAATGTATGTAACAGGCAGAAGGAGACATCTCCGACCCCATAAAGTATATATATTCTGAATCAGTATCAACAGCCGAGTCGATATAGCCATGTCCGTCTGTCCGTCTGTCCGTCCGTCCGTCTGTCTGTCTGTCCGTCCGTGTGAACACCTGGATCTCAGCTATTATAAGAGCTAGAGATCCCAAATTTGGTGACAACATGTGTTATTACTGCAGGCTGATCAAGTTTATTTTGGATTTTAGCCACGCCCCCACCCGCCTCCATAAATTGAAAAAAATTGATTACAGCCGCAATATTAGCTTTACAGCAACAGTTTTATAAATACGTTATAAATACCATCTTGCGGACGTTTGCGTTGCGGACGTGAAAATTTCAGTAAGATTGGACTATAAATGTGGAAGATATTAAGGAAATAGTAGTGCCATGTGACCACGTGTTTCTGTCTGTCTTATTTTGTTAGATATGCAAGATCCAGGTTCAACTCCGGCGTAAAGCTTTTTTTTCAAATTTATGTACC
Source organism: Zaprionus kolodkinae (assembly GCA_018901885.1). NCBI lineage: Eukaryota > Metazoa > Arthropoda > Insecta > Diptera > Drosophilidae > Zaprionus > Zaprionus kolodkinae. Next base: position 493,055 of record JAEIFM010000398.1, on the reverse strand, counting down.
AAAATTTTTTGCACCCATCTCCATTACAATTTTCTGGAAATTGCGTAATAGGTTTGGTGGCAAAGGGGAGGGGGTCGCCGACTGTCGTGCAGAAGGGTATGGGCTCTAATCCAATCCGGTGCAAACGTGTGTGCGGGTTGGTTTTTTTTCAAGCATTTAAAATATTTTAAGTTTAGTATTTAAAATGCATTTTATTAAACAGAATTTTAAAGTGAGTGAGTTGGCATTGCTACACACACACACACGACACAATAATAATTTGTTTTTGACCTGTACGACAAGCTGAATGGTCTTATAATGCAACTTTACCGACCAAATTCAAAATGCGCTAATGGTAGAGCTGTTATAGTTGCAGACTGCATAGACCGAGTTTCTTGGAGGTCCAGGTTCAAGACCTCCTCACCCCGGTAAAAAATTTTTTGATTTTTTTTCCCTGCTTTATTTATGTTATTCTCTTTTTTACGTTAAAATTTTTATGTCCGTGTTTATGCAAATGAATTAAAAAAGGTGATGAAAAAAACAAGCATCGGCTTGGTATTGCATGGACCCTTGATTATACAATCATTGTATCAATCTCCAACAAAAACTAGTCGAAAAGGCTACAGTCACGCGGTGACTGTAAGCGGCCATGGATTTTCAGTTTACGTTTATATACCAAGTGGGTAAGGCCACAGTCGGGCGCCCGACAGTAAGATACCCTTCTCCCAATTTTTAAAATCCGTTACAAGCGTGTAACTATACTCATAATTTCAAACAAAAATTCTGCATAAATTCTTCTACATATAGCTTACTCGCTCGCACTCACACAGCGACGCGCGTAAAGAGTAACGAAGTTTTTACCATATTTAAGGAAATTTTAGTCATATTTCGCAGTAAAACATAAACGACAAATCTGGTTGGATTATTAAATTTCTCAATAAATATTTTTTTTTTTTTTTTTTTTGGACGTTGAATACAATGAATGTATTAGCAAGTGGTCCAACGACACCAAGCCGATGCTTGTTGCGCGCGGAACCCAGACGAAGTCCACCTCCCGCCTAACCGACCGAGAGGCACCGTCGCGTAACGGACGACACGGAAACGCGATAAAAATGCGAATAGACACGCGAGAAGAAACTAACGCGATAAGAAAGAAAGCATGCAAAATTAAATAAATAATAAAAAAGAATATCGAGGAAATAATATTACTAATTACGTGCTAGATAGAGAAGAATTAAAGACTTCATAGTGGCAATAGAGTTAGTGTCAGCTATGACATGTTGAAGTTTATTGTAGTCCGAACATAATACCCTGAACGGATTGTGCAGTGCATAGTTCGATCTACAATAAGGAAGAGTTAGTGGAAGATAGTTACGAGTACTTCTGCAAGGGACAGAGAAGTGAAGCTGCATTACAAGGGCCTCACTGTCAATGTCACCTTGCATAAGGTTGTTAATAAATAATACCCCTAGCATGGTTCTGCGATTAGTTAGGGAAGGCAAATTTAATAATAAGAGTCTATTGTTATAGGAAGGCAGTCTTAAATTTTCATCCCAGTTAAGGCCACGTAACGCAAACAATAAAAAGTTCTTTTGTACGGACTCGATGCGTTCTTTATGAATAGTGTACTGGGGACACCATACGCATGAACCATATTCAAGAATAGGACGAACAAGTGAGATGTAGAGGGTCTTTGTAAGATAAGGATCGTCAAATTCCTTAGACCATCTCTTAATAAAGCCTAGAACACCCATGGCTTTATTGACCATATTAGAAATATGATTGGAAAACTTTAGTTTTCGGTCCAAACGGACCCCCAAATCATCAACTAGGGTAATTCTTTCCAAGACAGAACCACAAAGAGAATAAGAAGTATACATTGGACTGGCTCGAGAGAATGTCATCAGCTTGCATTTGGAGCTGTTCAGGTTTAAAAAATTGGCACAACACCACGAATGAAAACTATTTAGGTCAGCTTGTAAGTGTGACTGACAGTGGTCGTCTTTAAATTGATAACAAAGCTTTACATCATCCGCGTACATAAGAGTACGAGAGTTATGTATGACCGAAGGCAGGTCATTGATGAAAAGCGTAAAAAGTAGGGGGCCAAGATGACTCCCTTGAGGAACGCCAGATGTGGCGTGAAGTGGAATTGAGAGGCTGGTTTTAAAGAGGACTCTTTGAGTTCTGTCAGTCAGATAGCTTACAATCCAACTAAGTAATTTTGGTGAAAAACCTAGAAGGTCAAGCTTATGTGCCAAAAGGGAATGATTCACTGAGTCAAAAGCTTTACTGAAATCAGTATAAATGACATCAGTTTGAAGATTTTCCTGAAATCCTTTTACCACAAAGGATGTCAGCTCAAGCAAATTTGTCGTAGTTGAACGACGTTTAATAAATCCGTGTTGAAAAGGTGAAATAACGGATCTGCATAAATGCTGCAAGTGAGGAGTTATAACATTCTCGAAAAATTTAGGTATAGCCGACAATTTAGAAATACCTCTATAATTGCTTTCTTCAGACTTGCTGCCCTTTTTCAATAAGGGGATAATAAAAGATTCCTTCCAAATGGAAGGAAAGAGTGAAGTTTCTAAGGACAGCGAAAATAGTTTGAGCAATGGCTTACTTAAGGAGTTGGCACAGAACCGAAGTATACACGCGGGAACACCGTCAGGTCCGGGTGAAAAAACTGGCTTAACTAAATAAAGATCCTTGACAAGGGAGCTTTCGTTTAGAAAGGGGGAGAAGATACCATTCGAACTTGGAATGTTGTATGGATAAAAATGAGTAGTATGTGTAGAAGGTGAGTAAGTCGTTTGAAAAAACTTTGCAAACATATCGGCCATGGTTTGGTCGGTATTTGCACTAGCATTTTCAAACGTTAACTTATTAGAAAATGCGGAAGACTTACGCTTCGTGTTAACAAAACTATAAAACTGTTTGGGGTTCTGAATAAACTGAACCTTACAACGAGCTAAATAGTTTTTATAACACTTCGCGTTTAAGACTGTAAAGTCTGACCGCGCGCTTAAGTAGCGTGAAAAGGCTAAGGGCGAGTTACTAAATTTAAATTTTTTGTAAAGGCTTGACTTTAAATTTTTGAACCGTGACAACTCTCTTGTAAACCATGGCGGCTTACTCGAGGATGATGAATAATAGCACGGAACGCAAATATCGAAAAATGAGTTAATATTTTTATAAAAAATATTGGTCGCTACTGATATATCAGTAGACAAATATAATTCCGACCAATCAATCTGTGAAATTAAAGAGTTTAATAAATTAAAATCTGCTTTTCTAAAGCAGCGTACGCGCTTACACAATTTTTCATTTTTATCCATACAAGCACCAAAATCGAAAGACACTTCCAGAGTAGGATGGTAAGGATCTTCTGGGAAAGAAAGTGGTTCAGTCTTGACTAAATTTACTCTAGATGGATCGGAGACAAAGCATAAGTCTAACGATCTGTTACTACAGTTTAAGATATGATTGACCTGCGACAATGACATATCAAACAGACCGTCAAAAAGGTCGTGGTGCCGTGAGGGCAGCAGAGAATTTGAATCAACACTTGTTGTCCAATTGCAATCTGGTATATTAAAGTCCCCAAGGACTGAAAGGAGATCTCTGTCTGATAACAGATTAAAAATAGTCTTTATTGCAGACAAATGTTGCAAATAGACAGATACATCCGATGACGGCGGAATATAGGAACAGGTTATATAATGAAAAAAACCGGGAAAGTGTAATTTTACACAGAGGAATTCAATAGCAAGTTGAATCTCCGGCTGTAAAAGTTCCGAATTGATGGTGGAATCGACTGCAATAAGGACTCCACCACCACGACGGTCAGGTCGATCACACCTGTAGGTTGTGAACTTGCTTGGAAAAACTTCGGAGTTTAGAATATCCGGTTTTAACCAAGTCTCAGTAAACACAACAATTTGAGAAGAAAAAGAAAGACTGTTTATATATAAAGTTGAAAGTTTAGTATTTAGACCTCAAACATTTTGATATGAAAGAGTTAAGGAGCATGTTAGTTTTTTTTGCTTAAGGTTGTTTTTATTTGGGCTGAAGCTAGAGACGGCAAAGGAAGATTAATCGGAGGGCGATTTTTCTTCTTCTTTGTTTCGAACTCTTTGACCATTACATGCTCCGGCCAAAATTGAGCCGAGCATATAATGCCCATGAGTTCGTTGGGGACACTTATTTTGAAGGATGATATGTCCCTCTCATAAAAAACTTAAATTTTTCCACTTTTATATCCAAGGCATGAGTATTTCCTTGGATATAGGCTGTTACATCATTTGATGTGAGGTCAGGGGCAAGCCTGGAAACAAAAATTTGTTTCCTTTGTGGAACACCTAGAATCTTTTTAGGCGCCTCGGGTGTAACTCCAGAGCATAGGTTCTCTTCTGGTAAACCGGAACTTGAACACGCCTTCGGTAAAACTATTAACTGTGGCACGGGCAACGATACCACAGCAGACTTGTCAGAAATCATGGGCGTCACAGGTTGCTCACACTCAATGACATTCTCGGGAAGCGAAACCGATTGAGCCGAAGACCTCGTTACTATTGGGGGATTGGTGAACGAGATCAACGGCTGGGTCACTGGCGTGCCTGGCTGATCAATTAGAGGGAGCTGGGTGGCGCTAACTGAAGATTTTTGAATTCGCGAGGTTTTCTTGCGCTTTGGCGATTCATTCAATAACTTAAGGTTATTGAAAGACGAATCAAGCGCTGAGAACTGGTCGGAAAGTTTGCGAAAACTTCCAAACAGTTCCCTAAAACCAGTCTTCGTTTGACGCATAAACGAACACATTTCGTTCTCCACCTCCCTACACACATCACAGCAATAACGCAACCACGTGCGCTTGGCTACGGCGTCAGCCGTCGGGCCGGTATATCCAGCACACTTCGCGTGTACTACGTTGTCACATAGCCAACACGAGATGCTTGCCTGGGCGGCAGTCACCTGCTTAAGGCAGGATTTCTTGAAACAAATTAAAACGTCCATTATATGGGACACCTACTGTTAAAATAAAAACAGCCAAAGGAAAACAAAATCAAAACAAGAAAAGGGATGAGCGCAAGAGAAAGAACTTAACGCGCGTAAAGGGCAGAGAGCAGAGAGAGCAAAAATAATAAAAAAGATAAGTTCGAGAGCGGCAAAGCGTGAGAGCTGCTTAGGCGCGCTCAAAGAATTAGGAGAGGTAAGTAGAGAGAGAAATTAGCGGTGACTAACAACACTAACAACTACGTCGCTTACCCAAAAGAGAATAAAGAAAAATAAGAAATGCACCGAAAGAGGCAGAACCAATGCACAAAACAATAGAGACTAAAATTTGCAAACACAGATTAGTTTGGCAAATTTTAAGAACATGCACACGCGTCGTGAACGGGCTAAAGTTAAAACTTCGGTTTCAAAGTAAATTTAAGTAAAAACACCGGTTGTTTTTAATAAAAAAAAGCCGAAAAATCGAAGCGCAAAAAAAAACACGTCCGTTCACTAGGAAAATGCAGGAAAATATATGTGAAGCATTATATAGGCGTCTCTCTTACACATTCATAATTAAAAGCACTCTGATGAGTTCTAATTGGAAAGCATTGAAAGCAATGCGGCAACATCAACGTGCAACTTTCATAGTCAGATCAAATTTGAGACTGTGAGACGTGTTTTTCTTCGCATTGTTGTAGCGGGTATACCACAGTCGGGCGCGCTCGACTGTAGCCTTTCCGACTAGTTTCATGTTCAGCATGTACTCGTGAAAAGACTCCGTTTTTTTCTTTTTGCGATCTTTCAGCTGTTGATGAATATCAGCACTGTTCCAGCTGCATTGAAATTCATCAGTTAATTTTTGTTTCAACTCATTATAATTGTTTATATATTCCGATTCTAAAAAGAGTTTTGCGGTGCCACACATTCTACCTCTAGCTTGTACTTATTTCTGTTTTTCATTTAGCCCATAGGCTTCCGCATTGTGTTCAAAAATTTGGAACCACTTGACAACTGGTATTGAAACACCATCGAAATCGTTGACCACTTTTTCAAAATTGTTCGCTGTAATTTTCACTTGGCTTTCACGCTGTTCATCCACCTCAACTTTGAGTGTTAACAACTGCATAAGCTGCTGCATTTTGGCATTGAGGTCATAATTGTTCGCGGCCGTTAAGTCTCTTTTCGCGTTTTCTTGTTCCATTATCGTTTCTTCTTCGCTTTCGTCTGTATGCTGATTCTCATTTCTTGTACTACTCATTCTTTCTTCTAACGCGTGTGCACTTCTCGTTTTCGGCATTTCTCGCGTTCGCTTTTATGTATGTATATGCGTATTTAAATTTTCGACGTTTAGCAACGGTAAAACCACAATTTGACTGCGACTGTTCAGGTAAAAAAAAAATGCTTTGTGTTTTCACAACTGTTCAACTCAATAATCAAGAGTTCACTATCATACAAATGTTCAACTTTATCCACTTTACAACGTATTGTATTAACCGATATGAATCAGAAACCGGCACGAGCCCCCAAATGTAAGGTTATTATTAAAGTGAGTTTATTATAATGGTTCAAATCAATTCAGTAAGGTTAAATAATACAAAATAATGGCGTTACAACTTGAGTGTTCTTCGCAACTTAATATTTGGGCAACTGTTACAACTTAATAGCGGTTTGTTCAACTGTCAACTTTCTACGCGAGACGACCGACTACGACTCTCTTTCGCTACTCCCCTCTGGCAACACTCTTCGGTTCGCAGGCTTGCCAACTGTCCTCCATTAGTGGGGTTGCCAACTTGCATCGAAGTATACCATCTTACATTCGGCCCTCCTGATCTTCCTCATCCGTCCCGGATGACAAAATATCCTCGTTCTCGGCTACATATTTCCACAACTTCATATTATCGCAGCTTGTTGCAGTAATATTTGGTCCCTCGGTGTTTATTGATGCCTTCTTCACATTATAGCGACCGTTTCTCTTAACCTTTATGACAGCATATGGACCAAGATATTCGCTAGCCAGCTTTCGGCCTGCAACAAATTGAGTTCGCTTTATAGTAACTAAGTCGCCCAACTTGTAGATCTGCTCCGTACGTCGCTTCTTGTCGTAGTGCATCTTGTAGTTCTTCTGTGCCTCTTCAATATTATGTTTTGCTTCTATGCGCAGCTGCTGTCGCTCTTCGTTGAACTTCTCGACCAACTCCTGCTGCATCATGTCTAGCAAACGATCGTCCACCTTCGTACATATCTTCGTCCCAAACATTATCTCGAACGGCGTTGACAGCGTTGTCGAATGTACATGCGAGTTAATTGCCATCTGTACACGTGGCACATACTTGTACCACTTAGCAGGTTCGTCTGAAGACAGCTTCGCAAGAATGTCAATTATGCAGCGATTGACCCTCTCGACTTGACCGTTGCCTCTTGCAACTCCGGTTGTTGTGCAAATCCATCGACCACTGCAAAAATGTACTTGTACATCTTAGAAGTCATATCCATCGGTCCAAGATGGTCTACATGCAGCGTTTGCAGGGGAACATCACCTTTTCCTATACAGTGTAAACGTCCTTCTTGTTTGCCCAATTTTTTACTGTGTATTATACAAACAATACAATTAGAAATATACTTCGAAACTTTTCCCTCTAAATGCGAGATAAAGTATTGCTGCTTTATGTTATGCATTGTTTTACGTGCGGCGAAGTGACCAGAGTCATGAGCGTTTTTAATGACGTCACGCTCCATAAGCTTGGGGACAACTAAAAGTTCGCAACCATCAACTTCTTTGAAGAGTAGTCCACCCTTCATCTTAAAATTCTCATAAGGTCCATTCTGAAGCAACTGCAATACTGCTTTAACGTTATCGTCTTCTTGCTGCGCTTTTCGGAATCGAGCTGACAACTCAGTTGTGATTATTAAAACATTCTGTGGGTAACGACTAAGATGATCGACGTGCTTCATCCTTGCTCCTGCGCGATGTTCCATATCTGGTGTAAAGCTTTTTATGTAGAGTACCCATTCCTCCACATCGCGCGGTATTTCGTCTTTACTTGTCGTCTGCTTAAATGCTGCGCAATCTGTTACCAATTTGAATCGAGTTCCCAACAAAAAATGGCGGAATTTCTTAAGCTGTGTTTTTTGGCCTCGGCTTCACTCGTCTTTTTGCTCCAGAAATACACGGGATGCATATCTGCTTCAAAGCATTGCAGCAGCACAGCTCCTAGTCCGTTTTTGGAAGCGTCGGTATGTAGCTCTGTCTTTGCCTCCCGAGAGTATATGTGCAATACTGGCTCACTTGTTAATATATCCTTTAATCTTTCGATTGAGTCCTTTTCAGCTTCACCAATTATAAATACAGCGTTCTTCCTCAACAAATTCGTTAACGGGCGCGCTATCTCTGCATAACGCGAAAATAATTTTCGAAAAAATCCAGTCAAACCCAGAAACGATTGGACGCCTTTTATATCCTTAGGATATGCAAATCGTTTTACAGCTGATGTTTTGTCTGCTCCAGGCCAAACTCGCCCGTTTGCCACTGTATGACCCAGGAAGTTTATACTCTGCTGTAGGAAACTGCATTTTTTCCATTTTATCCTTAAACCATACCTGGCTGCTGTTTCCAAAACTTGTCGGCTCTTCTGCATGCATACGTCTGCAGACTCTGCGAAAATAACAATGTCGTCCATATAAAGCTGCATTACTTCTTCATTAATAAGTTTCTGAAAAACATGGTTGACATATCTGATGAACGCAGCTGGTGAATTCTTAAATCCAAAAGGAGCCCTGTTAAATTCAAAAAGTCCTTCTCGTGTGATGAAAGCCGTTAGGTGTCTGCTCTTTTCTTCGATGGGCACGTGAAAGAAACCATTTTCTAAGTCCATAATCGTGATAATTTCGCTGCTTGCAGTTTGTCAAGAACATCCTCAATAAGTGGCACAGGAAACAAATCCTGAAGTACCATGCTGTTCAGCTTACGGTAATCGACGCATACCCTCAATGTTTGATCCTTCTTCTTGACCACGACCCCTCGACTTGCTACGTTGGAAAATGATTCGCGTACAATTCCCATCTGTAACCATTCATTGACCTGATTCTTTACAGCTTCTGCTTCGTTCGGTGACAGACGACTGGGTGCTTGTCGAAACGGCACTACGTTACCATCTGGAACAATGTTCAGAATAATTGGACATTGCGCGTGATCCGCCTCTTGCAACTGAAATGCATCTTCGATCATATCTTCCACTTCCTTCTGGTAATTTTTGGGCGCTGTAATGTTGTTATATTCTTCAAAAACGCTGTAAACTTCCATTGCATACTCATCTGTAGAACTAAGGTCGTTCAGTACACGTTGAAATAAAAATTCGTTCGAATCAGCTATGAATTCAAACTTCCTTATAAAGTCGTAACCAAGTATCGCATTGCAGTCCATCTTGCAGTTTGACACAACCAAGAATTTCTGCTTCGTACGCAGCGTGTCGATTTCCACTTCGGCGTTGAAATATCCAATTGGCTTTGTACTGGTGTTGCCCAGACCACGTAGCGTTGAAGCGGTTTTAAAAATGTCCACATTCAACTTGTCTGCGATGTTCTGCTTTTACAATGGTTACATCGGAGCCGGTATCCACTAAGCACTCCACCTGTAAGCCATTTAAAAGAATTGTTTTAAGTCGATAACTATTTGAAATAACTCGAACTCGATCAGCGTTTGATGGACAACTGCGTGAAATATGCCCTTCTTCGTTGCAGCGGAAGCATTTTGTGGCTGATGTGCATTCCTTCCTTTTATGTTCTGATGAGCCGCAATTGAAACAGTATTCTTTCTTTTTCGGTTTTTCTGCGTCTGTTTTGTTTTGATTCCGCTGATTGTTGTTCTCGTTCTTTTGATTGTTTTCGTTCCTCTGATGATTATCGTTTATCGGATAATTATCGTTTCTGTGAACTAGCTCATATGTTTCGTATTCCTCTTTAAGCTGCTTATACGTTTTGCATCGATACATGGCAAATTTGAATTCGCTTTTGATCTGCAATCCGTTGACAATGTGGCGAATTACTGCCGTCTCTTAACTTCAATTAAGGAAGTATGGTGATCAAGTAAAAGCTGCTAACTTTTTTCTTTTAATGGTTAAATTCCATTTATACTTTTTATACCCTTCGACCATTGAAAATGGTCAAAAAAGGGTATACTAACTTTGTGCAAAATGTATGTAACAGGCATAAGGAGGCGTGGCAGACCCCATAAAGTATATATATTCTTGCTCAGGATCACTAGCCGAGTCGATTGAGACATGTCCGTCTGTCTGTCCGTCTGCCGTCTGTCCGTATGTATGAGACAACAGATCTTAGCTATTAAAAAAGCTAGAGATACCAAATTTGGCATGAAGGTTCCTATAAATCATAGGCAGATCAAGTTTATATCAAATGTTTGATGCCACGCCCACCGCCCCCGCAAATCAGTTATTTTCAATTATTAAGAAAAGTATTAAGCGCATAACGTTCTGCTTTGACATGTATAAAGCTAAGTGCAATTTGAACATATTCTTCAAATAACAATCCGATCGGAACAATAACACAGAAGTTATTCAAGTCAACGTTTTCAGTACAAATGTGTGGTACGGGCAGCAGCTTGCCCGCTGCTTTGAGCAGTCGACGCCGACGTCGACGTTGCGTCGTGTCGCTTTACTCTTTACGCGCGTCGCTGTGTTAGTGCGAGCGAGTAAGCTATATGTAGTAGAAGTATTTGTGCAGAATTCTCTGTTTGAAATTATGAGTGTGGTTACACGTTTGTAACGGATTTAGAAAATTGGGAGAAGGGTATCTTACTGTCGGGCGCCCGACTGTCGTCTGGAGTTGCCCTTTCATCTGCCAGTGCATTTGAACAGCGTTCATATGCAGTTTCAACTTTTTCCCATAAGGATCGAACTTGTTCTAATCTAACCTTATGAGTATACAACGAGACATCAGAGGATGTAGTTATCTTTGATTCGAATTGACTTAGCTTATCAGTGACAGTAATGAATTCGCACAACGCCATTTTCTGGAGCAATGAAGTTTCTTTCGCTGCAGATCTTGTAATTGGTAGATTTTGGATTGTAGACTTAGGCACGCGAGTTGGCAAAGGTTTCGAGGTAGTAGGAGTGGAGGCTTTTCTTAAGATTAGCGAAATACCGGTTTCTAATTTTGGATTAGGAAGCGAATTAGATCGTGTATGTTTAATGGTTGGTACGGAAAGTCGAACTGCTGAAGCCTTGCTGGAATCAATAGGCATAGCAGCCTGTCACAGGAATTATGGTGATAATTTAATTCTTCTTTTATTTTGTATAAGCGATCTTAGGAATGGTGTAAAATTGGAAAACAATATTAAAGAGTAAATGATATTACAAGTAGGATATGCTTTTTTTAAATTTAAAGAAAGGAAAAAGAAATAATATTATTTTTCAAATCGGATATACTCCATAAAAAACTTTAAAATCTTAAAGGGTATACGTTAGGTAAGGATATTATAAATCGGATAGACCTTCAAAAAAAAAAAAATAAATATTTTTAATATTTCTTCAGTCGGATATTCCCCAAGAATAATTTTTAATTTGTAAAGGGTATTCGTTCCCTTGCTGAAAAGTGCAGCTCCAGCGCACGTAAGTACCGTATTATTCGCAAAGTGGTGTTTATCTGGTGGCGCTTATGTACTAAGTTCACTGTTGATTGGAAATCCGTTACTTTATATGGTATTAATGCTCTATCATATACATATAAAATACAAATTGGATGTGCTTTTCAAAATTAAAGAATAAATATTTGTTATGTTTTTGAAGTTGGATATACCCCATAAAACCACTTTAATTGTTAAAGGGTATACGTTCCCTGATGCAGCTTCAGCGCACATAAGCACCGCAATTTTCGTCAAGCGCTACTGATCTAGCGACGCTTATGTATAAAGTTCACTTAAAGTTCACGCTTGATCATATGTTAAGGAAACACATATGTGTAATATTTTACATTTGCAGCTTTGATATGTGTTGGATTTAAGTGTATATGTAAGGCACTTGTAGGTTAGAGGAACAGAATTGTATGTATGTAACCGCAATTTTCGCAATATAAGGCACTTGTGTGTTAGAGGAACAGAATTGTATGTATGTAGGTATGTAACCGCAATTTTCGTCAAGCGCTACTGATCTAGCGGCGCTTATGTATAAAGTTCACTTAAAGTTCACGCTTGATCATATGTAAAGAAAACACATATGTGTAATATTTTACATTTGCAGCTTTGGTGTCTCAGCAATGTACATATGTGTATATGTGAAGCACTTGTATGTTAGAGAGCCAGAACTGTATGTATATATGTATGTGAAGCACTTTCAAGTAGGTATGTAGGAATGTAAAACACTTATATGTAAGTTTGTATCTGGGTCTATCAAAACGAAACGGTGGTTAAGCTAATCCGGCTCGAAGGACCAAAATGTTCTCGGGAGAACGTAGGAGGACAGATCCAGATGTGATGTGGTAGTAGCTGTTGTAGTTGTTGTAGTTGTTCTTCTGGTTGTAGTGGTTGAACTAGGTTTTAGGTAAAAAACACTAGTTATTTTCTTATACGTTCCTTATACGTGTTTATTTCTGCACAGCGTGTGCTTACATTCACTGCTTGCTTAATACTAACTAGCACAATAGGGAGAGAACTTAACTATGCTTAACTAGTGTAACGCCGCATGAAGCGACGCCACATTTATAATTTAAGTTAACATATTAGAAACAAAAGACAAGATATCTTTAAGCCCGGCATACCCCGTAGTTATTTGAATACGAAAGCATAGGCATAGGCAAAGGCAAGGGCGTAGACAAAACATGCGAAACAGGGCAAGAAACATAAGAAACCCCCGGTCACTCGGCACCCATGCCTAGTAACGGTGCCTCGGTACCCAGAGCTTGTGCACACACAAGTAACGGTGCCTCGGTACCCAGAGCGCGTGCACAGACCAGCAGCGACGCTAAGCAAGGCAGCGACGCTGGGCAAGCGAACGGCGCCGTGCAGGCAGCGAAGTGCAAGCAGAGCCGCAGCAGCCAGGCAAGATCGGCCGAAGGCAGCGGCATCGGCCGAAGGCAGCGGCGACAGACAAGCAGCGGCGACATGCGAGCAGCGGCGACATGTACGCAGCAGCGGCGACATGTCGCAGCAGCGAAAAGGGAAGTCGCGAAATTAGGCCAAGGGCAGTTGATCCCGAGCAGCCAGCAGAGTAGGCAGCAAAGTGCTCTAGTTCAATGAAATACCGAGTGAAACAAAAGTAATTAACAGTGCCAAGTCCTGCCAAGTGCCAGCCCAAGGACCCCAAAAGGACGAAACAACAACATGAATCCTGTCGCAGGAGAGTCAAGGTGAGCCGAAGTAAACATAAAACAATGAGAGCGCAGTTGGAGCTAGCGTAAATGGTGCGAAGTAGGAAGTAGGCAGGGACTAATTAAAATAAGGACTAGCGCTTAGAGATCGAAGAAAATCCAGTGAATAAAAAACCATGTTAAATATTAACGAAATTTCCCTGTAGTGATTATTTAAAAATAATATACCCGGTGTTACATTCTGCCCCTCTAGGGTAGGCAAAAGTGTCGTGTCCGTGTGTGTGCCGTTGTATTAGCAGAGTCGCGCTTTCTGGTATGCCGGTGCTCCGCTGGCCAGTAAGCGAGCCTGCGTGTACACACGCATAGTTCGTGTCGTGAGTGAACGTCAGTTGGCGAGTGGGTGCGTGAGCGTGTGCTTCAGCAGGTTGCGGCGTGGTGGAGTACACTACCGAGCGACTTGTGGGAGCGCAGGCGAGAGTACCTGCGGTCACGGGCATTCTGCACGATCAACGGCCGATCGTGAGTGTCGTGCGTGAAACGTTAGTTGGCAAGTAGGTGTGAAACGTGTACCCTAACGAGTTTGCGGCGTGGTGCAATACACCACTGAGCGGCTCGTGGGGGTACAAGCAAGAACACCTGCGGTCACGGGCGTTCTGTACGACCACCGATCGACCGTGAAGGGCGTCGAGAGCGAGCGATAGTTGGCAAACGAGGTGCGAAGGGCGTGCACTTTACCTAGTTGCAGATGGTGGAATACACCAACGAGCGACTTAGGGAGTGCAAGCGAAAAGCACCCGCGGCCACGTGCGTTCCTCACGATAGGCCGCCAACTCTGCACGCGTGACACGCGACACGTGCCCGTGAGCCTCGAAAGGACCGCGTGGTGGCGGAGACCATTACCACGTGGTTAGCAAACGAGCACACGTACATTATGTGGGTCATGCCCATAGCCGATACCCTGTAAACGACCCATTGAGGTCTGACCTGCTAGTAACCTCTTTACTAAAGTCATAGAAAGTCCTAGTATTTATAAATTTTCTGTAAAGACCCTGGCTAGACTGAGATATGTACCCCAGCCTGAGAAAACATCCTTACAGATGGCGCCCGAGCAGGGACTACTATGACTAGACATTTAGTTTTGAGAATTTTCGTGGACTAAAGACCCACCTAGCAAATTTATGCAGGGTATAGAAGGCAGGCACAAGATCCACATTACAAGTTTCACACAGGGTACTCGTAGCAAAGAATAGATATAGACATAGACATCGATGCATGCATAGTTTTCATAGTTTTCTCATATCAGTCGTAGGACAGGTTCCACACATGTCTACGACTACTGCGCATACTGACGTGGGCGCAAACTTTGACCTTGTGATTTTATTTTTACACGGCTTAACCATTTCTTCCTGCGCCGGCGCAGCCTGAGCGGCGACACCGCTCAGGCAACTTGTATATAAAACTCGGTACCGAATGCCGAGTGAGTCAGTCGCGTCCGGACCCGCAAGTAGTCAACATCGGTGACAAATAAATTTTCGTTTAAAAAAAAAAAAAAAACAAAATTTCCTGACAATACCGCGAGATACCCAGCAGTGAACAAGATCGTGAAAACAAGACAAAGTTAAAACAAGACAAAGTTAAAACAAGACAAAGTTAAAACAAGACAAAGTTAAAACAAGACTAAGTTAAAACAAAGACTAAGTTAAAACAAGACTAAGTGAAACAAGACTAAGTGACGCACGTCACACCTACCTCGCGAGCAATTTTTTTTAAAATTTTTTTTTCCGTAGGAAGAGCGAGCTGCAACTCATCCTCAAGGAGTTCGGACTGGACACGAGTGGTACGGTGGAGGAGATGCGGAGCCGTCTGGTGGCTTTCTCCAATCAGGAGGACCTGACAAAGGAACAGCTGCAACGACTCATGGAGCTAGAGGCTAGCTTAGGCAATGCAGTTACGCCGGAGCTGAAATCGCCTGGAGCATGCTCACGCGACACCTCCCCGGCGCCGATGGAAGATGACACACAGATTTTCATCCCCATACCAAGCTTGGAAGCTAGACAGGCAGCGAGTCCTTCGAGGAGCACGGCCATCCGGCACATCCCACCCGTTCCAGCGACTATTGCGGCACTTCCAGCCGGAAGTAGGACCAGCGAACCGGGCCACCGATGGATAGCCCCATACGAGTTGGCCGATCGAGTACGGAAATGGGGCGTAGCTTTCAACGGCGACGCTACAGATCCGTGGGGGTTCATCGAGCAGCTGGAGGAGAAGGCGGCACTATACAGCATCGACCCACAACAGTTACCACAGGCGGTAGCAAACGTGCTGACGGGACAAGCAGAGGACTGGTTCAGGGTCAACACCCTTTACCAAGTCACCTGGGACGAGTTCAAACAGTAGTTTATGGAGTTCTTCCTTCCACCGCGCTATTTTCAACGACTGAAGGACGAGATCAGGAGCCGAGCCCAACGCCGAGGAGAACGATTTCGGGACTACGCCCTGGTACTAAGGCTGATGATGCGACGCGCGAAGTACACCCCGGAGCAGGAACTGGACCGAATTTATGACAACATGATGCCGGAGTATCAATTGTTTACCCGCCGACACGAGTTCCGAACGCTGGCTCAGCTGAGCAAACTTGTGACCACGTACGAGACCACGAAGGAGCTGCAACGCCAAACGACGAGCCAAGGTGATCGACGGAGGGAGAATCCGAAGCCACCGAACCCGCCAGTGACGACCAGCGCACCGCCAACAACACTGGCACCCACAGTAGCGACAGTCACTCCGTACCCGACACCCACAGGGGCTACAAAGGGCGACCTGCAGCGCGTGTGCCACAATTGCGCTCAACCCGGGCATCTACAGGCGGACTGCCGAAATAGCCGCGTGTGGTTCTGCTGGGACTGCGGTAGACACGGTGTACGCACGGTGGACTGTTGTCGACGACCCACGTCGGGAAATGCTGCGCGTCTTCAGCCGATGGGGAACAACATGGAGACGCCGCACCGCAGTTCCCAGGAGTAGCACCTCTGAGGTGCGGTAGTGGACGTGTCATCGTGAATGTTCGGATCGAGGGTATAACAACGGACGCCACGATCGACACGGGAGCCACACGCAGCTTTATCAGCGAGCGTATGGCGGCCAGGCTGAGCACACCAGAGAACGAGCGAGCAGCACTTATCCGGATCAAGCTGGCGGATGGATCATCACATGCCGTGACTCGAGCCTTGCGGGTGAGGATCCAGCTGGGCGAGAGAGAGACGACAGTACCAATGCTGGTACTGCCCGTCATTCTGGACGACGTGATTCTGGGAATGGACTTCCTGTGCGGCGTCGAAGCGACTCTCAAGTGCGGCCGAGCAAAGTTGCGTTTGCAAAGCACACTTGAAGAGGCAGCACCGACGCTCGGGACATCCCACGGAGCAACGGAGGACGCGGTGGCCCAAGACAACGACAAGGTCGCGGGCTTACCACCGATTTGTCCCGTCGCACGGCAGAGGAATCCGTTTAGGCAGCCCAGAGCACGGGAGGACACGAGAGAAGGCCCACGAGACACCGAGAGACAGAGCAGGACACACGAGGAAGGACAACGAGACACCGAGAGACAGAGCAGGACACACGAGGAAGGACAACGAGACACCGAGAGACAGAGCAGGACACACGAGGAAGGACAACGAGACACCGAGAGACAGAGCAGGACACAAGAGGAAGGACAACGAGACACCGAGAGACAGAGCAGGACACAAGAGGAAGGACAACGAGACACCGAGAGACAGAACCAGATACAAGAGGAAGAACAACGAGACAGCAAGGAACAATCTAGGACACCGGCGAAGGCGCAGCAAGGCACCGAGCACCAGCGAAGCACAGAGGAACCAACAGGAGCACGAGCAGAAATACATCAACGAGACACAGAGACCAAGCGAAGACGCCGTGGTAGACGGCCCAAGACCAGCCACGCCGCCTTGCGGGGCGTCGAGGCACCTGGAACAACGGTAGCTACGGACGAAGAACAGGTGGAGGCCTTTCTACAGTCCGAACTAGCCAAGTTCGACGGATTGATGGGGGTGTCGCCCATTGCGGAGCACACCATCACTATGCGGGATGCGTACCCTATCAAGCAGAGGTACTACCCGAAGAATCCGGCCATGCAGAAGATCATCAACGAGCAAGTTGATGAGCTTCTGCTGGATGGTAGGATCGAGCCATCGAGGAGCCCATACAGTGCACCGATTGTACTGGTGGGGAAGAAGACCGGAGAGATGCGGATGTGCGTGGACTATCGCCAGCTCAACGCGAAATCCATCCCGGACGCCTACCCGATGCCACGGATCAACCACATCCTGGAGAAACTCAAGGACGCGAAGTACATATCTTCGCTGGACTTGAAGAGCGGGTATTGGCAAATACCTATGGCCCGGGACAGCAAGGAGTACACCGCGTTCACAGTGCCTGGCAGAGGCCTTTTTCACTGGAAGGTGATGCCGTTCGGACTACATTCGGCCCCGGCTACATTTCAGCGGGCTTTGGATGGAGTCATCGGACCAGACATGGAGCCGCACGCGTTTGCGTACCTCGACGATATCGTCGTAGTAGGACGCACCCTCCAGGAGCATCTGGATAACCTACGAGAGGTGTTCCGGAGGCTTCGGAACGCGAACTTGCGCCTGAATAAGGCTAAGTGCAGCTTCTTTCAAAAGAGCATCATCTACCTGGGGCACCAGGTCAGCGAAGGTGGAATCCACACCGATCCCAGCAAGATCGCAGCGATAAAGGAACTCCAGCCGCCAACGACTGTCAGGGAGTTACGGAGATGCTTAGGCATCGCCCTGGTACAACCCATGTCGTCGTTGTTAAAGAAGGGCAAGCGATGGGTTTGGAGTGAGGAACAACAGCTAGCGTTCGAGGCTTTAAAGACGAGTCTCACGCAAGCACCAGTTTTAGCATGCCCGGACTTCGCTGAGCGCTTCACACTCCAGACAGACGCGAGCGACATCGGACTAGGAGCAGTGCTGACCCAACAGATCCAGGGAACAGAACGCGTCATCGCATACGCAAGCCGACGCCTCTCAGTAGCCGAAAGCCGTTATTCGACTACGGAGAAGGAGTGCCTGGCCATTGTGTGGGCGATAAGGAAACTGCGATGTTACTTGGAAGGCTACGAGTTCGACGTAGTCACGGATCACCTGGCGTTAAAATGGTTAAACAGCATCGAGAACCCTACTGGACGGATTGCGCGCTGGGCGTTAGAGTTACAACAGTTCCGCTTCAACGTGCATTACCGCCGCGGGGATCAAAACATCGTAGCCGACGCTTTGTCCAGACAGCCCTTGGAGACTCTACAACAGGTAATTCAGGAGAGCCCACCCTGTGCGTGGACAACCCGGATGCTGGAGTTAACCGAGAGGGAACCCGAGAAGTATCCAGAATACTTCAGGGAGAACGACCAGCTCTATCGACGAGGAGGTTTTCGCCCAGACGACGAGGATTACACACCTTGGAAGTTGTGCGTGCCGAAACCACAACGCCAACGGGTGTTACAGGAATGCCACGACCAGCCCACAGCCGGACATCAGGGGGTACGGAAGACCCTAAATAGGATTCGCCAGCGATATTTCTGGCCAGGCCTCTTCCGGGACGTAGCACGTTACGTACGGAAGTGCGAGACCTGCCAGAAATTTAAGATTAGCCAACTGAAACCTCCGGGACAGATGCACACCCGGCAAGTACATGCACCCTTCGACGTGCTGTGTGCAGACTTCGTGGGACCACTCCCGCGCTCTACTCACGGGAATACCATGTTGCTGGTATTTTTCGACGCCTTTTCGAAGTGGGTGGAGCTGGTGCCCTTGCGCAAAGCAACGGCAGCACACCTGATGCGATCGTTCCGAGAACGAATTCTGGCCAGGTTTGGAGTGCCGAAGATGTTAGTCTGCGACAACGGAACGCAGTTCACAAGCCGAGCTTTCGCGACATTTTGCAAACAGTTGGGCATGACTCTGCAGCACACCGCGCCGTACACCCCGCAGCAGAACCTCACGGAGAGAGTAAACAGGACCGTGAAGACCATGGTAGCACAGTACCTGGGCGACCAGCAGCGAACATGGGATGAACGCC
Source organism: Zaprionus kolodkinae (assembly GCA_018901885.1). Classification (NCBI taxonomy): domain Eukaryota; kingdom Metazoa; phylum Arthropoda; class Insecta; order Diptera; family Drosophilidae; genus Zaprionus; species Zaprionus kolodkinae. The sequence goes on along the minus strand of JAEIFM010000398.1, from coordinate 473,642 downwards.
TCCCCGAGATCAGCCTGGCGATCAACACCAGCGCCTCGGACACCACCGGATTTAGCCCAGCGTACCTCGTACAAGGGCGGTAGCCTCGTTTGCCAGGAGCCCTCTACGAGGAGGTGACGCCTGTCATACGGGCGGAATCACGGATGCCCGAGGAGAAGGAGCAACACCTGCAGGACGTTTTCAAGATCGTCGCCGAGAATGCGCAGCAAGCAAGCGCAGAACAAGAAAAACACTACAACCTACGCCGCCGAGAGTGGAAGCCGGCCATCGGCGACTTCGTACTATTGAGACAACATCATTTGTCGAAGGCAGCCGATGGATTCGCCGCCAAGTTGGCACCCCGCTACGATGGACCTTACCGGGTTTTGAGTTACATCTCACCCGCGATTCTACGCCTCCAAGACGTCGGAACGAAGAAGAGACGCCGTGCTGGATTGGCCGATCTGAAGGCTTTCCACGGAGAGGAATCGACCAACGAAGGTTAACAGGTACCGGGTGGGGTAGGCTACCACTAAACTTCTAAGTGTAACCATAATGACCTTGACATATACGTAGTTATAAGTTACCAGTAGAGCTGCGCGTTTCGCACCATTAGGGCCCGACAAAAGATAGGAAACAAAACCCACAAGTATTACTAAGCAACCTTTGTAAATTTATAGCCCCGAGTCAGATCGCAAATGGCGCATGCTGGTCCAGCGATCAACGGGAGAAGGCACGCGTCCACCTTATTCCTCGGTGAAGTAAGGGGGGGGTGTAACGCCGCATGAAGCGACGCCACATTTATAATTTAAGTTAACATATTAGAAACAAAAGACAAGATATCTTTAAGCCCGGCATACCCCGTAGTTATTTGAATACGAAAGCATAGGCATAGGCAAAGGCAAGGGCGTAGACAAAACATGCGAAACAGGGCAAGAAACATAAGAAACCCCCGGTCACTCGGCACCCATGCCTAGTAACGGTGCCTTGGTACCCAGAGCTTGTGCACACACAAGTAACGGTGCCTCGGTACCCAGAGCGCGTGCACAGACCAGCAGCGACGCTAAGCAAGGCAGCGACGCTGGGCAAGCGAACGGCGCCGTGCAGGCAGCGAAGTGCAAGCAGAGCCGCAGCAGCCAGGCAAGATCGGCCGAAGGCAGCGGCATCGGCCGAAGGCAGCGGCGACAGACAAGCAGCGGCGACAGACAAGCAGCGGCGACATGCAAGCAGCGGCGACATGTACGCAGCAGCGGCGACATGTCGCAGCAGCGAAAAGGGAAGTCGCGAAATTAGGCCAAGGGCAGTTGATCCCGAGCAGCCAGCAGAGTAGGCAGCAAAGTGCTCTAGTTCAATGAAATACCGAGTGAAACAAAAGTAATTAACAGTGCCAAGTCCTGCCAAGTGCCAGCCCAAGGACCCCAAAAGGACGAAACAACAACATGAATCCTGTCGCAGGAGAGTCAAGGTGAGCCGAAGTAAACATAAAACAATGAGAGCGCAGTTGGAGCTAGCGTAAATGGTGCGAAGTAGGAAGTAGGCAGGGACTAATTAAAATAAGGACTAGCGCTTAGAGATCGAAGAAAATCCAGTGAATAAAAAACCATGTTAAATATTAACGAAATTTCCCTGTAGTGATTATTTAAAAATAATATACCCGGTGTTACATTCTGCCCCTCTAGGGTAGGCAAAAGTGTCGTGTCCGTGTGTGTGCCGTTGTATTAGCAGAGTCGCGCTTTCTGGTATGCCGGTGCTCCGCTGGCCAGTAAGCGAGCCTGCGTGTACACACGCATAGTTCGTGTCGTGAGTGAACGTCAGTTGGCGAGTGGGTGCGTGAGCGTGTGCTTCAGCAGGTTGCGGCGTGGTGGAGTACACTACCGAGCGACTTGTGGGAGCGCAGGCGAGAGTACCTGCGGTCACGGGCATTCTGCACGATCAACGGCCGATCGTGAGTGTCGTGCGTGAAACGTTAGTTGGCAAGTAGGTGTGAAACGTGTACCCTAACGAGTTTGCGGCGTGGTGCAATACACCACTGAGCGGCTCGTGGGGGTACAAGCAAGAACACCTGCGGTCACGGGCGTTCTGTACGACCACCGATCGACCGTGAAGGGCGTCGAGAGCGAGCGATAGTTGGCAAACGAGGTGCGAAGGGCGTGCACTTTACCTAGTTGCAGATGGTGGAATACACCAACGAGCGACTTAGGGAGTGCAAGCGAAAAGCACCCGCGGCCACGTGCGTTCCTCACGATAGGCCGCCAACTCTGCACGCGTGACACGCGACACGTGCCCGTGAGCCTCGAAAGGACCGCGTGGTGGCGGAGACCATTACCACGTGGTTAGCAAACGAGCACACGTACATTATGTGGGTCATGCCCATAGCCGATACCCTGTAAACGACCCATTGAGGTCTGACCTGCTAGTAACCTCTTTACTAAAGTCATAGAAAGTCCTAGTATTTATAAATTTTCTGTAAAGACCCTGGCTAGACTGAGATATGTACCCCAGCCTGAGAAAACATCCTTACACTAGGAACAGTGGCAGAGGGGAAAGCTTGCATTGAGTGAAAGCTTCGCTTAAACGGGAAGCTTGTATTCGAAGCATGAGCTTTAGATTAATGCATTAATTATTATTAGCATAAGGGTCGGGGCATACAAATTTGTTCGAGAACGTTCGGTTTTCCCTTTCTTCTAGCGCGTGCCTCGCTTATTTTGTGGAAGGGGTAAAGGAACAAGTAGAAATTGAAATGCATCGGCCTCGGGTTTTTTTTTCTATACCTACTTATGTGTCTATTAATAGAACAGAAGTAGAAGGGGTAACCCAAAAACGCACTAGCAGAAAGGGAAAACCGAACGTTCTCGAACAAATTTGTATGCCCCGACCCTTATGCTGTCTCTACCTACCGAGCCTACCGAGCCTTTGGGCAAGCGTCTCTTGTCTTTTTTACCAAAATGTTCTTGCACTACAAGTGTTTTTTGCCAAAACGTACCAGCACTACAAGTGTTTTTTGCCAAAACGTACCGCACTACTAGTGTTTTTTGCCAAAACGTACATGCCATTTGCGGCTCCTGCCTTTTGCGTCTCTTGCTTTTAGAGTCTCCCGCTTTTAGAGGCTTAAGTGGCTTGAGGCGTGTGCTATGTGCGGCCTGTGCAAAATGAACACCGAGTGGCAAAAATCTCATTCATTTTTGAGTGGCTTGTTGTGCATGCATGCATGTTGCAGTTCTCTGGTATGTACCCTTTTTTGACCATTTTCAATGGTCGAAGGGTATAAAAAAATTCCAATGTTATTTTAAACAGTCGATAAGAATCTGCACATTTTTTGAGCAGGCTCATGTTCCGATTGATGAAGTTACTAATTTTGTCTGTTTAGTCAATTTGTATTATTATTATTATTATACAGAGGGAGTCTCCTACCGGATATGGCGCGAGGCACTGCGACCATGATGATCTTTTTTAGCTAAAATGCTCTCCCTATCTTGACAAAAGCTGTTCTGCTTTCCTAATTAAGCCTAACAGGATTTTCGGCGACGAATGGACAATATGCTCGGGACCTGCGGTTTCCACGTTCTGAAGTTTCCTCCTTGTCCATACCAAGGCCAGGCAATCACATAAAATGTGCTTGGTTGTTTCGTCGTCCTCTTTGCATCCGCATCCGAGGACAAGCGCATTTTGGTGGGGTGATAATTCACCAAGTGGTAGCCACTAAGGTAGTCAACAAGGAGGTAGAGGTGCCTCCTGGAGAGTAGCTTAGCCCTTCGATCAACTGTGGGACCATACTCTTTTTGAGGAGAAAGTACTCTTTTTGAGGAGACGGGTAGTATGGACGCTTGGCTGATCAGGAAGATATAGATATTCACTCCTCTAATGCCCTTCTCAGGGATAAGACGGCAGCGGAACTCAATGGCATGAACCTCGGATTGAAAAACTGTGGGCCAGTTGCCCATATTAATCGAGGTTTTGAAGTTGGGACCAGATATTCCAGCTATAATCCCCTGATCAGTCTTTGACCCGCCGGTGTACCAGAATTCTATAAAAACAAGTACTATTTGTAATAAAAATTTACATAAATAAATTCTAAATTTATTGCACTAATCTGCCAAAATAGTTTATTTATATTAATTATATTCTTAATTAAAAATAAAATTATTTTAATATTTGGTCCTTTCGTACTAAAATATTATAATTTATTAAAGATAGAAACCAACCTGGCTTACGCCGGTTTGAACTCAGATCATGTAAAAATATAAAAGTCGAACAGACTTAAAATTTGAACGGCTACACCCAAAATTATATCTTAATCCAACATCGAGGTCGCAATCTTTTTTATCGATATGAACTCTCCAAAAAAATTACGCTGTTATCCCTAAAGTAACTTAATTTTTTAATCATTATTAATGGATCAATTATTCATAAATTAATGTTTTTAAAAATTAAAAGTTTATTAAATTTTAATATTACCCCAATAAAATATTTTTTTTTAATTATTATAAAATAATTCTTTTTAATTAAAATAAATAAAATATAAAGATTTATAGGGTCTTCTCGTCTTTTAATTATGTTTTAGCTTTTTGACTAAAAAATAAAATTCTATAAAAAATTTAAATGAAACAGTTAATATTTCGTCCAACCATTCATTCCAGCCTTCAATTAAAAGACTAATGATTAGGCTACCTTTGCACAGTTAGAATACTGCGGCCATTTAAAAATTCTGTGGGCAGGTTAGCCTTTAAATTTAATTCAAAGAGACATGTTTTTGTTAAACAGGCGAACATTATTTTTGCCGAATTCTTTACTTTTCAATTAAATTTATTTTTACAATATAATATACTAATTTTTTCATAATTACTTAATTTTTAGAATTAAAATTAATATTTAAATAAATTATTAAAATTTAATAAATAATAATTATTATAAAAGAAATTATAACATAATTCTTAATAATTGCTAATTCTAAGCATATATTTATTATTTATTATTATTATTTATTATTTATTAAATTTATTTTATAGCTTATCCCATAAAATATTAAAATTATAAATTATTTAATTATTACAAATTTTTAAATAAATTTATAATTTCTGAATTAAATTCATTTCTTTAAAAAACTAGATACCTTTAAAAACGAATAACATTTCATTTCTAATATAATATTAAAAATAATTTCTTAAAAATATTTGTATTATTTTTTATTTAAACAAGTCGGAAAGGCTACAGTCACGCGGTGACTGTAAGAGGCCATGGATTTTCAGTTTTTTTTATATACCATAAAAAATATACATATATTGAAATAAAATGTTTAATATAATAAATACAAAAATTAAAATAACGAAGAAGCCAGAGTCGATAGCATAAGTTAAAACGAGAGAGCGATATGTGAATTTTTGGCGAGTGCCAATATTGGTTACATACACACACAGCAGCGTCAACTGCTTCTTCTTTAATTTAGACGTCCGTTAACAATTACACAGACCTGCCTTAAGTTTTGTGTATTGCCTCACACGCATATACATATGCATGCTTCGTGTGCATGTATTGTATGCATGCACGCATAAGTACAGCATGCAAAACATCTTAAAAGGCAAAATGTAACACTTAATATCTAAATTATTAGATAAATATAAATAAATGGCAAATAATTAAAAAATGCATATTCTTTATAAATATAAATGTAAACAAATATGAAATACAGTTCGTCATCCTAACAACTAGACCACCGTCACTGCGCTCCGCGCCCGTTAAAATTGCATTTTTAGACCAGTTGCTCAAAAATGTCAAATATGTCATGTATAACAATAACACTACCACAAGATTGAATGACCGCAATAAAGCCAAATGTTATTTATTTATATTCAATAAGATTATTTGTTGAAATTTGATAAATGAAATCAAATTTTAGAATTATGAAAAAAAAAAAAAAATAATAAAATATTAACTTCTAAATAGTGAAATAGTAAAAATAAAATCAAACCGCCTTCCCGAGGGATCGAACCTCTATCCCTTTGCTTGATTGCCGGCTGCTCTACACATTTGACTATCGCTGCACTTATTCGATGTGCGGCTAAGTTACTATTTCGATCTCATACATGAACATAACCATTTTCGCATTAAAAAGATCGAAAAAGCACGTGGCTGGCAGCAGCTTGCAGGCAAGGCATCAAAAATCTATAGAAAATGTTAACTCACGTAACTTCTATGTTTAATAGCCGATCGGCTTGCAATTTATAGAATAGGTTCACAATGCATTTATCTATATATATGCCAAAGCATAAAGTTTAGACTTCAATACTTTGCTTAATAATCACAAATTACTGATTTACGGGGGCGGTGGGCGTGGTACCCGAAATTTGAAAACGACGTTTACTGCCTAGGATATACAGTAATCTTCATGCCAAATTTGGAGGGTCTAGCTTTCTTAATAGCTGAGAATCAGACGCTCATACAGACGGACAGACGGACAGACAGACAGACGGACAGACGGACAGACAGACATGGCTAGATCGACTCGGCTAGTGATCCTGAGCAAGAATATATATACTTTATGGGGTCGCAGATGTCTCCTTCTGCCTGTTACGCACATTCCGACAAACCTAATAGACCATGTATTTTTTTTAAAATCCATGGCCTAAAAACGCTGATACATAAGGTACAATAAATTAAATTTTCTTTAAAAAAAAATAATTTTTCAAAATATTTCAATTTTCTTTCACAATACTATTAAACTATAATAAAATTTATTTTTTCTTTAAACAATACTAAAATTTTATTTTTATAATTATTTTTAATAAATTAAATAAATAAATAAAATAAATTAATAAATAAAATCTAACTTATATTGATTCGCACAAAAATCTTTTCAATGTAAATGAAATACTTTACTAAATAAGCTTTATATTGTCATTCTAGATACACTTTCCAGTACATCTTCTACTTATCTTACCTTAATAATAAGAGCGACGGACGATATGTACATATTTAAGAGCTAAAATCAAATTATTTATCATTATAATTTTACTGCCAAATCCACCTTCAAAAATTTTTTCAGAATTTTATCTGTTTAAATAACTTTATTGTAACCCATTATTACTCAAATATAAGCTACACCTTGATCTGATATAATTCTTTTAAAAATTATTGAATATTATTAATCTTATAAAATATTCTGATAACGACGGTATATAAAAATAATACAAATTTAAGTAAGGTCCATCGTGGATTATCGATTACAAAACAAAACATTAGTCTGGATAGTCTAAAATACCGCCAAATTGTTTAAGTTTCAAGAAAATAACTATTACTACTTAAGTATAAAAACTTATATTTTAAATAATAGGGTATCTAATCCTTGTTATACCCTTCGACCATTGAAATTTGACCATTTTCAATGGCGGTGGGCGTGGCATCAAACATTTGACATAAACTTACCTGCTCTCTAGCTTTTTTATACCCTTCGACCATTGAAAATGGTCAAAAAAGGGTATACTAACTTTGTGCAAAATGTATGTAACAGGCATAAGGAGGCGTGGCAGACCCCATAAAGTATATATATTCTTGCTCAGGATCACTAGCCGAGTCGATTGAGACATGTCCGTCTGTCTGTCCGTCTGTCCGTCTGTTTGTTTGAGACAACAGATCTTAGCTATTAAAAAAGCTAGAGACACCAAATTTGGTATGAAGTTTCCTATATATTCGGGGCAGGTGAAGTTTATGTCAAATGTTTGATGCCACTCCCACCTCCCCCGCAAACCGGTTATTTACGATTATTAAGCAAAGTAATGAACCTATAAAGTTATGCTTTGGTATTTGTAAAGCTGAATGCAATATGAACATATTCTCCAAATTACAATCCGATCGGACCAATAACACATAAGTTATTAAGGTCGACGTTTTCAGTACAAATGTTCGGTACGAGCGGCAGCCGACGCGCTGCTTTGAGCAGCGCAAATCGGTTATTTACGATTATTAAGCAAAGTAATGAACCTATAAAGTTATGCTTCGGTATGTATAAAGCTGAATGCAATATGCATATATCCTCCAAATAACAATCCGATCGAACCAATAACACAGAAGTTATTCAAGTCAACGTTTTCAGTACAAATGTTCGGTACGGGCATCAGCTTTTGCGCTGCTTTGAGCAGTTGACGCCGACGTCGACGTCGCGTCGTGTCGCTTTACTCTTTACGCGCGTCGCTGTGTGAGTGCGAGCGAGTAAGCTATATGTAGTAGAAGTATTTATGCAGAATTCTCTGTTTGAAACTATGAAAGTGGTTACACAATTGTAACGGATTTAGAAAATTGGGAGAAGGGTATCTTACTGTCGGGCGCCCGACTGTAGCCTTACCCACTTGTTATACCCGCTACTCAAAGAGTAGAAGGGTATTATAACTTTGTTCGAACCGAAAATGTATGTAACAGGCAGAAGGAGACATCTCCGATCCCATAAAGTATATATATTCTGAATCAGTATAAACAGCCGAGTCGATATAGCGATGTCCGTCTGTCCGTCTGTCCGTCCGTCCGTCTGTCTGTCTGTCCGTCCGTGTGAACACCTGGATCTCAGCTATTATAAGAGCTAGAGTTCCCAAATTTGGTGACAACATGTGTTATTACTGCAGGCTGATCAAGTTTATTTTGGATTTTAGCCACGCCCCACCCGCCTCCATAAATTGAAAAAAATTGATTACAGCCGCAATATTAGCTTTACAGCAACAGTTTTATAAATACGTTATAAATACCATCTTGCGGACATTTCGTGAAAATTTCAGTAAGATTGGACTATAAATGTGGAAGATATTAAAGAAATAGTAGTGCCATGTGACCACGTGTTTCTGTCTGTTTTATTTTGTTAGATATGCAAGATCCAGGTTCAACTCCGGCGTAAAGCTTTTTTTTTCAAATTTATGTACCAAAAATTTTTTGCACTCATCATCATTACAATTTTCTGGTAATTGCGTAATAGGCTTGGTGGCTAAGTGGATGTGGTCGCCGACTGTCGTGCAGAAGGGTATGGGCTTTAATCCAATCCGGTGCAAACGTGTGTGCGGGTTGGTTTTTTTTCAAGCATTTAAAATATTTTAAGTTTAGTATTATAAATGAAATTGATTAAACAAAATTTTAAAGGGAGTGAGTTGGCATTGTCTTTCACACACACACACGACACAATAATAATTTGTTATTGTCCTGTTCAACAAGCTGAATGGTCTTATAATGCAACTTTACCGACCAAATTCAAAATGCGCTAATGGTAGAGCTGTTATAGTTGCAGACTGCATAGACCGAGTTTCTTGGAGGTCCAGGTTCAAGACCTCCTCACCTCGCTAAAAAATTTTTTGATTTTTTTTCCCTGCTTTATTTACGTTATTCTCTTTTTTACGTTAAAATTTTTATGTCCGTGTTTATGCAAATGAATTAAAAAAGGTGATGAAAAAAACAAGCATCGGCTTGGTATTGCATGGACCCTTGATTATATAATCATTGTATCAATCTCCAACAAAAACTAGTCGAAAAGGCTACAGTCACGCGGTGACTGTAAGCGGCCATGGATTTTCAGTTTACGTTTATATACCAAGTGGGTAAGGCCACAGTCGGGCGCCCGACAGTAAGATACCCTTCTCCCAATTTTTAAAATCCGTTACAAGCGTGTAACTATACTCATAATTTCAAACAAAAATTCTGCATAAATTCTTCTACATATAGCTTACTCGCTCGCACTCACACAGCGACGCGCGTAAAGAGTAACGAAGTTTTTACCATATTTAAGGAAATTTTAGTCATATTTCGCAGTAAAACATAAACGACAAATCTGGTTGGATTATTAAATTTCTCAATAAATATGTGAAGCATTATATAGGCGTCTCTCTTACACATTCATAATTAAAAGCACTCTGATGAGTTCTAATTGGAAAGCACTGAAAGCAATGCGGCAACATCAACGTGCAACTTTCATAGTCAGATCAAATTTGAGACTGTGAGACGTGTTTTTCTTCGCATTGTTGTAGCGGGTATACCACAGTCGGGCGCGCTCGACTGTAGCCTTTCCGACTAGTTTTTTTATAAAAATTTTAATACCCTTCGACCATTGAAAATGGTCAAAAAAGGGTATAATAACTTTGTGCAAAATGTATGTAACAGGCATAAGGAGGCGTGGCAGACCCCATAAAGTATATATATTCTTGCTCAGGATCACTAGCCGAGTCGATTGAGACAGGTCCGTCTGTCTGTCCGTCTGTCCGTCTGTTTGTTTGAGACAACAGATCTTAGCTATTAAAAAAGCTAGAGACACCAAATTTGGTATAAAGGTTCCTATATATTCGGGGCAGGTGAAGTTTATGTCAAATGTTTGATGCCACGCCCACCGCCCCTGCAAATCGGTTATTTACGATTATTAAGCAAAGTATTAAACTTATAAAGTTCTGCTTTGGTATGTATAAAGGTAAATGCAATATGAACATAATCTTCAAATTACAATCCGATCGGACAAATAACACAGAAGTTATTAAAGTCAACGTTTTCAGTACAAATGTTCGGTACGAGCAGCAGCTTTTGCGCTGCTTTGAGCAGTCGACGCCGACGTCGACGTTGCGTCGTGTTGCTTTACTCTTTACGCGCGTCGTTGTGTGAGTGCGAGCGAGTAAGCTATATGTAGTAGAAGTATTTATGCAGAATTCTCTGTTTGAAACTATGAAAGTGGTTACACGTTTGTAACGGATTTTAAAAATTGGGAGAAGGGTATCTTACTGTCGGGCGCCCGACTGTAGCCTTACCTACTTGTTAAGCTTCAATTTATATATATAAATTTTATTTAAATTTAATATTTTACTTAGTAAATTTAATTTTATTTAATTTATAATCAATTTAACTTTTACTGAAATAATTTATTTGTATAATTAGTGTAACCGCGATTGCTGGCACCAATTTTATCTATACTATTTAATATTACTGTTTCTAAATTTCTTTAATTAACAAAATTAATTACTGCGAATATAAATTTATAAAATTTATTAATTTTTAAAATTAACAAGTGGGTAAGGCTACAGTCGGGCGCCCGACAGCAAGATACCCTTCTCCCAATTTTCTAAATCCGTTACAAACGTGTAACTATACTCATAATTTCAAACAGAGAATTCTGCACAAATACTTCTAGTACATATAGCTTACTCGCTCGCACTCACACAGCGACGCGCATAAAGAGTAAAGCGACACGACGCAACGTCGACGTCGGCGTCGACTGCTCAAAGCAGCGCGCAAGCTGCTGCCCGTACCGAACATTTGCACTGAAAACGTTGACTTGAATAACTTCTGTGTTATTGGTCCGATCGGGTTGTAATTTGGAGAATATGTTCATATTGCATCAAGCTTTATACATACCAAAGCAGAAAGTTATGAGTTTAATACTTAATAATCGCAAATAACCGATTTGCGGGGGCGGTGGGCGTGGCATCAAACCTTTGATATAAACTTGATCTGCCTATGATTTATAGGAACCTTCATGCCAAATTTGGTATCCCTAGCTTTTTTAATAGCTGAGATCTGTTGTCTCATACAGACGGACAGACGGACAGACGAACAGACAGACGGGCATGTCTCAATCGACTCGGCTAGTGATCCTAAACAAGAATATATATATACTTTATGGGGTCTGCCACGCCTCCTTATGCCTGTTACATGCATTTTGCACAAAGTTAGTATACCCTTTTTTGACCATTTTCAATGGTCGAAGGGTATAATAAAAATTCTCACAAAAATTTACATATAAATCAAATTAATAATAAATTTTTAAGCCAAAATATAATATAATAATAATAATATATATTTATAAAATTAAATTATTATTAAAAATAAATTAATTTTTAATAGTTTTAATAATTTTAAATAATAATTTTAAAATTTATTTATTTTTCATTTTTAGATATTTTATTTTAATTACTAAATCTGATAATTAAATAAATAAAATTTAAAAAAAACAAGTAGGTAAGGCTACAGTCGGGCGCCCGACAGTAAGATACCCTTCTCCCAATTTTCTAAATCCGTTACAATTGTGTAACCACTTTCATAGTTTCAAACAGAGAATTCTGCATAAATACTTCTACTACATATAGCTTACTCGCTCGCACTCACACAGCGAAGCGCGTAAAGAGTAAAGCGACACGACGCGACGTCGACGTCGGCGTCAACTGCGTCAAAGCAGCGCAAAAGCTGCTGCCCGTACCGAACATTTGTACTGAAAACGTTGACTTTAATAACTTCTGTGTTATTGGTCCGATCGGATTGTAATTTGGAGATTATGTTCATATTGCATTTACCTTTATACATACCAAAGCAGAACTTTATAAGTTTAATACTTTGCTTAATAATCGTAAATAACCGATTTGCGGGGGCGGTGGGCGTGGCATCAAACATTAAACATAAACTTCACCTGCCCCGAATATATAGGAACCTTTATACCAAATTTGGTGTCTCTAGCTTTTTTAATAGCTAAGATCTGTTGTCTCAAACAAACAGACGGACAGACGGACAGACGGACAGACGGACAGACAGACGGACATGTCTCAATCGACTCGGCTAGTGATCCTGAGCAAGAATATATATACTTTATGGGGTCTGCCACGCCTCCTTATGCCTGTTACATACATTTTGCACAAAGTTAGTATACCCTTTTTTGACCATTTTCAATGGTCGAAGGGTATAAATACCCCTTTATATAAATTTATGATAAAAATTAGAAATTTATATTATTTCATTTATTTAAAAATTTATAAAATATAAATTTAATTAATTTATTTAAATTAATAATAAAAAAAAGTAAATATATAAAAATAAAATAAAACAATTATTAATAATATTTTTTTATTATATTAAAAAATTATTTTTTTAATGTTTAAATTTAAATGTTTAAATAAATTTTTTTTTAATATATAATTCATTTATAAATCTTTACCTCTATTATTTTTATACTATATTTATATTATATATTATATACTAAGTATAAATAAATATATATATATATATATATATATATATATATATATATATATATATATATATATATATATATATATATATATATATATATATATATATATATATATATATATATTTATATATATATATATATATATATATATATATGTGTATATAAATATTTAATTAATAATTATATAATTATTAATTTAAATACAAAATTTAAAATTCAAAAATATATACAATTTTATTTAATTTTTATTTATCTATATAATATAATATTTTATAAATATATAATAAATATAAAAAATTATAGATATATATATTTTTAAATATTAAAAATATATATATCTATATAGAAAAAAATAATTATTTTTATAAATTAATTATTTTTATAAAATTTACTATAATGTATTATTTAAATAAATAAAAATTATATTATAAATTATATTATATATTATATTATATATATTAACAGTTCATCGATTATATCAACCTCTTATAATTTCGAATACTCAGCCTCCGCAAGGTCGCAATCCTCGAGGAGGAATATTTACAATACCTTAAACAACATTGCACATATATTCTTTAGTTACAATAATAAAATAATCTAATTAACTTAATATTTAAAAATAAATTATTAAATTAGTGATTATAGCTAAGGAACACGCCGTCATGGTGACTATATGGAGTTTGATATGTGATTGCGGCAGCACCGCTTACTGTGTTATCACAAAATATCCAATCAATTTGAGTTAAAGGTTTTGTTTTTGGCACATTTTGTTGTTATTATTTAAAGTAGACTCGAGCTGATCAGTGGTTGTTGATCGGCAAATGTTAAAATCTCCTAATATTACCAATTTTATATTATTTTCAGCTGACGTTAGCCTGTCAACATCATTTCTGATTTTATTTCGAAACCTTGTAATAGGAAAAGCTGGATTCCTATAAACAACTATGACTATTGTATGCAAGTATTTGAATGTTATGGGCTGGTATATATTTATTATTATTATCAACTGTAACTGTTTCATATAAGATAGTTATGTTTTCCGATATATTTTGTTTTATATATATTAGTATACCATTCTTAGAAACAGCATTTGGTCGAATGTCTTTGTGTTGTAAAGTATCTGTTGGTCATAAAATCTAAATTTGGAAAGTTCTCATTAAAAAATGCGTTTGAATAAAAGCTTTATGATTTTTTGTTTAACATCTACATGTAATAGTGTTCAGATTTTCATAAAATTGCAACAAGAACCTTCATTATGCCGATCGTTGATCTTTATAAGTTATAAAATTTCGATTTGGATGTGGTAAGCCTGATAGCTATATCTTGAAATATAACGAAAATCGGCCGATAGGCTCCATGACAGCTATACGATAAATCAGTCCGATCTGGCCCGTTCCGACTTATTAAAAGAGGGCAGAAATAAGAAGCTTGTGAGCAAAGTTTCATGAAGATAGCTCAATAACTGGGGGACTAATTTGCGTTGCAACAGACAGACGGACTGACTGATTGTTCCTATAACAGCTATATTATATAAACGTTTAAGATATTTAAATGGAAAAACTAAAGGCGGGTTACTGTATAACATTAAAAAGTATTGATAATGTGCGGTATTTCCAAAAACAAAACAGGTTTGCTGATTTCAGCCGATTGTTCCTATGGCAGCTATTGACAGCACATTGAGAACGTAATAAGAATAAGATTTGCTTAATCTTGTTGTAATATCTTGAAAAACAACAAAAATCGGCCGATAGCTTCTATGACAGCTATACGATATATCGGTCCGAACTGGCTCGTTCCGACTTATTTACAGCCTACAGCAATAAGAAGCTTGTGTGCCAAGTTTCATGAGTATAGCTAAAAAACTGAGAGACTAGTTTGCGTTGCAACAGACGGACGGACGGACGGACGGACGGACAGACGGACATCCATTTTTCGACTCCTCTGGTGAATCTGATTCAGAATATATATACTTTATAGGGTCGGAGATGTCTCCTAAGGTGCGTTGCAAACTTCTGGATAAAATTAATATACCCTCCGCAAGGGTATAAAAATAGGTTTGGAAATTAATTTATTATCTTTTATTCTCCTAATAAGAGAAAATTATAATAATTTTAAATCAACTGAAGCTTCATTAAAATATTTTTTAACTCAAGCTTTAGCTTCAACAGTTTTATTATTTTCTGTGATTCTTTTAATATTGAAAAATAATATAAATTTATATATTTATGAAGTATCTATTAGAATAATTTTACTTTCATTATTATTACTAAAAAGCGGAGCTGCTCCTTTTCATTTTCAACTTGAATAAATTCTCTGTTATTAATAACACGACAAAAAATTGCCCCATTAATATTAATTTCGTATCTAAATTTAAATAATTTTTATATTAATTAGTGTAATTTTATCTGTAATAGTAGGAGCTTTAGGAGGTTTAAATCAAAATTCCTTACAAATTGATAGCTTTTTCTTCTATTAATCATTTAGGTTGAATATTAAGAGCATTAATAATTAATGAATCAATTTGATTTATATATTTTTTATTTCATTCTTTTTTTTCATTTGTATTAATTTTTATATTTAATTTATTTAAAATATTTCATTTAAATCAATTATTTTCTTGATTTACAAATAGAAAAATTTTAAAATTTACTTTATTCATAAATTTTTTTATCATTAGGTGGTCTTCCTCCATTTTAGGATTTTTACCTAAATGAATTGTAATTGAACAAATAACTTTTAATAGACAATATATGCATTAATTTATTTTAATAATATCAACTTGAATTACATTATTTTTTTTATTTACGAATTTGTTATTCTGATTAATACTAAATTATTATGAAAATAATTGAATTTTAAATTCTCAATTTAAAAAATTAAACATAAATTTGTATTTAATTTACACATTTTCCCTATTTTTGGATTAATTTTAATTTCTATATGTTATTTTATTTAAGGTTTTAAGTTAAATAAACTAATAGCGTTTAAAGCTGTAAATATAGAAATCCCTTTAAGCCTTAGTAAATTTACTACTCCTTCAAAATTACAGTTTGATGTCATTATTGACTATAAGACCAGATGATTAAGAAGAATTTTTCTTATAAATAGATTTACAATCTATCGCCTATTTTCAGCCACTTAATCGCGACAATGATTATTTTAAAAAAATCATAAGTATATTGAAACTTTATATTTTATTTTTGGAGCATGAGCCGGAATAGTAGGAACATCTTTAATAATTTTAATTCGAGCTGAATTAGGACATCCAGGTGCTTTCATTGGAGATGATCAAATTTATAATGTAATTGTTACAGCCCATGCATTTATTATAATTTTTTTATAGTAATACCTATTATAATTGGAGAATTTGGGAACTGATTAGTTCCTTTCTTTTCCACGAATGAATAATATAAGATTTTGATTATTACCCCCTGCTCTATCCCTTTTATTAGTAAGAAGTATAGTAGAAAATGGAGCTGGAACAGGATGAACAGTTTATCCTCCCCTATCTTCAGAAATTGCTCATGGTGGAGCATCTGTTGATTTAGCTATTTTTTCTTTACACTTAGCTGAAATTTCATCAATTTTAGGAGCTGTAAATTTTATTACTACTGTAATTAACATACGATCTTCAGGAATTACATTTGATCGAATACCTTTATTTGTATGATCAGTTGTAATTACTGCATTATTATTACTTTTATCATTACCTGTACCTGGTGGAGCAATTACTATACTTTTAACTGGTCGAAATTTAAATACATCATTTTTTGACCCTGCCGTAGGAGGAGACCCTATTCTCTACCAACATTTATTTTGATTTTTTGGACATCCAGAAGTTTATATTTTAATTTTACCTGGATTTGGAATAATTTCTCATATTATTAGTCAAAAATCAGGAAAAAAGTAATTTTTTGGTTCATTGGGAATAATTTATACTATATTAGCTATTGGATTATTAGGATTTATTGTTCGAGGTCGTCATATTTTTACAGTTGGAATAGACGTTGATACTCGAGCTTATTTTACTTCCGCTACAATAATTATTGCTGTACCTACCGGTATTAACATTTTTAGTTGATTAGCAACTTTACATGGAACTCAACTTTCCTATTCTCCCGCTATTTTATGAGCTTTAGGATTTGTATTTATACCCTTCGACCATTGAAAATGGTCAAAAAAGGGTATACTAACTTTGTGAAAAATGTATGTAACAGGCATAAGGAGGCGTGGCAGACCCCATAAAGTATATATATTCTTGCTCAGGATCACTAGCCGAGTCGATTGAGACATGTCCGTCTGTCTGTCCGTCTGTCCGTCTGTCCGTCTGTTTGTTTGAGACAACAGATCTTAGCTATTAAAAAAGCTAGAGACACCAAATTTGGTATGAAGGTTCCTATATATTCGGGGCAGGTGAAGTTTATGTCAAATGTTTGATTCCATGCCCACCGCCCCCGCAAATCGGTTATTTACGATTATTAAGCAAAGTATTAAACCTATAAAGTTGTGCTTTGGTATGTATGAAGCTGAATGCAATATGAACATATTCTCCAAATTACAATCCGATCGGACCAATAACACAGAAGTTATTAAAGTCAACGTTTTCAGTACAAATGTTCGGTACGGGCAGCAGCTTTTGCGCTGCTTTGACGCAGTTGACGCCAACGTCGACGTCGCGTCGTGTCGCTTTACTCTTTACGCGCTTCGCTGTGTGAGTGCGAGCGAGTAAGCTATATGTAGTAGAAGTATTTATGCAGAATTCTCTGTTTGAAACTATGAAAGTGGTTACACAATTGTAACGGATTTAGAAAATTGGGAGAAGGGTATCTTACTGTCGGGCGCCCGACTGTAGCCTTACCTACTTGTTTTATTTACAGTTGGAGTTGGACTGGATTAGTTTTAGCTAATTCTTCAGTTGATATTATTTTACATGATACATACTACGTAGTAGCTCATTTTCACTATGTTTTATCAATAGGAGCTGTATTTGCAATTATAGCATGGTTTAGTCACTGATACCCTTTATTTACTGGGTTTACGCTTATACAACATGAAATGTAATTTCAACAATTGGTTCATCAATTTCATTACTAGGAATTTTATTCTTTTTTTATACTATTTGAGAAAGATTAGTATCTCAACGACAGGTAATTTACCCAATTCAATTAAATTCTTCTATTGAATGATACCAAAATACCCCACCTGCAGAACATAGTTATTCTGAATCACCTTTATTAACAAATTAATTTATAATATGGCAGATTAGTGCAATGGATTTAAGCTCCATATATAAAGTATTTTACTTTTATTAGAATAAAATGTCAACATAAGCTAATTTAGGTCTACAAGATAGAGCTTCACCTTTAATAGAACAATTAATTTTTTTTTCATGATCATGCATTATTAATTTTAGTAATAATTACTGTTTTAGTTGGATACTTAATATTTATATTATTTTTTAATTCTTATGTTAATCGATTTTTATTACATAGGCAACTTATTGAAATAATTTGAACAATTCTTCCAGCAATCATTTTACTATTTATTGCTTCTTTAGGTTTATTATACCTTTTAGACGAAATTAATGAACCTTCAGTAATTTAAAAAAGAATTGGACATCAATGATACTGAAGTTATGAATATTCAGATTTTAATAACGTAGAATTTGACTCATATATAATTCCAACAAATGAACTTTCTAATGATGGATTTCGATTATTAGATGTTGATAATCGAATTGTTTTACCTATAAATTCTCAAATTCGAATTTTAGTAACAGCTGCAGATGTTATTCACTCATGAACTATTCCTGCATTAGGAGTAAAGGTTGATGGAAATCCTGGTGGATTAAATCAAACAAATTTTTTTATAAAACGACCAGGTTTATTTTTTGGTCAATGTTCTGAAATTTGTGGAGCTAATCATAGTTTTATACCTATTGTAATTGAAAGTGTACCTGTAAATTATTCTATTAAATGAATTTCTAAAAATGTAAATTCATCATCAGATGACTGAAAGGTCTCTTAAACCACTTTATAGTAAATTAGCAATTACTTCTGATGAATTAAAAAAATTAGTTAAATTATATAACATTTGTATGTCAAACTAAAATTATTAATATATTAATATTTTTTAATTCCACAAATAGCCCCAACTTCTTGATTAATTTTATTTTTTATTTTTTCAATTACTTTTATTTTATTCTGTTCAATTAATTATTACTCTTATATACATTCTTCTCCTAAATCAAATTAATTAAAAAATTTAAATTTAAATTCAATAAATTGAAAATGAAAATGATAACAAATTTATTTTCTGTATTTGACCCTTCTTCAATTTTTGATTTATCTTTAAATTGAATAAGTACATTTTTAGGACTTTTAATAATCCCTTCAATTTATTGATTAATACCTTCACGATATAATATTTTTTGAAATTCAATTTTACTAACTTTACACAAAGAATTTAAAACTTTATTAGGACCAACAAGTCATAATGGATCTTCATTTAATTTTATTTCTTTATTTTCATTAATTTTATTTAATAATTTTATAGGTTAATTTCCTTATATTTTTACAAGTACAAGTCATTTAACATTAACTCTTTCTTTAGCTTTACCTTTATGACTATCATTTATATGTTACGGATGAATCAATCATACTCAACATATATTTGCTCACTTAGTACCACAAGGAACACCAGCCGTTCTTATACCTTTTATAGTATGTATTGAAACTATTAGAAATGTTATTCGACCAGGAACATTAGCTGTTCGTTTAACTGCTAATATAATTGCTGGACATTTACTTTTAACATTATTAGGAAATACAGGACCTTCAATATCTTATTTTTTAGTAACTTTCTTATTAGTAGGGCAAATTGTTTTATTAGTTCTTGAATCAGCTGTAGCTATAATTCAATCTTATGTATTTGCTGTTTTAAGAACACTTTATTCTAGAGAAGTTAATTAATTTAAATTTATTTATTTAAACAAATTTAAATAAAATGTCTACACACTCAAATCACCCTTTTCATTTAGAAGATTATAGCCCATGACCCTTAACAGGAGGGGCTATAGCAACAGTTTCAGGTATAATTAAATGATTTCATCAGTATGATACTTCTTTATTTTTTTTTAGGAAATATTATTACAATTTTAACAGTTTAAAATCAAGGATTACATACATATGCAGTAACAATTGGTTTACGATGAGGTATAACTTTATTTATTTTATCTGAAATTTAATTTTTGTAAAATTTTTTTGAGCATTTTTCCACAGAAGTTTATTTCCTGCAATTGAATTAGGAGCTTCTCCTCCCGCTGGAATTATTTCATTTAATCCATTTCAAATTCCTTTATTAAATACAGCTATCTTATTAGCTTCTGGAGTAACTGTAACATGAGCTCACCATAGTTTAATGGAAGGAAATCATACACAAACATCTCAAGGATTAATTTTTACAGTATTATTAGGAGTTTATTTTTCAATTCTTCAAGCTTATGAATATATTGAAGCACCTTTCACAATTGCTGATTCAGTATATGGTTCTACATTTTTCATAGCAACAGGATTTCATGGAATTCATGTTTTAATTGGGACAACTTTTTTATTAACTTGTTTATTACGTCATTTAAATAACCACTTTTCAAAAACACATCACTTTGGATTTCAAGCAGTTGCTTGATATTGACATTTCGTTAATGTAGTTTGATTATTTTTATACCCTTCGACCATTGAAAATGGTCAAAAATAATAAAAAATAATCGTAAATAACCGATTTGCGGGGGCGGTGGGCGTGGCATCAAACATTTGACATAAACTTCACCTGCCCCGGATATATAGGAACCTTCATACCAAATTTGGTGTCTCTAGCTTTTTTAATAGCTAAGATCTGTTGTCTCAAGCAAACAGACGGACAGACGGACAGACAGACGGACATGTCTTAATCGACTCGGCTAGTGATCCTGAGCAAGAATATATAGACACCTCTTTATGCCTGTTACATACATTTTGCACAAAGTTAGTATACCCTTTTTTGACCATTTTCAATGGTTGAAGGGTATAAAAACTTTAGTAGATCGAGAAAAAAGATCTCCTTTTGAATGTGGCTTTGACCAAAAATCATCTTCTCGTCTTCCATTCTCTTTACGTTTTTTTTTTTAATTACAATTATTTTTTAATTTTTGATGTAGAAATTGCACTAATTTTACCTATAATTATTATTATTAAATTCTCTAATTTATAAATTTGAACTATTACATTAATTATTTTCATTATTATTCTTTTGATTGGACTTTATCATGAATGAAATCAAGGAATATTAAATTGATCTAATTAATAGGGTTGTAGTTAATTATAACATTTGATTTGCATTCAAAAAGTATTGATTTTTCAATCTGCCTTCTATATATATATATAAGGTTATTTAAAGTGAGTTTATTATAATGGTTCAAATCAATTCAGTAAGGTTAAATAATACAAAATAATGACGTTACAACTTGAGTGTTCTTCGCAACTTAATATTTGGGCAACTGTTACAACTTAATAGCGGTTTGTTCAACTGTCAACTTTCTACGCGAGACGACCGACTACGACTCTCTTTCGCTACTCCCCTCTGGCAACACTCTTCGGTTCGCAGGCTTGCCAACTGTCCTCCATTAGTGGGGTTGCCAACTTGCATCGAAGTATACCATCTTACATTCGGCCCTCCTGATCTTCCTCATCCGTCCCGGATGACAAAATATCCTCGTTCTCGGCTACATATTTCCACAACTTCATATTATCGCAGCTTGTTGCAGTAATATTTGGTCCCTCGGTGTTTATTGATGCCTTCTTCACATTATAGCGACCGTTTCTCTTAACCTTTATGACAGCATATGGACCAAGATATTCGCTAGCCAGCTTTCGGCCTGCAACAAATTGAGTTCGCTTTATAGTAACTAAGTCGCCCAACTTGTAGATCTGCTCCGTACGTCGCTTCTTGTCGTAGTGCATCTTGTAGTTCTTCTGTGCCTCTTCAATATTATGTTTTGCTTCTATGCGCAGCTGCTGTCGCTCTTCGTTGAACTTCTCGACCAACTCCTGCTGCATCATGTCTAGCAAACGATCGTCCACCTTCGTACACATCTTCGTCCCAAACATTATCTCGAACGGCGTTGACAGCGTTGTCGAATGTACATGCGAGTTAATTGCCATCTGTACACGTGGCACATACTTGTACCACTTAGCAGGTTCGTCTGAAGACAGCTTCGCAAGAATGTCAATTATGCAGCGATTGACCCTCTCGACTTGACCGTTGCCTCTTGCAACTCCGGTTGTTGTGCAAATCTGCTTTGGAGAATTTGGAGAATCCATCGACCACTGCAAAAATGTACTTGTACATCTTAGAAGTCATATCCATCGGTCCAAGATGGTCTACATGCAGCGTTTGCAGGGGAACATCACCTTTTCCTATACAGTGTAAACGTCCTTCTTGTTTGCCCAATTTTTTACTGTGTATTATACAAACAATACAATTAGAAATATACTTCGAAACGTTTCCCTCTAAATGCGAGATAAAGTATTGCTCCTTTATGTTATGCATTGTTTTACGTGCGGCGAAGTGACCAGAGTCATGAGCGTTTTTAATGACGTCACGCTCCATAAGCTTGGGGACAAATAAAAGTTCGCAACCATCAACTTCTTTGAAGAGTAGTCCACCCTTCATCTTAAAATTCTCATAAGGTCCATTCTGAAGCAACTGCAATACTGCTTTAACGTTATCGTCTTCTTGCTGCGCTTTTCGTAATCGAGCTGACAACTCAGTTGTGATTATAAAAACATCCTGTGGGTAACGACTAAGATGATCGACGTGCTTCATCCTTGCTCCTGCGCGATGTTCCATATCTGGTGTAAAGCTTTTTATGTAGAGTACCCATTCCTCCACATCGCGCGGTATTTCGTCTTTACTTGTCGTCTGCTTAAATGCTGCGCAATCTGTTACCAATTTGAATCGAGTTCCCAACAAAAAATGGCGGAATTTCTTAAGCGCAAGATATGCAGCCTTGATCTCCAATATATAACTGTGTTTTTTGGCCTCGGCTTCACTCGTCTTTTTGCTCCAGAAATACACGGGATGCATATGTCCTTCAAAGCATTGCAGCAGCACAGCTCCTAGTCCGTTTTTGGAGGCGTCGGTATGTAGCTCTGTCTTTGCCTCCCGAGAGTATATGTGCTGTGACGACGTATGAAACGCGTCACAATAGTTATTTAAGTTTAAATGAAATAAAACCCCTTTAAGTTTATAATACCCCATGGGTTTGCATGTAAGGGGTAGCAAGCAAAGGCAAAGACATAGACAAGGCATAAGCAAAGACATAGACAAGGCATAGGCAAAGACATAGACAAAGCATAGGCGAGACATAGGCAGGGGCATAGGCAAGTGCAAGCCCGCGGGGTGCAGACTACAAGCAAACGCCCGTTGGTCGGCGCCCATGCACACAAGTAACGGCGTCGCGACAAATTTTGCGACGCATGTGTAACGGCGCCCGACAAATTCCAGAAGCAGACCGAAGCGAGCAAAAGCAGACGAGCAGAGCAAAGCGAGCAGAGCGAAGCGAGCAGAGCGAGGCGAGCAGAAGCATGCAGGCAGCACGAAGCCGACGCAGCAGAAACGCACGAACGGATCGATGCAGGCGACAAGTCGCAAGCCGAACTAGGCAAAGCTACAAGTCGCGTGCCGATCTAGGCATGCAGGGCGCCAGGCTAGGCAAAACGGCAAGTTCGCAAGCAAAGCGACACGAGCCGAAGCATGATCGGCCGAGCATAGGCAGCGACCGCGGGTAGCGACCGCGGGCAGCGCCGCCCAGGCAGCGACCGCGGACAGCGCCGGGCAGCAGCGGACGGAAAGCGTCGAAATCGAGGCTGCAAAATTAGGCCACGACACAGAAGTGCCAGGCGACTGGACGAGGCCAGTCAGAACCTCTCTTAAGTAAAAAAAAGGAAGAAAATATAAAGTGACCAAAGTTAAAAAAAGTGAAAAGGACCTATAAAAAAGTATTAAACAAGGAAGCAAGGATACAAATAAAGGACAATGGACAGGGATCCTGTGGAAGAAGAAACGAGGTAAGCAGTGCAAAGAAAACAAAGAAGAAAGCAAAGTAAAAAGAAGCAACGTATGGTGCGAAGTAGGTAGGGACACAGAGAGGCAGGGACAGTTAAGTGAATATTTTGTAATAGAATAAGGAAACGAAACTTGTGAAGAAAAGGAAATAAACAATCAATAATGCATAGGCGTTTTAATTAAAACTCGCGTTCAATATTTTTGGAAACTTTTCCTTCGTAAACGTGTTCGCAGGAAATTTCGCGTGTGTGCCCGTATGTGTCTGTGTGCTGTGAGTGATCGCTAGTTGACAAGCGAATACGTAAACTTGTGTTCAGAGACGAGTTGCGGTGTGGTGCAATACACCACCGAGGCGACTTGTGGGAGCACAGGCGAAGGTATTTGCGGTCACGGGCGTTCCGTAACGGCGGAAACGACAAATCGTGGGCGAGAGTGGACGTTAGTTGACAAGCGGGTACAAGAGCGTGTTCTAACGGGTTGCGGGGGGTGCAGTACACCACCGAGCGACCTGTGGGAACATAAGCGAAAGTACCTGCGGTCACGGACGTGCCGTACGATGAACGGTCAGTCGCAGGTCGTGTCGTGAGTGAACGATAGTTGACGCGGGGTACAGGAGCGTGCGTTCACAAGTGCGGCGTGGTGCAATACACCACCGAGCGATTTGTGAGAGTGCAGGCGGCAGTACCCGTAGTCACGAGCGTTCCCCCACGGCCTGCAGCCGACTAGGTGCACAGCAAAAACGCGGCCAAAGTGTCAGGTACGGTGAAAACACCCTTCTGCGTCGTTCACGAGTACACGTGGAAGACACGGGCCACGTGTACGCGTGAAAAGGGGCGTGTTCGCTATGCCCGACATTTGTCTCAGCTTTTTCTGATCTGCCAGTGACCCCCTTTCTCTCTCTTTCTAAACGTCTTAGTGGTCCTAGTCATTTATAAAATTTGCTGTAAAGACCCTGGCTAGACTGAGAGTTGTACCCTAGCCCGAGAAAACATCTTTACAGATGGCGCCCGAGCAGGGACCACTAAGGCTAGACATTTAGAAAGGGGAAATTTTAACATCTTTAAGTGGATTAAAGACCCACATAGGTAAATTGGCAGGTTATATCAGACAAGCAGAGAACCGCAGAACTAGGCAAGGGGTAGAGCATGTTTTAAATAGGGTATCATGGCAAGCATAGGGAACATTGATTTTTTTTAAAAGTTTGTAGGACAGGCTGTACACGTGTTTTCTAGAAAACTGGTACAACGAAGCAAGCATAGGGAACGTAGATAACTTCTTAGTCTGGGGTACAGACGGTACACGTTTTATAAACTACTGCGCACGCGGGCGTTTGCGCCAACTTTAGCTGTATTTTTTTTCCTCACTGCTTGACGTTTTTCCTTGCGCCGGCGCAACCTGGCTGGTGACACCACCGAGACCAGGTACTATAAGACTCGGTGCCGAATACCGAGACAGGCAGTTGAGTGCGGACACTCGAACAAGTAACATCGGTCGCGACTTAAAGTAAAGCAAGGGAAGAATCCTTAAAATAAATTCAAAAGGATTTCTTCATTTCCTAAATAAAAACTTTAAATAAAACTCGAGCAACGTGCAAAATAAATATTTTTTCGGAAGAAGAAACGAGACATGGGAACACAGTGGATCGCCTTTCGTCGCAAGAGTGAACTGCAGGCAATCTTAAAGGAACTAAGATTGGACAACAGCGGTACAGTGGAGGAGATGCGCAGTCGCCTGGTAGCAGTCATAAACCAGGGTGACTTGTCAAAGGAGCAGCTGCAGCGTATGCTAGACCTGGAGACTAGCCTAGGCACCGCGCCCACCCTTAAGGTCAAGGAGGTTCGGTCCCGTGGCCCGTCACCAGTGCCCAAGGACCAGAACACAGAGGACGTGTCCCCGATGCCCGGAGCGGATACGCGCCGCGCTGCAAACACAGCGGCCGTAACCACGTTGCCCGTTCCAAACTTCGCGGCGAGAGCCTCGGCCACGAGCGGTATGCCTGGAGCCAGCTACAGGAGGATGGAGCCTTACGAACTGGCAGACCGTGTGCACCGCTGGGGCGTGTCGTTTAGTGGGGCGGCAGCGGATCCGTGGCGGTTCATTGAGCATCTGGAAGAGAAGGCTGAAATGTACCAAATCAACGTACAACAGCTGCCACAGGCGATCGCGAACACGCTGTCGGGACAGGCCGAGGACTGGTTCCGAGTGAACCGCCTTTACCGAGCCACGTGGGAAGAATTCAAACAAGAATTCATGGATTTTTTCTTACCCCCGCGTTATTTCCAACGACTGGAGGACGGGATACGAAGTCGCGTACAACGACAAGGCGAGCCGTTCCGCGATTACACCCTGGAGTTACGAACCATGATGCAGAGAGGATCTACGACAACCTGCTGCCCGAGTACCAGCTGCTCACACGGCGCCACGAGTTCGAGACTCTGGCCCAGCTGAGCCAGTTGATTACGACCTACGAGACGACCAAGGGATTACAACGGCAGCGAGGACCCAGATATCCAGAGCAACGGAGGAGCGATCAGCAACCGAGATCGACACCAATTCCGGCCGCGAGCGAGGGCGGAACCACTCCATTGGTGAACGGAGCCGCGGCGGCGCCGGAACCCACAAGGAGCAATACGCAACGCCTGTGCTACAACTGCGCGCAGCCTGGACACGTGCAGACGAACTGCCGCAACGACAGGGTCCTCTTCTGCTGGGACTGTGGACGGCGTGACGTGCGCACTATGGACTGCTGCCGGCGGGACCAGGCGGGAAATGCTTCGCGTCTTCAACCGATGGGGAACCAGTCGGAGACGCAGCCTCAAGGTCCCCAGAAGTAGTACCGATGCGGTGCGGCAGTGGTCGTGTCATCGCATTCGTCAAAATTGAAGATTTGACGACGGATGCCACGATCGACACCGGAGCGACACGCAGCTTCATAAGTGAGCGTATGGCTACCCGGCTGAGTACGCCCGATAACGAGCGGACGGCGCTGGTCCGCATCAAGTTGGCTGACGGATCGTCGAGGGAAGTAACTCGAGCGTTACGAGTGCGTGTCCAGCTCGGACAGAAGGAGACGATCATACCGATGCTGGTTCTACCGGTCATCTTGGATGACGTAATCCTCGGCATGGACTTCCTGTGCGGCATCGAGGCAACCCTCGATTGCGGGCAAGCACGATTGCGCCTCCAAAGTACACCGGAGGAGACAACCCCGACGGCCGGAACAACTCGCCGGGCAACGGAGGAAGCAGTAGCGCAGGCAAATAGTAAGGCCGCGGTCTTACCACCGGTTTGTCCCACCGCGCGGCGGCTGAACCCGTTCCGACAACGCAGGAATACAGACGGACAGAGCAGCGAACATGACAGAGAGTGTCAACAAAGGAAACGACAAAAGACGCAAGAGAAATTGCAGGAACAATGCGAAGGAAATCGAAGCGGAGTACAAGATGAACAGAGCATAGAGAAGCAGCCGGAGGTTCAAAACGTGACGAACAACCCGGGAACAGAGGAAGCCACGAGGGAACCAGGCGAAGACGAGAGCCGAGTTACCCTAGCAGCTCGAGGCAAGCGTAGGCGCCGTAGGAGACGGCCTACGCCTAGCCACGCTGCATTGCGAGGCGCCGCGGCGCAGGAAACTGGAGCAGCGTCCGACGAGGAACAGGTGGAGGCCTTCCTACAGTCTGAGCTGGCCAAATTTGATGGGCTGATGGGGGTGTCGCACATCGCGGAGCACACCATCAACATGAGGGATGCGTACCCTATCAAGCAGAGGTACTACCCGAAGAATCCGGCCATGCAGAAGATCATCAACGAGCAAGTTGATGAGCTTCTGCGAGATGGTAGGATTGAGCCATCCAGGAGCCCATACAGTGCACCGATTGTACTCGTAGGGAAGAAGACCGGAGAGATGCGGATGTGCGTGGATTATCGCCAGCTCAACGCAAAATCCATTCCGGACGCATACCCACTGCCGCGGATCAACCATATCTTGGAGAAGCTCAAGGATGCGAAGTTCATCTCCACATTGGATCTGAAGAGTGGGTATTGGCAGATACCTATGGCCCGGAGCAGCCGAGAGTACACCGCATTCACGGTGCCCGGCCGAGGTCTCTTCCACTGGAAGGTGATGCCGTTTGGGTTGCATTCAGCCCCGGCAACATTTCAACGCGCGTTGGACGGAGTCATCGGACCGGACATGGAGCCGCATGCGTTCGCGTACCTCGACGATATCATCGTCGTAGGGCGATCGTTCAAGGAACACTTGGACAACCTTCGAGAGGTGTTCCGGAGACTGCGGAATGCGAACTTGCGCCTGAACAAGGCCAAGTGCAGCTTTTTCCAGAAAAGCATCGTCTACTTGGGACACCAGGTCAGCGAAGGTGGGATTCACACGGATCCCAACAAGATTGCCGCGATCAAAGAGCTGCAACCGCCCACGACCGTCAAGGAACTGAGGAGATGTCTTGGAATCGCCTTCTGGTACCGACGATTTGTGCCAAATTTCGCCACTTTGGTGCAACCCATGTCAGCACTGCTGAAAAAGGGTTGCCGATGGACGTGGAGCGAGGATGAGCAGCGGGCATTCGACGCGTTGAAGACGAGCCTCACGGAAGCACCGGTACTGGCCTGCCCGGACTTCAGCGAGCGATTCACGCTCCAAACGGACGCAAGCGACGTTGGACTTGGCGCGGTACTAACTCAGCAGATACAAGGCACCGAACGAGTCATTGCTTACGCGAGTCGACGCCTTTCCGGAGCCGAGAGCCGTTACTCCACCACAGAGAAGGAGTGCTTGGCTATCGTGTGGGCAATTCGGAAGTTGCGTTGTTACCTCGAGGGATACGAGTTCGATGTCATCACGGACCACCTGGCACTCAAGTGGCTGAACAGCATCGAGAATCCCACCGGAAGGATTGCGCGCTGGGCGTTAGAACTTCAGCAGTTCCGCTTTAACGTGCATTACCGTCGGAGAGATCAGAACGTGGTAGCGGACGCGTTGTCCAGACGTCCATTAGAAAAACTACAGCAAGCCACGCAGGAGAACTTGCCTTGTCCATGGATCACCCGAATGCTGGATCTTCTGGAGAAGGAACCCGAGAAATACCCGGAATTTATCAAGGAACATGACCAGCTTTACAGACGAGGAGGATTTCGACCTGACGAGGAGGACTACACGCCGTGGAAGCTTTGCGTACCCAAGCCATTACGCCAGCGAGTGCTTAGCGAGTGTCACGACCAACCCGCCGCCGGACATCAGGGAGTACGGAAAACCCTGAACCGGGTCCGTCAACGATACTACTGGCCAGGGCTCTTTCGAGACGTAGCCCGATACGTTCAGAAATGCGAGACCTGCCAGAAATTCAAGGTGAGCCAACTGAAACCTCCAGGGCGGATGCACACCCGGCAGGTACAGGCACCTTTCGACGTTCTGTGCGCGGATTTCGTGGGACCACTCCCACGCTCTACCCACGGGAATACCATGCTCTTGGTATTTTTCGACGCGTTCTCGAAGTGGGTGGAACTGGTTCCACTACGGAAGGCAACGGCGATTCACCTGATGCGCTCGTTCCGGGAACGAATTTTGGCCAGGTTCGGCGTGCCCCAAACCTTCGTCTGCGACAATGGGACACAGTTCACGAGTCGGATCTTCGTGAATTTCTGCAAACAACTGGGCATGGACTTACAACACACCGCACCGTACACACCACAGCAAAATCCCACCGAGATGGCGAACCGCACCATTAAAACCATGGTGGCGCAATATTTAGGCGAGGAACAGCGGACGTGGGACGAGAACCTGCCCGAAATTAGCCTGGCGATAAATACCAGTGCCTCGGACACTACTGGATTTAGTCCGGCGTATTTAGTGCAGGGTCGCGAGCCGCGGTTGCCTGGAGCACTCTACGAGGAAGTGACTCCAATCATCCGAACGGAATCTAGAACACCGGAGGACAAGGAACGATACCTACAGGAAGTACACAAGACCGTGGCCGAGAATGCGCAGCAAGCGAGTGCGATCCAAGGACGGCACTATAACCTGCGTCGACGAGAATGGAAGCCAGCCATCGGCGATCTCGTCCTGCTGCGACAACATCACTTGTCGAGAGCAGTCGACGGATTTGCCGCCAAACTCGCACCTCGTTATGACGGTCCTTACCGAGTGCTGATGTATACTTCGCCTACAATCTTACGGCTGCAGGAGGTCAAGACGAAGCAACGACGCAACGCCGGATTGAACGACCTGAAGGCGTACTTCGAAGGAGAACACACCAGCGAAGGTTACCAGGTATCTGGGGGGCAAGGGGAGACTTAAGTAAGCGGATAGGCAGGTTAGATATTAAGACATAGACGTAGACCTTAGACGCACCATGTTAGGTAGGGACCTTTTAACTCTCTTTCGTTTTTATATATTTACCTCAAACCCCGGTGAAGTAAGGGGGGGGTGTGACGACGTATGAAACGCGTCACAATAGTTATTTAAGTTTAAATGAAATAAAACCCCTTTAAGTTTATAATACCCCATGGGTTTGCATGAAAAGGTGTAGCAAGCAAAGGCAAAGGCAAAGACATAGACAAGGCATAAGCAAAGACATAGACAAGGCATAGGCAAAGACATAGACAAAGCATAGGCGAGACATAGGCAGGGGCATAGGCAAGTGCAAGCCCGCGGGGTGCAGACTACAAGCAAACGCCCGTTGGTCGGCGCCCATGCACACAAGTAACGGCGTCGCGACAAATTTTGCGACGCATGTGTAACGGCGCCCGACAAATTCCAGAAGCAGACCGAAGTGAGCAAAAGCAGACGAGCAGAGCAAAGCGAGCAGAGCGAAGGGAGCAGAGCGAGGCGAGCAGAAGCATGCAGGCAGCACGAAGCCGACGCAGCAGAAACGCACGAACGGATCGATGCAGGCGACAAGT
The DNA here is from genome assembly GCA_018901885.1 of Zaprionus kolodkinae. NCBI lineage: Eukaryota > Metazoa > Arthropoda > Insecta > Diptera > Drosophilidae > Zaprionus > Zaprionus kolodkinae. Next base: position 442,678 of record JAEIFM010000398.1, on the reverse strand, counting down.
CGCAAGCCGAACTAGGCAAAGCTACAAGTCGCGTGCCGATCTAGGCATGCAGGGCGCCAGGCTAGGCAAAACGGCAAGTTCGCAAGCAAAGCGACACGAGCCGAAGCATGATCGGCCGAGCATAGGCAGCGACCGCGGGTAGCGACCGCGGGCAGCGCCGCCCAGGCAGCGACCGCGGACAGCGCCGGGCAGCAGCGGACGGAAAGCGTCGAAATCGAGGCTGCAAAATTAGGCCACGACACAGAAGTGCCAGGCGACTGGACGAGGCCAGTCAGAACCTCTCTTAAGTAAAAAAAAAGGAAGAAAATATAAAGTGACCAAAGTTAAAAAAAGTGAAAAGGACCTATAAAAAAGTATTAAACAAGGAAGCAAGGATACAAATAAAGGACAATGGACAGGGATCCTGTGGAAGAAGAAACGAGGTAAGCAGTGCAAAGAAAACAAAGAAGAAAGCAAAGTAAAAAGAAGCAACGTATGGTGCGAAGTAGGTAGGGACACAGAGAGGCAGGGACAGTTAAGTGAATATTTTGTAATAGAATAAGGAAACGAAACTTGTGAAGAAAAGGAAATAAACAATCAATAATGCATAGGCGTTTTAATTAAAACTCGCGTTCAATATTTTTGGAAACTTTTCCTTCGTAAACGTGTTCGCAGGAAATTTCGCGTGTGTGCCCGTATGTGTCTGTGTGCTGTGAGTGATCGCTAGTTGACAAGCGAATACGTGGACTTGTGTTCAGAGACGAGTTGCGGTGTGGTGCAATACACCACCGAGGCGACTTGTGGGAGCACAGGCGAAGGTATTTGCGGTCACGGGCGTTCCGTAACGGCGGAAACGACAAATCGTGGGCGAGAGTGGACGTTAGTTGACAAGCGGGTACAAGAGCGTGTTCTAACGGGTTGCGGGGGGTGCAATACACCACCGAGCGACCTGTGGGAACATAAGCGAAAGTACCTGCGGTCACGGACGTGCCGTACGATGAACGGTCAGTCGCAGGTCGTGTCGTGAGTGAACGATAGTTGACGCGGGGTACAGGAGCGTGCGTTCACAAGTGCGGCGTGGTGCAATACACCACCGAGCGATTTGTGAGAGTGCAGGCGGCAGTACCCGTAGTCACGAGCGTTCCCCCACGGCCTGCAGCCGACTAGGTGCACAGCAAAAACGCGGCCAAAGTGTCAGGTACGGTGAAAACACCCTTCTGCGTCGTTCACGAGTACACGTGGAAGACACGGGCCACGTGTACGCGTGAAAAGGGGCGTGTTCGCTATGCCCGACATTTGTCTCAGCTTTTTCTGATCTGCCAGTGACCCCCTTTCTCTCTCTTTCTAAACGTCTTAGTGGTCCTAGTCATTTATAAATTTTGCTGTAAAGACCCTGGCTAGACTGAGAGTTGTACCCTAGCCCGAGAAAACATCTTTACAGTGCAATACTGGCTCACATGTTAATATATCCTTTAATCTTTCGATTGAGTCCTTTTCAGCTTCACCAATTATAAATACAGCGTTCTTCTTCAACAAATTCGTTAACGGGCGCGCTATCTCTGCATAACGCGGAATAAATTTTCGAAAAAATCCAGTCAAACCCAGAAACGATTGGACGCCTTTTATATCCTTAGGATATGCAAATCGTTTTACAGCTGATCTTTGTCTGCTCCAGGCCAAACTCGTCCGTTTGCCACTGTATGACCCAGGAAGTTTATACTCTGCTGTAGGAAACTGCATTTTTTCCATTTTATCCTTAAACTATACCTGGCTGCTGTTTCCAAAACTTGTCGGCTCTTCTGCATGCATACGTCTGCAGACTCTGCGAAAGTAACAATGTCGTCCATATAAAGCTGCATTACTTCTTCATTAATAAGTTTCTGAAAAACATGGTTGACATATCTGATGAACGCAGCTGGTGAATTCTTAAATCCAAAAGGAGCCCTGTTAAATTCAAAAGTCCTTCTCGTGTGATGAAAGCCGTTAGGTGTCTGCTCTTTTCTTCGATGGGCACGTGAAAGAAACCATTTTCTAAGTCCATAATCGTGAAAAATTTCGCTGCTTGCAGTTTGTCAAGAATATCCTCAATAAGTGGCACAGGGAACAAATCCTGAAGTACCATGCTGTTCAGCTTACGGTAATCGACGCATACCCTCAATGTTTGATCCTTCTTCTTGACCACGACCCCTCGACTTGCTACGTTGGAAAATGATTCGCGTACAATTCCCATCTGTAACCATTCATTGACCTGATTCTTTACAGCTTCTGCTTCGTTCGGTGACAGACGACTGGGTGCTTGTCGAAACGGCACTACGTTACCATCTGGAACAATGTTCAGAATAATTGGACATTGCGCGTGATCCGCCTCTTGCAACTGAAATGCATCTTCGATCATATCTTCCACTTCCTTCTGGTAATTTTTGGGCGCTGTAATGTTGTTATATTCTTCAAAAACGCTGTAAACTTCCATTGCATACTCATCTGTAGAACTAAGGTCGTTCAGTACACGTTGAAATAAAAATCCGTTCGAATCAGCTATGAATTCAAACTTCCTTATAAAGTCGTAACCAAGTATCGCATTGCAGTCCATCTTGCAGTTTGACACAACCAAGAATTTCTGCTTCGTACGCAGCATGTCGATTTCCACTTCGGCGTTGAAATATCCAATTGGCTTTGTACTGGTGTTGCCCAGACCACGTAGCGTTGAAGCGGTTTTAAAAATGTCCACATTCAACTTGTCTGCGATGTTCTGCTTTACAATGGTTACATCGGAGCCGGTATCCACTAAGCACTCCACCTGTAAGCCATTTAAAAGAATTGTTTTAAGTCGATAACTATTTGAAATAACTCGAACTCGATCAGCGTTTGATGGACAACTGCGTGAAATATGCCCTTCTTCGTTGCAGCGGAAGCATTTTGTGGCTGATGTGCATTCCTTCCTTTTATGTTCTGATGAGCCGCAATTGAAACAGTATTCTTTCTTTTTCGGTTTTTCTGCGTCTGTTTTGTTTTGATTCCGCTGATTGTTGTTCTCGTTCTTTTGATTGTTTTCGTTCCTCTGATGATTATCGTTTATCGGATAATTATCGTTTCTGTGAACTAGCTCATATGTTTCGTATTCCTCTTTAAGCTGCTTATACGTTTTGCATCGATACATGGCAAATTTGAATTCGCTTTTGATCTGCAATCCGTTGACAATGTGGCGAATTACTGCCGTCTCTTCTACTTCACCCATACTTGCAACTTTTTTTCATGTTCAGCATGTACTCGTGAAAAGACTCCGTTTTTTTTCTATTTGCGATCTTTTCAGCTGTTGATGAATATCAGCACTGTTCCAGCTGCATTGAAATTCATCAGTTAATTTTTGTTTCAACTCATTATAATTGTTTATATATTCCGATTCTAAAAAGAGTTTTGCGGTGCCACACATTCTATCTCTAGCTTGCACGTATTTCTGTTTTTCATTTAGCCCATAGGCTTACGCATTGTGTTCAAAAATTGCAAACCACTTGTCAACTGGTATTGAAACACCATCGAAATCGTTGACCACTTTTTCAAAATTGTTCGCTGTAATTTTCACTTGGCTTTCACGCTGTTCATCCACCTCAACTTTGAGTGTTAACAACTGCATAAGCTGCTGCATTTTGGCATTGAGGTCATAATTGTTCGCGGCCGTTAAGTCTCTTTTCGCGTTTTCTTGTTCCATTATCGTTTCTTCTTCGCTTTCGTCTGTATGCTGATTCTCATTTCTTGTACAACTCATTCTTTCTTCTAACGCGTGTGCACTTCTCGTTTTCGGCATTTCTCGCGTTCGCTTTTATGTATGTATATGCGTATTTAAATTTTCGACGTTTAGCAACGGTAAAACCACAGTTTGACTGCGACTGTTCAGACAAAAAAAATGCTTTGTGTTTTCACAACTGTTCAACTCAATAATCAAGAGTTCACTATCATACAAATGTTCAACTTTATCCACTTTACAACGTATTGTATTAACCGATATGAATCAGAAACCGGCACGAGCCCCCAAATGTAAGGTTATTATTAAAGTAAGTTTATTATAATGGTTCAAATCAATTCAGTAAGGTTAAATAATACAAAATAATGGCGTTACAACTTGAGTGTTCTTCGCAACTTAATATTTGGGCAACTGTTACAACTTAATAGCGGTTTGTTCAACTGTCAACTTTCTACGCGAGACGACCGACTACGACTCTCTTTCGCTACTCCCCCTCTGGCAACACTTTTCGGTTCGCAGGCTTGCCAACTGTCCTCCATTAGTGGGGTTGCCAACTTGCATCGAAGTATACCATTTTACATATATATAAGAATATGAAGCGATATATTGCAATTAGTTTCGACCTAATCTTAGGTAAATTACCCTTATTCTTAAATTAATTAAAGCCAAAATAGAGGCCTATCACTGTTAATGATAAAATTGAGTACTAACTTCAATTAAGGAAGTATGGTGATCAAGTAAAAGCTGCTAACTTTTTAGGCCATGGATTTTAAAAAATACATGGTCTATTAGGTTTGTCGGAATGTGCGTAACAGGCAGAAGGAGAAATCTGCGACCCCATAAAGTATATATATTCTTGCTCAGGATCACTAGCCGAGTCGATCTAGCCATGTCTGTCTGTCCGTCTGTCCGTCTGTCCGTCTGTCTGTCTGTCCGTCTGTATGAGCGTCTGATTCTCAGCTATTAAGAAAGCTAGACCCTCCAAATTTGGCATGAAGATTACTGTATATCCTAGGCAGTAAACGTCGTTTTAAAATTTCGGGTACCACACCCACCGCCCCCGTAAATCAGTAATTTGTGATTATTAAGCAAAGTATTGAAGTCTTAACTTTCTGCTTTAGCATACATATAAATAAATGCGATGTGAACTTATTTTATAAATTTCAACCCGATCGGATAATAAACATAGAAGTTACGCGAGTTAACATTTTCTATAGATTTTTGATGCATTGCCTGCAAGCTGCTGCCAGCCACGTGCTTTTTCGATCTTTTTAATGTGAAAATGGTTATGTGTGTGTATGAGAAGGAAATAGTTACTTAGCCGCATAGCGAGTAAGTGCGGCAATGGTCAAATGTGTAGAGCAGCGGGCAATCAAACAAAAGAATGGAGGTTCAATCCCTCAGGAAGGCGGTTTGATTTTATTTTTACTATTTCACTATTTAGAAGTTAATATTTTATTTTTTTTTTTCATCATTATAAAAATTGATTTCATTTATCAAATTTCAACAAATAATCTTATTAAATATAAATAAATAACACTCGGCTTTCTTGTGGTTCTTCTATCTTGTAGTAGTGTTATTGTTGTACATGACATATTTGACATTTTTGAGCAACTGGTCTAAAAAATGCAATATTAACGGGCGCGGAGCGCAGCGACGGTGGTCTAGTTGTTAGGATGACGAACTCCTATGCAAACGGCCAGGGTTCGATTCCCCACGGCGAAAAGAGAATTTAGCTATTTTAATTTGTTATGTGCTGTATTTCATATTTGTTTACATTTATATTTATAAAGAATATGCATTTTTTAATTATTTGCTATTTATTTATATTTATATATTAATTTATATATTAAGTGTTACATTTTGCCTTTTAAGATGTTTTGCATGCTGTACTTATGCGTGCATGCATACAAACATGCACACAAAGCTCACACATGCATGCATATGTATATGCGTGTGAGGCAATACACAAAACATGAGGCAGGTATGTGTAATTGTTAACGGACGTGAAAGAAACCATTTTCTAAGTCCATAATCGTGAAAAATTTCGCTGCTTGCAGTTTGTCAAGAATATCCTCAATAAGTGGCACAGGGAACAAATCCTGAAGTACCATGCTGTTCAGCTTACGGTAATCGACGCATACCCTCAATGTTTGATCCTTCTTCTTGACCACGACCACTCGACTTGCTACGTTGGAAAATGATTCGCGTACAATCATGGACATTGCGCGTGATCGGCCTCTTGCAACTGAAATGCATCTTCGATCATATCTTCCACTTCCTTCTGGTAATTTTTGGGCGCTGTAATGTTGTTATATTCTTCAAAAACGCTGCAAACTTCCATTGCATACTCATCTGTAGAACTAAGGTCGTTCAGTACACGTTGAAATAAAAATCCGTTCGAATCAGCTATGAATTCAAACTTCCTTATAAAGTCGTAACCAAGTATCGCATTGCAGTCCATCTTGCAGTTTGACACAACCAAGAATTTCTGCTTCGTACGCAGCATGTCGATTTCCACTTCGGCGTTGAAATATCCAATTGGCTTTGTACTGGTGTTGCCCGAATAAAAATCCAGTCAAACCCAGAAACGATTGGACGCCTTTTATATCCTTAGGATATGCAAATCGTTTTACAGCTGATCTTTGTCTGCTCCAGGCCAAACTCGTCCGTTTGCCACTGTATGACCCAGGAAGTTTATACTCTGCTGTAGGAAACTGCATTTTTTCCATTTTATCCTTAAACTATACCTGGCTGCTGTTTCCAAAACTTGTCGGCTCTTCTGCATGCATACGTCTGCAGACTCTGCGAAAGTAACAATGTCGTCCATATAAAGCTGCATTACTTCTTCATTAATAAGTTTCTGAAAAACATGGTTGACATATCTGATGAACGCAGCTGGTGAATTCTTAAATCCAAAAGGAGCCCTGTTAAATTCAAAAAGTCCTTCTCGTGTGATGAAAGCCGTTAGGTGTCTGCTCTTTTCTTCGATGGGCACGTGAAAGAAACCATTTTCTAAGTCCATAATCGTGAAAAATTTCGCTGCTTGCAGTTTGTCAAGAATATCCTCAATAAGTGGCACAGGGAACAAATCCTGAAGTACCATGCTGTTCAGCTTACGGTAATCGACGCATACCCTCAATGTTTGATCCTTCTTCTTGACCACGACCACTCGACTTGCTACGTTGGAAAATGATTCGCGTACAATCATGGACATTGCGCGTGATCGGCCTCTTGCAACTGAAATGCATCTTCGATCATATCTTCCACTTCCTTCTGGTAATTTTTGGGCGCTGTAATGTTGTTATATTCTTCAAAAACGCTGTAAACTTCCATTGCATCTGTAGAACTAAGGTCGTTCAGTACACGTTGAAATAAAAATCCGTTCGAATCAGCTATGAATTCAAACTTCCTTATAAAGTCGTAACCAAGTATCGCATTGCAGTCCATCTTGCAGTTTGACACAACCAAGAATTTCTGCTTCGTACGCAGCATGTCGATTTCCACTTCGGCGTTGAAATATCCAATTGGCTTTGTACTGGTGTTGCCCAGACCACGTAGCGTTGAAGCGGTTTTAAAAATGTCCACATTCAACTTGTCTGCGATGTTCTGCTTTACAATGGTTACATCGGAGCCGGTATCCACTAAGCACTCCACCTGTAAGCCATTTAAAAGAATTGTTTTAAGTCGATAACTATTTGAAATAACTCGAACTCGATCAGCGTTTGATGGACAACTGCGTGAAATATGCCCTTCTTCGTTGCAGCGGAAGCATTTTGTGGCTGATGTGCATTCCTTCCTTTTATGTTCTGATGAGCCGCAATTGAAACAGTATTCTTTCTTTTTCGGTTTTTCTGCGTCTGTTTTGTTTTGATTCCGCTGATTGTTGTTCTCGTTCTTTTGATTGTTTTCGTTCCTCTGATGATTATCGTTTATCGGATAATTATCGTTTCTGTGAACTAGCTCATATGTTTCGTATTCCTCTTTAAGCTGCTTATACGTTTTGCATCGATACATGGCAAATTTGAATTCGCTTTTGATCTGCAATCCGTTGACAATGTGGCGAATTACTGCCGTCTCTTCTACTTCACCCATACTTGCAACTTTTTTCATGTTCAGCATGTACTCGTGAAAAGACTCCGTTTTTTTCTATTTGCGATCTTTCAGCTGTTGATGAATATCAGCACTGTTCCAGCTGCATTGAAATTCATCAGTTAATTTTTGTTTCAACTCATTATAATTGTTTATATATTCCGATTCTAAAAAGAGTTTTGCGGTGCCACACATTCTATCTCTAGCTTGCACGTATTTCTGTTTTTCATTTAGCCCATAGGCTTACGCATTGTGTTCAAAAATTGCAAACCACTTGTCAACTGGTATTGAAACACCATCGAAATCGTTGACCACTTTTTCAAAATTGTTCGCTGTAATTTTCACTTGGCTTTCACGCTGTTCATCCACCTCAACTTTGAGTGTTAACAACTGCATAAGCTGCTGCATTTTGGCATTGAGGTCATAATTGTTCGCGGCCGTTAAGTCTCTTTTCGCGTTTTCTTGTTCCATTATCGTTTCTTCTTCGCTTTCGTCTGTATGCTGATTCTCATTTCTTGTACAACTCATTCTTTCTTCTAACGCGTGTGCACTTCTCGTTTTCGGCATTTCTCGCGTTCGCTTTTATGTATGTATATGCGTATTTAAATTTTCGACGTTTAGCAACGGTAAAACCACAATTTGACTGCGACTGTTCAGGCAAAAAAAAAATGCTTTGTGTTTTCACAACTGTTCAACTCAATAATCAAGAGTTCACTATCATACAAATGTTCAACTTTATCCACTTTACAACGTATTGTATTAACCGATATGAATCAGAAACCGGCACGAGCCCCCAAATGTAAGGTTATTATTAAAGTAAGTTTATTATAATGGTTCAAATCAATTCAGTAAGGTTAAATAATACAAAATAATGGCGTTACAACTTGAGTGTTCTTCGCAACTTAATATTTGGGCAACTGTTACAACTTAATAGCGGTTTGTTCAACTGTCAACTTTCTACGCGAGACGACCGACTACGACTCTCTTTCGCTACTCCCCTCTGGCAACACTCTTCGGTTCGCAGGCTTGCCAACTGTCCTCCATTAGTGGGGTTGCCAACTTGCATCGAAGTATACCATTTTACATATATATAAGAATATGAAGCGATATATTGCAATTAGTTTCGACCTAATCTTAGGTAAATTACCCTTATTCTTAAATTAATTAAAGCCAAAATAGAGGCCTATCACTGTTAATGATAAAATTGAGTACTAACTTCAATTAAGGAAGTATGGTGATCAAGTAAAAGCTGCTAACTTTTTAGGCCATGGATTTTAAAAAAATACATGGTCTATTAGGTTTGTCGGAATGTGCGTAACAGGCAGAAGGAGAAATCTGCGACCCCATAAAGTATATATATTCTTGCTCAGGATCACTAGCCGAGTCGATCTAGCCATGTCTGTCTGTCCGTCTGTCCGTCTGTCCGTCTGTCTGTCTGTCCGTCTGTATGAGCGTCTGATTCTCAGCTATTAAGAAAGCTAGACCCTCCAAATTTGGCATGAAGATTACTGTATATCCTAGGCAGTAAACGTCGTTTTAAAATTTCGGGTACCACACCCACCGCCCTCGTAAATCAGTAATTTGTGATTATTAAGCAAAGTATTGAAGTCTTAACTTTCTGCTTTAGCATACATATAAATAAATGCGATGTGAACTTATTTTATAAATTTCAACCCGATCGGATAATAAACATAGAAGTTACGCGAGTTAACATTTTCTATAGATTTTTGATGCATTGCCTGCAAGCTGCTGCCAGCCACGTGCTTTTTCGATCTTTTTTAATGTGAAAATGGTTATGTGTGTGTATGAGAAGGAAATAGTTACTTAGCCGCATAGCGAGTAAGTGCGGCAATGGTCAAATGTGTAGAGCAGCGGGCAATCAAACAAAAGAATGGAGGTTCAATCCCTCAGGAAGGCGGTTTGATTTTATTTTTACTATTTCACTATTTAGAAGTTAATATTTTATTTTTTTTTTTTCATCATTATAAAAATTGATTTCATTTATCAAATTTCAACAAATAATCTTATTAAATATAAATAAATAACACTCGGCTTTCTTGTGGTTCTTCTATCTTGTAGTAGTGTTATTGTTGTACATGACATATTTGACATTTTTGAGCAACTGGTCTAAAAATGCAATATTAACGGGCGCGGAGCGCAGCGACGGTGGTCTAGTTGTTAGGATGACGAACTCCTATGCAAACGGCCAGGGTTCGATTCCCCACGGCGAAAAGAGAATTTAGCTATTTTAATTTGTTATGTGCTGTATTTCATATTTGTTTACATTTATATTTATAAAGAATATGCATTTTTTAATTATTTGCTATTTATTTATATTTATATATTAATTTATATATTAAGTGTTACATTTTGCCTTTTAAGATGTTTTGCATGCTGTACTTATGCGTGCATGCATACAAACATGCACACAAAGCTCACACATGCATGCATATGTATATGCGTGTGAGGCAATACACAAAACATGAGGCAGGTATGTGTAATTGTTAACGGACGTCTAAATTAAAGAAGAAGCAGTTGACGCTGCTGTGTGTGTGTGTGTATGTAACGAATTTTGGCACGCGCCAAAAATTCACATATCTCTCTCTCGTTCTAACTTATGCTATCGACTCTTGCTTTTTCGTTATTTTAATTTTTGTTTATATAATAATCAACATTTTATTTCAATATATATTTTTTATGGTATATACAAATAAACTGAAAATCCGTGGCCTCTTACAGTCACCGCGTGACTGTAGCCTTTCCGACTTGTTTCTTTTAATGGTTAAATTCCATTTATACTTTTTATACCCTTCGACCATTGAAAATGGTCAAAAAAGGGTATACTAACTTTGTGCAAAATGTATGTAACAGGCATAAGGAGGCGTGGCAGACCCCATAAAGTATATATATTCTTGCTCAGGATCACTAGCCGAGTCGATTGAGACATGTCCGTCTGTCTGTCCGTCTGTCCGTCTGTTTGTTTGAGACAACAGATCTCAGCTATTAAAAAAGCTAGAGACACCAAATTTGGTATGAAGCTTCCTATATATCCGGGGCAGGTGAATTTTATGTCAAATGTTTGATGCCACGCCCACCGCCCCCGCAAATCGGTAATTTACGATTATTAAGCAAAGTATTAAACTTATAAAGTTCTGCTTCGGTATGTATAAAGCTGAATGCAATATGAACATATCCTCCAAATTACAATCCGATCGAACTAATAACACAGAAGTTATTCAAGTCAACGTTTTCAGTACAAATGTTCGGTACGGGCAGCAGCCGACGCGCTGCTTTGAGCAGTTGACGCCGACGTCGACGTTGCGTCGTGTCGCTTTACTCTTTACGCGCGTCGATGTGTGAGTGCGAGCGAGTAAGCTATATGTAGTAGAAGAATTTGTGCAGAATTTTCGTTTGAAATTATGAGTGTGGTTACACGTTTGTAACGGGTTTAGAAAATTGGGAGAAGGGTATCTTACTGTCAGGCGCCCGACTGTAGCCTTACCTACTTGTTTAATAGCTAAAAATGGTCAAAAAAGGGTATACTAACTTTGTGCAAAATTTATGTAACAGGCATAAGGAGGCGTGGCAGACCCCATAAAGTATATATATTCTTGCTCAGGATCACTAGCCGAGTCGATTGAGACATGTCCGTCTGTCTGTCCGTCTGTCCGTCTGTCCGTCTGTCCGTCTGTCCGTCCGTCCGTCTGTCCGTCTGTATGAGACAACAGATCTCAGCTATTAAAAAAGCTAGAGATACCAAATTTGGCATGAAACCATAGGCAGATCAAGTTTATATCAAATGTTTGATGCCACGCCCACCGCCCCCGCAAATCGGTTATTTGCGATTAATAAGCAAAGTATTAAGCTCATAATGTTCTGCTTCGGTATGTATAAAGCCAAATGCAATGTAAACATATTCTCCAAATTACAATCCGATCGGACCAATAACACTGAAGTTATTCAAGTCAACGTTTTCAGTACAAATGTTCGGTACGGGCAGCAGCCGACGCGCTGCTTTGAGCAGTTGACGCCGACGTCGACGTTGCGTCGTGTCGCTTTACTCCTTACGCGCGTCGCTGTGTGAGTGCGAGCGAGTAAGCTAATGTAGTAGAAGTATTTAAGCAGAATTCTCTGTTTGAAACTATGAAAGTGGTTACACGTTTGTAACGGATTAGAAAATTGGGAGAAGGGTATCTTACTGTCGGGAGCCCGACTGTAGCCTTACCCACTTGTTATACCCTTCGACCATTGAAAATGGTCAAAAAAGGGTATACTAACTTTGTGCAAAATGTATGTAACAGGCATAAGGAGGCGTGGCAGACCCCATAAAGTATATATATTCTTGCTCAGGATCACTAGCTGAGTCGATTGAGACATGTCCGTCTGTCTGTCCGTCTGTCCGTCTGTTTGTTTTAGACAACAGATCTCAGCTATTAAAAAAGCTAGAGACACAAAATTTGGTATGAAGGTTCCTATATATTCGGGGCAGGTGAAGTTTATGTCAAATGTTTGATGCCACGCCCACCGCCCCCGCAAATCGGTAATTTACGTTTATTAAGCTAAGTATTAATCTTATAAACTCGCTCGCACTCATAAGCTATATGTAATAGAAGAATTTGTGCAGAATTTTTGTTTGAAATTATAAGTTTAGTTACACGCTTGTAACGGATTTTAAAAATTGGGAGAAGGGTATCTTACTGTCGGGGGCCCGACTGCAGCCTTACCTACTTGTTTTCTACAGTATTTTACTTTTTAGGCCATGGATTTTAAAAAAATACATGGTCTATTAGGTTTGTCGGAATGTGCGTAACAGGCAGAAGGAGACATCTGCGACCCCATAAAGTATATATATTCTTGCTCAGGATCACTAGCCGAGTCGATCTAGCCATGTCTGTCTGTCCGTCTGTCCGTCTGTCTGTCTGTCCGTCTGTATGAGCGTCTGATTCTCAGCTATTAAGAAAGCTAGACCCTCCAAATTTGGCATGAAGATTACTGTATATCCTAGGCAGTAAACGTCGTTTTAAAATTTCGGGTACCACGCCCACCGTCCCCGTAAATCAGTAATTTGTGATTATTAAGCAAAGTATTGAAGTCTAAACTTTATGCTTTGGCATACATATAGATAAATGCATTGTGAACCTATTCTATAAATTGCAACCCGATCGGCTAATAACCGTAGAAGTTACGTGAGTTAACATTTTCTATAGATTTTTGATGCCTTGCCTGCTGCTGCCAGCCATGTGCTTTTTCAATCTTTTTAATGCGAAAATGGTTATGTGTGTCTATGAGAAGGAAATAGTTACTTAGCCGCACAGCGAGTCAAAGCGGCGATGGTCAAATGTGTAGAGCAGCAGGCAATCAAACAAAAGAATGGAGGTTCAATCCCCCGGGAAGGCGGTTTGTTTTTATTTTTACTATTTCACCATTTAGAAGTTAATATTTTATTTTTTTTTTCATCATTATAAAATTTGATTTCATTTATCAAATTTAAACAAATAATCTTATTAAATATAAATAAATAACACTCGGCTTTCTTGTGGTTATTCAATCTTGTAGTAGTGTTATTGTTGTGCATGACATTTGACATTTTTGAGCAACTGGTCTAAAAATGCAATTTTAACGGGCGCGGAGCGCAGTGACGGTGGTCTAGTTGTTAGGATGACGAACTCCTATGCAAACGGCCAGGGTTCGATTCCCCCACGGCGAAAAGAGAATTTAGCTATTTTAATTGTTTTCGTGCTGTATTTCATATTTTTTTACATTTATATTTATAAAGAATATGCATTTTTTAATTATTTGCCATTTATTTATATTTATCTAATAATTTAGATATTAAGTGTTACATTTTGCCTTTTAAGATGTTTTGCATGCTGTACTTATGCGTGCATGCATACAATACATGCACACGAAGCATGCATATGTATATGCGTGTGAGGCAATACACAAAACATGAGGCAGGTCTGTGTAATTGTTAATGGACGTCTAAATTCAAGAAGAAGCAGTTGACGCTGCTGTGTGTGTATGTAACGAATATTGGCACGCGCCAAAAATTCACATATCTCTCTCGTTCTAACTTATGCTATCGACTCTGGCTTTTTCGTTATTTTAATTTTTGTTTTTATTATATTAAACATTTTATTTCAATATATATTTTTTATGGTATATAAAAAAAACTTAAAATCCATGGCCTCTTACAGTCACCGCGTGACTGTAGCCTTTCCGACTTGTTTTAACAGTATGTTACTCATTTCGATTAGTTTATTATTCAATAACAGGAGATTTAAATTGTAGAAGATTGAATATATTAAATGATGAAGGTTATGTTATATTACTTGGTATATTAGGTTTATTATTTATAAGAATTATCGGGGGAAGTATATTAAACTGATTAATTTTTCCTTATCCTTATATAATTTGTTTACCTTTATTTATAAAGTTATTGACTTTATTTGTTTGTATCAGAGGAGGTCTATTTGGTTATTTAATATCTTTCATAAAATTATATAATTTTAATAAATCTTTAATTTATTATAATTTAACAATATTTTTAGGTTATATATGGTTTATACCTATTATTAGAACTTATAAATTAATTTATTTTCCTTTAAATTATGGTAATTTAGTTTTAAAAAAATTTGATCAAGGTCGATCAGAATATTTTGGAGGTCAAAATTTATATCAAAAATTAGTAAAATATTCTCAAAATATGCTTTGAAAAAGACAAAGCGAGTGTGAAAAACGAGAAGGGTGATACAGTGGTAGTTGCGAACAAGTCGGAAAGGCTACAGTCGAGCGCGCCCGACTGTGGTATACCCGCTACAACAATGCGAAGAAAAACACGTCTCACAGTCTCAAATTTGATCTGACTATGAAAGTTGCACGTTGATGTTGCCGCATTGCTTTCAATGCTTTCCAATTAGAACTCATCAGAGTGCTTTTAATTATGAATGTGTAAAAGAGACGCCTATATAATGCTTCACATATTTATTGAGAAATTTAATAATCCAACCAGATTTGTCGTTTATGTTGTACTGCGAAATATGACTAAAATGTCCTTAAATATGGTAAAAACTTCATTAACATCGATTTTAAATAAAGATAAGGCATATGCAAAAAAAAAAAAGAACAGAAAAAAAAAACAACAAATTTTTTACCGATGTGAGGAGGTCTTGAACCTGGACCTGCAAAAAACGTCCCATGTAGTCTGCAACTATAACATACCATTAGCGAATTGTGAATTTAGTCAGTAAAGCTGCATTATAAGACCATTCAGCTTGTTGAACAGGACAATAACAAATTATTATTGTGTCGTGTGTGTGTGTAAGACAATGCCAACTCACTCCCTTTAAAATTTTGTTTAATCAATTTCATTTATACAACTAAACTTAAAATATTTAAAATGCTTGAAAAACAACCAACAATAAAAACCCGCGCTAGCACCCGGGCTGGGCTGGATTAGAACCCGTACCCTTCTGCACGACAGTCGGCGACCACATCCACGTAGCCACCAAGTCTATTACACAACCAGCAAAAAATTGTAATGATGATCGGTGCAAATAATTTTGGTACATCAATTTAAAAAAAAAGCTTGTCGCCGGAGTTGAACCTGGATCTTGCATATCTAACAAAATAAAACAGACAAAAACACGTGGTCACATGGCACTACTATTTCCTTAATATCTTCCACATTTATAGTCCAATCTTACTGAAATTTACACGAAACGTCCGCAAGATGGTATTTATAACGTATATATAAAACTGTTGCTGTAAAGCTAATATTGCGGCTGTAATCAATTTTTTTCAATTTATGGAGTCGGGTGGGGGCGTCGCTAAAATCCAAAATACACTTGATAAGCCTGCAGTAATAACACATGTTGTCACCAAATTTGGGAACTCTAGCTCTTATAATAGCTGAGATCCAGGTGTTCACACGGACGGACAGACAGACAGACGGACGGACGGACAGACGGACAGACGGACATGGCTATATCAACTTGGCTGTTGATACTGATTCAGAATATATATACTTTATGGGGTCGGAGATGTCTCCTTCTGCCTGTTACATACATTTTCGGTTCGAACAAAGTTATAATACCCTTCTACTCTATGAGTAGCGGGTATAAAAAGCAAAATGACTTGTTTGTGTTTGAAACCGAGAATAAAACCGCTTTTGCTGCAAAGGCAAATTTAAAGCAAGTATTAACATGGCATAATAGATTCGGGCATCTAAATTTTAATAGCATTAAATCCATGATCCACAAGGATATGGTGTATGGTCTACCTGGTGTTGCCGTAAACGTGAGTGACTTTGTCTGCGAAACATGTGCAAAAAGTAAAATTTGCGTAAAACAGTTCCCAAAAATGTCGGAAAATCGATCGCGTGAAATTTTGGGATTAATTCATACTGACATTTGTGGACCTATAAGCACAGTATCGAAAGGAGGCGCACGATATTTTGCTACTTTTATTGGTGATAAGACGCGTTACGTAACGGTGTATATGCTGAAATCAAAAGATCAAGTCTTTGAAAAATTTAAAGAGTTCAAAGCGTTGGCCGAAAAACAAACTGGAAAGAAGATTAAAGCCATAAGGAGCGACAACGGGCGAGAGTACCTGAGCGGCGCATTTGAGAACTTCTTGGTAAGCCAAGGAATTAAGCGACAACTAACAGTTCCTCATACTCCACAGCAAAACGGAGTTGCTGAGCGTGCGAATAGAACGCTGGTGGAGATGGCAAGAAGCATGCTGGTGCATGCTAGGGCCAATGAATTACTGTGGGGAGAAGCTATAATGACCGCAGCATATTTACGGAATAGATCCGAGACGTCGTCAGTACCTGAGATGACTCCATACCAGGCCCATTTGAGAATGTTTGGTACAAAGGTTATCGTATTGGATAAGACGCACAAAAGAAAAATTTGTCAGAAGGGCATCGAGCATATAATGGTGGGGTATTCAGTTACCACTAAAGCTTATCGACTTTTCAATCCTCAGACACAAAATATAAAAGAAGCCAGGGATGTTGTGTTTTTAGGCCATGGATTTTAAAAAAATACATGGTCTATTAGGTTTGTCGGAATGTGCGTAACAGGCAGAAGGAGAAATCTGCGACCCCATAAAGTATATATATTCTTGCTCAGGATCACTAGCCGAGTCGATCTAGCCATGTCTGTCTGTCCGTCTGTCCGTCTGTCCGTCTGTCCGTCTGTCTGTCTGTCCGTCTGTATGAGCGTCTGATTCTCAGCTATTAAGAAAGCTAGACCCTCCAAATTTGGCATGAAGATTACTGTATATCCTAGGCAGTAAACGTCGTTTTAAAATTTCGGGTACCACACCCACCGCCCCCGTAAATCAGTAATTTGTGATTATTAAGCAAAGTATTGAAGTCTTAACTTTCTGCTTTAGCATACATATAAATAAATGCGATGTGAACTTATTTTATAAATTTCAACCCGATCGGATAATAAACATAGAAGTTACGCGAGTTAACATTTTCTATAGATTTTTGATGCATTGCCTGCAAGCTGCTGCCAGCCACGTGCTTTTTCGATCTTTTTAATGTGAAAATGGTTATGTGTGTGTATGAGAAGGAAATAGTTACTTAGCCGCATAGCGAGTAAGTGCGGCAATGGTCAAATGTGTAGAGCAGCGGGCAATCAAACAAAAGAATGGAGGTTCAATCCCTCAGGAAGGCGGTTTGATTTTATTTTTACTATTTCACTATTTAGAAGTTAATATTTTATTTTTTTTTTTTCATCATTATAAAAATTGATTTCATTTATCAAATTTCAACAAATAATCTTATTAAATATAAATAAATAACACTCGGCTTTCTTGTGGTTCTTCTATCTTGTAGTAGTGTTATTGTTGTACATGACATATTTGACATTTTTGAGCAACTGGTCTAAAAATGCAATATTAACGGGCGCGGAGCGCAGCGACGGTGGTCTAGTTGTTAGGATGACGAACTCCTATGCAAACGGCCAGGGTTCGATTCCCCACGGCGAAAAGAGAATTTAGCTATTTTAATTTGTTATGTGCTGTATTTCATATTTGTTTACATTTATATTTATAAAGAATATGCATTTTTTAATTATTTGCTATTTATTTATATTTATATATTAATTTATATATTAAGTGTTACATTTTGCCTTTTAAGATGTTTTGCATGCTGTACTTATGCGTGCATGCATACAAACATGCACACAAAGCTCACACATGCATGCATATGTATATGCGTGTGAGGCAATACACAAAACATGAGGCAGGTATGTGTAATTGTTAACGGACGTCTAAATTAAAGAAGAAGCAGTTGACGCTGCTGTGTGTGTGTGTGTATGTAACGAATTTTGGCACGCGCCAAAAATTCACATATCTCTCTCTCGTTCTAACTTATGCTATCGACTCTTGCTTTTTCGTTATTTTAATTTTTGTTTATATAATAATCAACATTTTATTTCAATATATATTTTTTATGGTATATACAAATAAACTGAAAATCCGTGGCCTCTTACAGTCACCGCGTGACTGTAGCCTTTCCGACTTGTTGGAACACGAAATTGCACAAGATACTAGTACGTCGGTTGAAGAGTTTCCGGATGATCCAAGTGAATTGATAATGAAGATTGACATAGAACCAGGCGAAGAGGCCAAGCCACAAGAAACAGAGCAAGAAGATATTGAAATTGAACCAAACTCAGAAGAGAGCGTCGTTGGACAAAAACGGGGTCCAGGGAGACCAAAATTGGTTCGTACTGGAGCTCCAGGGCGTCCACGGAAGGAATATAATTTGCTCAGTGCCATTGGTACAACCGAAGATGTTGTAGTGCCCAGTAGTGTCAAAGAGGCATTAAACATGAGGCATGCAGACGAATGGAAAGCTGCGATGCAGAAGGAGTACGATCAGTTGCAATCCATAAAGACTGGTGAGAAATGTATTGGCTGTAAATGGGTGTTTGCCATAAAGCGGGACAAATACGGCAAGCTGGATCGGTTTAAAGCTCGTTTAGTCGCAAAGGGATGCGGAGAGCAATACGGCATCAACTATACGGAGACATTTTCACCAGTAGCAAGATATTCGTCAATCAGATTGGTAATTGCATTAGCCGTAGAGTACGAGATGTATATGCATCAAATGGATGTCTCGGCAGCGTACCTTAACAGTGAACTACAGGATGAAGTATATATGAGGCAACCTGCAGGCTTTATAGACTCCAAATATCCGAAAAGGGTACTGAAGCTGGAGAAATCCTTATACGGCCTGAAGCAGAGTGGTCGAGAGTGGAATCAGACTCTGGACAGTACTCTGTTGGAAATGGGGTTTGTGCCCTGTGCTAGCGAGCCATGCATCTACACCTGCAAATTCGAAGAGAATTTAAGTATTATCATTGTATATGTTGACGATTTAATTATTGCTTGTTCCAGAAAAGAAGACCTCGTCAACATAAAGAGCGCAATTGCTCAGGCATTTTATGTGGTAGATGGCGGTGAGCTGAAGCACTTTTTAGGTATCGATTATTGCGCGATCTGGTGACACGGACAACGTTTCAATAGGCCATAAGCAGTTCATTGGAGGATTGCTGCGAGAATATAGAATGGAAGATTGCAAACCAAGTGCGACTCCATTAGAGGTTGGCTTCCAAACTAAATGCACAAATGATGACTGCCAAAGTGTGGACCAAACAAGGTATCAGTCACTGGTTGGTTCTTTATTGTATCTGGCCATGACGACTCGGCCGGATATTGCACATTCCGTTGCCAAGTTGGCACAACGATGCAGTGATCCCCACAAGGAACATGAGGTGGCAGCCAAGCGTGTTCTCCGATACCTGAAAGGAACTGCAAACTTGCAGTTACATTATAGTCGAACTGGTGAACCTGCACACTGTTTTGTGGATGCAGATTGGGCAGGTGACAGCACAGACAGGAAATCATTTAGCGGTTGGGCATTCTTTCTGGCAGGATCGGCAATTACGTGGGAGTCCAAGAAGCAGAGTATTGTGGTGCTCAGCAGCACGGAGGCTGAGAATGTAGCACTATCTACAGCAGCGAAGGAAGCATCGTACGTGCTTAAACTTATAAGAGAGATGGGCTGTGAGCCACCGTCGACAATGATGATCTACAGCGACAACCAAAGTGCACAATGTCTTGTTAAGAATGCTACATTTAATGCTAGAAGCAAGCATATTGACATTAAATACCACGTCGTAAGAGAATTATACAAGAAAAAGATAATTGATATTGAATACGTTTGTACTGAAGATATGATTTCCGATGTGTTAACCAAAAATGTATGTAAAGTTAAACGTATGAAATGTATAAGATTGTTAGGGTTAAACTAAACACAATGAAGTGAAATTGAAAAGTAAGAATATGTATTGAATAA
Source organism: Zaprionus kolodkinae (assembly GCA_018901885.1). Lineage (NCBI taxonomy): Eukaryota > Metazoa > Arthropoda > Insecta > Diptera > Drosophilidae > Zaprionus > Zaprionus kolodkinae. Next base: position 422,483 of record JAEIFM010000398.1, on the reverse strand, counting down.
TAGCATATTGAAATTATAATTTATTAATAAAGACATCGTGGTGAGAAGGAGTGTTAGAAATATTTTGTATTGGCACCACTGTATGTCTTCTTATTTCCTTTTATGCATCACAAGTAACGGTGCTTTTTTCTTCCGTCCTTTATGTTCTGTATACATAGGTAGCTTGCACGCTGCAAACATGAATTTAGTCTCTAATAAACGCCAAATCGAATAAATAAAAATAATAATAATAATAATAATAATAATAATAATAATAATAATAATAATAATAATAATAATAATAATAATAATAATAATAATAATAATAATAATAATAATAATAATAATAATAATAATAATAATAATAATAATAATAATAATAATAATGATAATAATAATAATAATAATAATAATAATAATAATAATAATAATAATAATAATAATAATAATAATAATAATAATAATAATAATAATAATAATAATAATAATAATAATAATAATAATAATAATAATAATAATAATAATAATTATAATAATAATTGTTGAATATCGATTATGATGAATATCGAGTATCTTTTGTAAGCTTCATACCAACTATCTGGCAACATTGTAATCTCTTCTACTTTGACTACACATTCTTATGTACTCTTACTGAAGTCAGTTCTTCATTAAACGTTCACAATTCAACATTGCGCGTGTGTTTTATTATCTGAAATAACCAATAACCAATAACCGATGGACCCAGATCCCTCGTGAATTGTGAAAAAGACTAGAAAACGTCAGAGAAGATTTCGTAATGAGTATGTCAATTCCAATAGAAAAACTCGATGACGGAATTATGACATGTGGAGTTTGTCTATGCGAAGCTTATTAATTACATCGGATTTGTGGAATGTTGTGTGCGAAAAACAAATCAAACCCGAGGAAGCATCGCAGGCGGCGCGATGGGTAATAATTGATCAAAAAGCTTTAGCTAGTTTAATTTTGAATGTAAAGCCCACCTAGTTGATGCACATAAAGTCGTGCACAACATCGGCAGAAGCATGGAAGAAATTGCGCAGCATTCATATGCCGGCGGGACCAATTAGAAAAACTCAGTTGTATCAAAAACTAGTGAGATTGAAAATGCAATCTGGGGATACTGCGTCTCAGTATGTTAATTCGTTTGTAAACATAGCTGATAAATTGGCAGAGCTTGCAATAACTTTGGAAGACGAATTGAAGGTTATAATGTTCTTATCTAGTTTGTCTGATTCTTGGGAAAATTTTGTAGTTGCAATAGAAACACGCGACGAGATGCCGCCATTTGAAACGGTAAAAATCAAATTCCTCGAAGAAGGCGCCAGAAAAGAAGAGAAACTAGAAGAAACAGAAGCTGTGTACACACACACAAAGCAGAACAACAGTAAGCAGAAGGACAATCGCCAAAAAGACAAAGATAAGTTTAAAGGAAAATGCTACAATTGCCAAAAAACGGGCCATCGCGCGAGTGAATGCAAAAAACAAAATTAAAGAAAAGAAAAAAGAAAAGGAGAACGAACAATCGAATTTTTTAATGCATAGCAGTGTTGTTAAAGACAGAAAAAATATGTGGTGCCTTGACAGTGGCGCTACTTCACATATATGTTGTGACAAAACTAAATTTTCAAATATAAGTGAAAATAATACCACGATCATGTTAGCAGCAGATAAATCTGTTAAGTCGCCTGGTGTAGGAACTGTGATTTTGCATACTGAAAATCGGCAAATAACAATGAGAGACGTTCTGTATGTCCCATCATTAAACATGAACTTTGTGTCGATAAGCAAACCAGCAAAATACGGTCACCATACGAAATTTGAAAATAACGGAGCAGTAATATGCAACAATAGTGGTGAAATTGTGTTACGCGCAAAGAAAGAAAACAATTTATATGTATACGAAAATAAATTTGAACACAATGAATTGCATATCTCTCAAGATTCATCATGGGTATCAATATGGCATAATCGGTTTGGCCATTTAAATTTCAAAAATTTGAAAGACTTAAGTGAGAAAAAGCATGTGCATGGATTGAATATTAAAAACGTTAATATTAAAACAAATTGTGACACTTGCAATAAGGCAAAAATATGTGGGTTGCCATTCCCACAAAAGGCGGAACGAATAACAAAAAGTGTTCTTGAACTAGTTCATAGCGCCGTTTGCGGGCCTATGAATGTCAATTCGATCGCTGGAAATCGATATGTGGTTAGTTTTATCGATGATTATACAAGAAAGAACTTTGTTTACTTTATGCGCACGAAGAATGAAGTGTTTGAAAAATTCAAGCTATTCAAAAACTATGTTGAATGTCAAACAAATAAGAAAATAAAGGTATTGCGTAGTGACAACGGCACCGAATATAAAAACAAACAATTTGACGAATTTTTGGAAAAGTGCGGAATTAAAAGACAATTGACGGTTCCTTACACGCCGCAGCAAAATGGTATTGCTGAGCGAGCAAATCGCACGTTAATAGAAATGGCAAAAAGTCTCCTAATTCACGCAAATTTACCGGAATTTCTGTGGTCTGAAGCTGTGCAAACCGTAGCTTATTTGCGTAATAGATGTCCAACTAAAGTTCTCAACGGAGGGACTCGCTTTGAGTTATGGAAAGGGCGAAGGCCATCTGTAAAGCATCTTCGCACCTTTGGATCACGCATTTTCGCACTGGAAAAACCAAAGAAGGGGAAGTTTCAGGCAAAAGGAAGCGAGTATGTGTTCGTTGGATATTCATTTGAGACAAAAGGGTATCGTCTCTACGATCCCGAAAAACGGTCAGTAGTGGTACGTCGTGACGTAAAATTCTTAGAGGGTGAGTTTAAGTCAGCTGCACAGAACACAAGAATTGATTTTGAGACAAACATTATTCGTCTCGAGCCACCTGTCGAAGTCTTACAGCTGGAGCCGGTAAATCAAGAGATACAGGACACGGAGCGCAGTGACTCAGACGAAGAAGGGAAAGAGTTTGTCAGCGCCAACGACGCAGAAGAACAATTGGAACAGGCGGAAAATTCTGCACGTTATGGACCAGGAAGAACAAGAATTCTACGGACAGGCCAACGCGGCAGGCCCCGAAAGCAGTACAATGTACTAAGTTACCTGGATAGTTCGGATGACATTGAAACACCGAAATCAGTTGCAGAAGCGTTGAGCAGTCAGTATGTTCGTAACTGGCAAGATTCGATGCAAACGGAAATGGATGCTTTAAGAAAGAACGAGACATGGGAAATGGTGGACCTACCTCCTAAACAAAAGGCCATTGCATCAAAATGGGTGTTTCGTATAAAACGAAACAAAAATGGCGAAATCGAGCGATTCATGTCAAGACTAGTTGCCAAAGGATGCGGGCAGCAGTTTGGTGTCAATTACTGGGAAACATTCTCTCCAGTAATACGTTACGAAACAATTCGAATGCTATTTGCTATCGCCGCAGAGAAGGAGCTATGCATGCACCAAGTGGACATCTCCAATGCATACTTAAACAGTACTTTGGAAGAAACGGTTTACATGAAGCAGCCGGAGAACTTTGTTGACGAGGATCACCCAACGAAAGTATTGAAGCTGCAAAAGGCAATCTATGGCCTAAAACAATCTGGACGATCCTGGAATAATACACTGGATGAGGTTTTGATAAGTTTAGATTTCAAAAGATGTAAAAGCGAGCCGTGTCTTTACGTACATCTTACAGAGCAAAAGTACATTGCAGTTTACGTAGATGACTTACTTATCATTTGTCCTACCAAGAGAGACATTAATATAATCAAAAGAAAGATTGCTGACAAGTTCGAGACACATGACAGCGGCCCCGTAAAATACTTCCTTGGAATGGAAGTTAAGCGAAATGGTGATGAGGACCTGTAACCATGTCGCAAACGAAGTACATAGAATCTTTATTAGCCACTTATGGGATGCAGAACTGCCGATCTGCGTCCACCCCACTTGAGCCTGGATTTCAAGTTTCCTGCCAAGATGACGATTGCGCCAAGGTAAATACAACAGAATACCAATCGCTAATAGGTTCCCTTATGTATTTAGCAGTTTTGAGCCGACCTGATATATTGTACGCCGTTTGCAAGTTATCTCAACGGAACACGAATCCTCACGTCGAGCACCAAACTGCAGCCAAGCATATTTTACAATATTTATCTGGAACCATGGATCTGAGCATCACATATCACAAAGCCGGAGACAAACAAAGTTTATTACAAGCGTAGAGCGAGTAATGAAGTTGGTTACCAACGTAAAAAAAACAGAATACGGAAAATTACTATTAGGAGTAATTATAGACAAAATAGTTGGACAAGCAGACAGGACATTAATTAGGGAGAGAATAAAACTTAATTGGATTAATATTAAACAAGCATTATTTGATAATTTCGGGGAGTCAAGAAGTGAAGAACATTTATTGGACGACCTTCGTGAAATCCCATATAAAGGGTTATCTATCAAATTGTTATACCAAGAAATATCAGGCATACGAGCAGCGATACTAGATATTTTAGAAAGAGAGGAACTAGACGATGAATTACGCAAAAATAAAAGAAAATTCATATGAAAAGACTTGCGTACAGAAGTTCATAGCCGGACTGAAAACCCCGTTAAAATGGACGGTAAAAGCTCAAAATCCAAAAACATTAAGACAGGCAAATATAATAGCAAAAGAGTTCAGAGATGAATATATGAGAGATAGAGCTAGGCAAGACTATGAGAGACAAAACCAAAAACGGGTACGTTACAGCTATAACAATAACAGTAATAGACCAACTTACGATGCAAGACAGCAAAACGACAACAGTTATAACACAAACACACAACAACCAACTAATACAAATTACAATAACAACCACAACACGAACCGACAAGAACAAGGGAACAATAACTGGGGACAACGAACCAACAACGGAAACTACAACAACACCATGAGAAACCAAGAACAACAAAATAACTATAGAAATTATAGCAACAACAGGGGACAACAGTATAAAAGAGGTAGTTATTCAGGATCTACTGGACCAGAGCGGAGCCAAGGAGGGTCCGTAGGAGCAGGAGGATCCGTAAACTCAGATAGAACACAGAAAAGCACCAGGAGGGGATATGTTGAACTTAACAATGTAGAAGACGTCCCAAATTTTTCAATAAATGCCTCGGACATTCCCCTAATTATATCACAAAATCAAAATGTAGAGGAGCACTAATCTATATTTTAATTGAATGACCATTTTGCAGACCGTTAAAATTCTTAATAGACAGCGGATCAAATGTTTCATTTATTAACCTAGACTTTGTACCCCTAAGCAAACAACAAAATTTACAGCAGCCAATGCAAATTAAAACAGTCCTACACACACATAATATATACAAAAAAATTACGAACAAACTATTCAAGGAATTCAAACAAAGTGTTCGAACCGAAATTGTATGTAACAGGCAGAAGGAGACATCTCCGACCCCATAAAGTATATATATTCTGAATCAGTATCAACAGCCAAGTTGATATAGCCATGTCCGTCTGTCCGTCTGTCCGTCCGTCCGTCCGTCCGTCTGTCTGTCTTTCCGTCCGTGTGAACACCTGAATCTCAGCTATTATAAGAGCTAGAGTTCCCAAATTTGGTGACAACATGTGTTATTACTGCAGGCTTATCAAGTGTATTTTGGATTTTAGCGACGCCCCCACCCGCCTCCATAAATTGAAAAAAATTGATTACAGCCGCAATATTAGCTTTACAGCAACAGTTTTATATATACGTTATAAATACCATCTTGCGGACGTTTCGTGTAAATTTCAGTAAGATTAGACTATAAATGTGGAAGATATTAAGGAAATAGTAGTGCCATGTGACCACGTGTTTTTGTCTGTTTTATTTTGTTAGATATGCAAGATCCAGGTTCAACTCCGGCGACAAGCTTTTTTTTTAAATTGATGTACCAAAATTATTTGCACCGATCATCATTACAATTTTTTGCTGGTTGTGTAATAGACTTGTGGTCGCCGACTGTCGTGCAGAAGGGTACGGGTTCTAATCCAGCCCAGCCCGGGTGCTAGCGCGGGTTTTTATTGTTGGTTGTTTTTCAAGCATTTTAAATATTTTTAGTTTAGTATTTTAAATACAATTGATTAAACAAAATTTTAAAGGGAGTGAGTTGGCATTGTCTTACACACACACACACGACACAATAATAATTTGTTTTTGTCCTGTACAACAAGCTGAATGGTCTTATAATGCAGCTTTACTGACTAAATTCACAATGCGCTAATGGTAGAGCTGTTATAGTTGCAGACTACATAAGACGTTTTTTGCAGGTCCAGGTTCAAGACCTCCTCACATCGATAACAAATTGGTTGTTTTTTTTTTTCTGTTCTTTTTATACCCTTGCAGAGGGTATATTAATTTTAGCCAGAAGTTTGCAACGCACCTTAGGAGACATCTCCGACCCTATAAAGTATATATATTCTGAATCAGCATCACCAGAAGAGTCGAAAAATGGATGTCCGTCTGTCCGTCCGTCCGTTCGTCCGTCCGTCCGTCCGTCTGTTGCAACGCAAACTAGTCTCTCAGTTTTTGAGCTATCTTCATGAAACTTGGCACACAAGCTTCTTATTGCTGTAGGCTGTAAATAAGTCGGAACGAGCCAGAGCGGACCGATATATCGTATAGCTGTCATAGAAGCTATCGGCCGATTTTTGTCTGTTGCAACGCAAATTAGTCCCCCAGTTATTGAGCTATCTTCATGAAACTTTGCTCACAAGCTTCTTATTTCTGCCCTCTTTTAATAAGTCGGAACGGGCCAGATCGGACTGATATATCGTATAGCTGTTATGGAGCCTATCGGCCGATTTTCGTTATATTTCAAGATATACCTATCAGGCTTACCACATCCAAATCGAACTTTTATAACTTATAACGATCAACGATCGGCCTAATGAAGGTTCTTGTTGCAATTTTATGGAAATCTGAGTACTATTACATGTAGCTGTTAAACAAAAAATCATATAGCTGTTATTCAAATGCATTTTTGAATGAGAACTTTCCAAATTTAGATTTTATGACCAACAGATCCTTTACAACACAAAGACATTCGACCAAATGCAGTTTCTAAGAATGGTATACTGATATATGCAAAACAAAATATATCGGAAAACATAACATTATTATATGAAACAGTTACAGTTGATTATGTAAGAAATATATACCAGTCCATAACATTTAAATACTTGCATACAATATTCATAGTTGTTTATAGGAATCCAGCTTTTCCTATTACAAGGTTTCGAAATGAAATCAGAAATGATGTTGAAAGGCTAACGTCAGCTGAAAATAATATAAAATTGGTAATATTAGGAGATTTTAACATTTGCCGATCAACAACCACTGATCAACTCGAGTCTATTTTAAATAATAAGGGGTTATATCCTTATGTTCCTTAGCTATAATCACTAATTTAATAATTTATTTTTAAATATTTAGTTAATTAATTTATTTTATTATTGTAAATAAAGAATATATGTGCAATATTGTTTAAGGTATTGTAAATATTCCTCCTCATAGGATTGCCACCTTGCCGTGGTGGGGAGGATGAGTATTCGAAATTATAAGAGGTTGATTTAATCGATGTACTGTTATAATTGTTCAATAAAAACTACAGAAACCAGCAGCAATACAAAGAAATTTTATATTTTGTATAACTGCAAGGGTAAGAAACCTTCGGCAAGCCGAAGGTAGCCTTGCTTTCTTGTTTTTTTTTTGCATATGCCTTATCTTTATTTAAAATCGATGTTAACGAAGTTTTTACCATATTTAAGGAAATTTTAGTCATATTTCGCAGTACAAGATAAACGACAAATCTGGTTGGATTATTAAATTTAGCATTATATAGGCGTCTCTTTTACACATTCATAATTAAAAGCACTCTGATGAGTTCTAATTGGAAAGCATTGAAAGCAATGCGGCAACATCAACGTGCAACTTTCATAGTCAGATCAAATTTGAGACTGTGAGACGTGTTTTTCTTCGCATTGTTGTAGCGGGTATACCACAGTCGGGCGCGCTCGAATGTAGCCTTCCCGACTTGTTCTTATTTAAATTCCACGCATTTTTTGATGGAATCATCGGAATAGACCTTTTACCGTTTCTAAACGCAAAAATTGATTTCGAAAATCTAATTTTAGTAACCCCCAATTAAAAAATCGAGATGGAAGTGTTATATGATCGCCCACTTATGAAGCACACTGCAAAAGTGCATGGTCAGCGTTCCCACGCTGACCAAATGCCGCTATGTACATAATGTGCGCACATAGCATTCTCTCTCAACTCTCTTAACATAAGTATATAACATAATATATAATAGCCGCTTCTCTGCCGGCTTCACCAGGCAGCTAAGGCCTAAGAGGAATATTGTATTAGCTTTAAGAAACAGTCGAGTTCTACAAGCGACACAAGCTTGACGATAAAGTAAACGGAGCTATGCTCCACTGGACACAAAACATAACCAAAGGCTTCTTATCATTACATGGCGACCGTGACAGTCGTCCAACGATGGACAAATTGACCACACCAATAAATAAATAAAGGAAAAAGGAGGAAAACTGGACTGGAATGCTAAAAAATACCGAGACTTAACATTACAATTGCCAAATGGAGAACGAATCTGAGTGAGTAGAGTTGTATTGAGATATGGGGAAGAACCGCGGCGGTCTAAAAACAAAGCTGAACAAACGTATAGCCCACGTAAGGTGGCTAATATACGGTCAGCAAACGCCACCGGTTTGGTCGAAAGCCCTAAAGCTAAATGCAGAGCTAGACCACTTGCTGCAATATCAGCAAGAATTAAAAACCCAAAAACTCGAGAAAACTCACTCAGAACCTACTAAAAATATAACAATAATTAATGAAGATCCAAAACCAATAGCATATCCAGCACCAGCACCGGCACTAACGAAGCCTAAGAAGACCTGCCCACCGGACTGCGGAGGAGTCTGGAGTCCTCACTGCCTGGGGACTTGTGAGCAGCCATCAACATCATCAGCAGCCCAGAAATAGACAGCAGCGAGGGAGTGTCAGCGTGCCACCCCCGGCGACGCCCAGCTGACACCAGCAGACGAACATCAGCTGCAGTAAAAAAAATAACTCATTAATTAAATAACCATTAATATATATATATATAAGAAAAATTTTGTAAGACACATTGTAAAATGGAGCATATATCGTACTACTATGCCCTGTTAACCCAATATGGCCCGTGAAGCCATAGCTAGAATCAGGCAGGCAATAATGTAAAAGAAATAATTCCCAATATAAATGTCCATAGAGACAAATAGAATTAGCAAAACTAAAAATATTTATAAAAATAGAGAAGATTTTTTAGAAAAGTATAAAATTAGTATACCCAAAATGGGTTTGATAGACACTAAAACTGTTGACTCCACAGCAAATGTTATAAATAAAGTGGAAGTCCAAAATGCAGATTTGTTCTGGATAACCATAATACTAATTGTAATTGCTCTAATTATGGTATCCAATGCATTAATAAAAATATACAAAGTACATAACAAGTGTCTCAGAAAAAAATACCGTAGCACTGCTAACGGTTTAGATAATATTTAAGAAATATGTGAGGGAACTCAATTATGAATGAAAATATAAAAAAGTTGAAAAAAAAAATTTTTTTTTAAATATAAAACGTAATGTTGACTTTAAATAGATAAGAATACAGAATTATATAGCAATAGCCAACCATGAGTGTAGCTCAAACACAGCGCAGTATAGATAAAGTTTATAAATATGACCCCGATTTTAAGACTAAAGCATTGAACAATATAAGTAATATTCGAATGTCTATATATGATTTCGAAAACTTAGTAGAAACTAGTACCACAGCATGGACTGGGAAAAACTTATTGATCAGATAAAAGAATCAAAAGAAAATTCCAAAAAATCTTATAAATGCTTAACGCAAAATAGACCAATACAAGCTGTAACGATAAATAAAAATGCCCAAACATTGGTAAATAGTTACAATAAAGTCAGAGAACTGATACAACAGAATAGAAAGAATTTAGACAGTAAACAGTGTGCTAAAGTTTCGGAACTACTGGTGGCATTAAGGGAAAAATTAATATTAATAAAAAATAAATTCAGCCTCCAGATAGAAATTCCGACTATAGTAAACACTCCATTAACAATAAATATTAACGAAGAAAGCACTGACTCAGACGAAGAAAATACAACTGTAGTCGAAGAAGACATTAAAGAGGAAGATCTTCACGATCTAACTATACCAGCAACACTAGTGCTGAAGGAAGAAAAATACTACAAACGACGCAGCTAATTCAGAAAATACATTAACCATGGCAGAACAATCCGCGGCCATTAGGTCGTACATTAAGGAAGTCGCTTGCGCAATACCAGAATTTGATGGACAAAAGATCCATTTACAACGATTCATTAGGGCAATCAAATTTGGTAGACTTAGCCAAGGGACCATATGAAGACATTGCAGTTGAGGTCATTAAGTCAAAAATAGTTGGCACAATTTTGAACTCAGTTGACGATGAAACGACAATTCCAGCAATTATAAACAAATTGCAGAAAGTAGTTGTCGGTGAGACATCCAGTAATGTCAAAGCAAAGCTATCAGCAGTTCAGCAAAGAGGTAAAACTGCAACGCAATTTACCGCTGAAGTTGAAAGACTGAGAAAGCTATTAGAAGCTTCCTTTATCGATGAGGGTTTATCTCTAGAATATGCCACTAGTCTAAGTACTAAAGAGGCAATTGACACCATGATAAATCGTGCTGAGCACGAAAGTATCAAAACAGTACTGGAAGCAGGGTCTAGCACCACTATGGATGCAGCAATAAGCGCATACATAAGAACGAATGCAAGAGTTACCGGTGACATCAATAAAGTGATGTACTTTAGAGGTAACAGATCTAACAGAGGATACGGCAATGCCAATAGAGGTGGTAACCGAGGTAGAGGCTTCAATAACGATGGTTATAGAGGCAACTATAATAACGGTTACCAAAATAACGGTTACCAGAATAACGGTTATCAAAACCGCAATAATGGAAATAATAACCGTTATAATGGCAACAATAGAGGCCGCAATAATGGAAACAGAGGCCGTAACAACAACCAGAATAACAATAACGGAAATAATGCCAATGTACGAGTAACCCAAGATCAGGGAAACTAGCAACAGCCTTTAGGTACTCAGTAGAAGAAGATCATAGAATATACGCCATCAATTATAATCTCAATATATTTACCACATTCATTCATGTCGAAAGAGGTGTAAAACTTGTTTTCCTTCTTGATACAGGTGCAGATATCTCTATTCTCAAAGAGAACTCTGACAAATTTTCTAATATTCAAATAACTAACAAAATAAATATTCAAGGCATAAGCCAACAGACAATTCAGTCTCAAGGACAGACTTTTATTGAGATACAGACAGGTAAATCATCATCCCACACGACTTTCATTTAGTAGATCAAAATTTTCCTATACCGTGTGATGGAATAATAGGAATGGATTTTATTAAAAAATATAATTGCCAAATTGATTTCAAAGCAGCAGAAGATTGGTTTATAATTAGACCCAACAATTTGAAATTTCCAATTTATGTTTCAATAACATACACCTCTGGTAATAACACAACTCTATTACCAGCAAGATCCCAAGTTGTCAGAAGATTAATAGTATCATTAAAAGATGATAACATTTTAATTCCAAACCAGGAAATTCAAACTGGTATCTATGTTGCAAATACAATTGCAACATCTAGTAATACATTTGTCTGAATTTTGAACACAACAGATTCTGACCAATTGGTCAATATGGACACTTTACAATATGAACCACTTTCTAACTACAATGTAATTCAGGTAAATTGCGAAAACAGAAATAAAACTGTCTTATCTCAATTGAAGAAAAACTTTCCAAAATTGTTTAAATTACAATTAGAAACTTTATGCAGCAAATATACAGATATATTTGCATTAGAATCAGAACCAATAACGGTTAATAATTTTTATAAACAACAGTTGAGATTAAAAGATGATGAGCCCGTATACACAAAAAATTATAGAAGTCCTCATAGTCAAGTAGAAGAAATACAAGCCCAGGTACAGAAATTAATAAAAGATAAAATAGTCGAACCATCAGTTTCAGAGTACAATAGCCCTTTGCTATTAGTACCTAAAAAGTCAAGCCCAGATTCAGATAAAAAGAAATGGAGATTAGTAATAGACTATCGCCAAATTAATAAGAAACTTTTAGCTGACAAATTTCCACTACCGAGAATAGATGATATTTTGGACCAACTTGGTCGAGCAAAATATTTTTCTTGCCTTGATTTAATGTCAGGTTTTCATCAAATCGAGCTGGATGAAGGCTCAAGAGATATAACTTCTTTCTCAACCAACAATGGCTCATATCGTTTCACGCGATTGCCATTTGGTTTAAAAATAGCGCCTAATTCATTCCAAAGAATGATGACTATAGCATTCTCCGGAATAGAACCGTCTCAGGCATTCCTTTATATGGATGACTTAATAGTCATCGGTTGTTCCGAAAAGCATATGTTTAAAAACCTCACTGAAGTTTTTGATAAATGCAGGGAATACAACCTAAAGTTACACCCTGAAAAATGTTCATTTTTCATGCATGAAGTTACATTTTTAGGACATAAATGCACAGACAAAGGAATTTTGCCGGATGACAAAAAATATGATGTCATTCAGAACTACCCAGTTCCACATGATGCGGACAGCGCTAGACGTTTTGTAGCATTTTGCAATTACTATAGACGTTTTATCAAAAATTTCGCCGACTATTCGCGGCACATAACAAGATTATGTAAAAAGAATGTTCCATTCGAGTGGACAGATGAATGCCAAAATGCATTCATACATTTAAAATCGCAGCTAATAAACCCAACACTCTTGCAGTACCCTGACTTCAGCAAAGAATTTTGCATAATAACAGATGCAAGCAAGCAAGCGTGTGGCGCAGTTTTAACTCAAAACCATAATGGCCACCAACTCCCAGTTGCTTACGCATCAAGAGCTTTTACGAAAGGTGAAAGCAATAAGAGTACAACAGAACAAGAGTTAACAGCAATTCATTGGGCAATAGTACATTTTAGACCGTACATTTACGGAAAACACTTCACTGTGAAAACAGATCATAGACCATTGACATATTTATTCTCAATGGTCAACCCCAGTTCTAAATTAACAAGAATACGGCTTGAATTAGAGGAATATAATTTTACGGTAGAGTATCTAAAAGGCAAAGATAATCATGTAGCTGATGCGTTATCAAGAATAACCATCAAAGAGCTAAGGGAAATTACTGGAAATATATTAAAATTCACTACAAGATTTCAAAGTAGACAAAAATCCTGCGCAGGAAAAGAACAATTGGATTTGCATGAGCAAACCAAAGAAAAAGCTTCAGAGCCCAACGTATACGTAGTCATAACAAATGACGAAATACGAAAAGTAGTGACATTGCAATTGAATGATACGATATGTTTATTTAAACATGGAAAGAAAATCATTGCAAGATATGATGTTGGTGATCTTTATACTAATGGAGTTCTTGATCTAGATCAATTTTTTCAAAGGCTTGAATCGCAAGCCGGTATATACGATATCAGCCAACTCAAAATGGCGCCGTGGGAAAAAATCTTTGAACACGTTTCAATAGATGAATTTAAAACAAGTAGGTAAGGCTACAGTCGGGCGCCCGACAGTAAGATACCCTTCTCCCAATTTTCCAAATACGTTACAAACGTGTAACCACACTAAAAATTCCAAACAGAAATTTCTGCACAAAAACTTTTAATACATATAGCTTACTCGCTCGCACTCACACAGCGACGCGCGTAAAGAGTAAAGCGACACGACGCAACGTCGACGTCGGCGCCGACTGCTCAAAGCAGCGCGTCGGCTGCGGCTCGTACCGAACATTTGTACTGAAAACGTCGACTTGAATAACTTCTGTGTTATTGGTCCGATCGAATTGTAATTTGAAGAATATGTTCATATTGCATTTAGCTTTGTACATACCAAAGCATAACTTTATAAGTTCAATACTTTGCTTAATAATCTTAAATAACCGATTTGCGGGGGCGGTGGGCGTGGCATCAAACATTTGACATAAACTTCACCTGCCCCGAATATATAGGAACCTTCATACCAAATTTGGTGTCTCTAGCTTTTTGAATAGCTAAGATCTGTTGTCTCAAACAAACAGACGGACAGACGGACAGACGGACAGACGGACAGACAGACGGACATGTCTCAATCGACTCGGCTAGTGATCCTGAGCAAGAATATATATACTTTATGGGGTCTGCCACGCCTCCTTATGCCTGTTACATACATTTTGCACAAAGTTAGTATACCCTTTTTTGACCATTTTCAATGGTCGAAGGGTATAAAAATATGGGCAATAAAATATTAAAGAATTTAAAAGTAGCGCTACTTACCCCGGTGACCCAAATAAATAATGAAAAAGAAAAAGAAGCTATATTGTCTACACTACATGATGATCCATTACAAGGAGGTCATACAGGCATTGCAAAAACCTTGGCCAAGGTCAAAAGACATTATTTTTGGAAAGGTATGTCTAAACAAATAACAGACTACATTAAAAAATGTCAAAAATGCCAAAAAGCGAAAATAACAAAGCATACAAAGACCCCAATGACTTTAACTGAAACCCCTGAACATGCTTTCGACAGAGTGATAGTGGACACTATAGGTCCACTACCAAAGTCGGAAAATGGCAACGAATATGCAGTCACCCTCATTTGTGATTTAACTAAATATTTAGTTGCAATTCCCATACCGAATAAAAGCGCAACAACAGTCGCTAAAGCAATTTTCGAATCTTTCATTCTTACTTATGGTCCAATGAAGACGTTCATTACGGACATGGGTACAGAGTATAAGAATTCAATCATTACAGATCTTTGCAAATATCTAAAAATTAAAAATATAACGTCTACCGCTCACCACCATCAAACAGTAGGTGTAGTCGAGAGAAGTCATAGAACTCTAAATGAATACATACGATCTTACATATCGGTTGATAAAACTGATTGGGATGTATGGCTTCATTATTTCGTCTATTGTTTTAATACAACCCCTTCTATGGTACATAATTATTGTCCATATGAACTTGTTTTTGGTAGAACAAATAATTTACCCAGAAATTTCACTTATATAACTAGCATAGAACCAATATACAATATAGATGATTATGCTAAGGAAAGTAAATATAGATTAGAAGTAGCATATAAAAGAGCTAGAACTATGCTTGAAGAGCATAAAAAGAAAAAATAAGGAAAATTATGATTTACAAACAAAAAATATAGAAATAACAGTAGGAGATAAAGTTCTATTAAGAAATGAAGTAGGTCATAAATTAGATTTTAAATATACGGGACCCTATAAGGTAGAAAAGATAGAAGAAAGAGACAATATAACAATATCAAACAATAAAAATAAAAAACAAATAGTACACAAAGATCGATTAAAAGCTTTTCATTCATAAATGAGGTCATGATTTAATACAAAAATCATTATAATAATGAAAAATAAAATTTAAAATATCAAAACCAAAAAAAAAAAATATAAAAACAATAAAAAAAAAAAAAACAAAATATTATAAAAAAATAATAGAATAAAATACCTACACTATGTTACGTTATTTTCCAAAAGGAGGGAGATGTGGTATGCGTACATATATATTTAGAGTGCATATATACATATAGTACAATGTACTGCATTGGCAGTGCTACCATAAACAATAATGTTTAAGTGGAAGTGTTATATGATCGCCCACTTATGAAGCACACTGCAAAAGTGCATGGTCAGCGTTCCCACGCTGACCAAATGCCGCTATGTACATAATGTGCGCACTTAGCATTCTCTCTCAACTCTCTTAACATAAGTATATAACATAATATATAATAGCCGCTTCTCTGCCGGCTTCACCAGGCAGCTAAGGCCTAAGAGGAATATTGTATTAGCTTTAAGAAACAGTCGAGTTCTACAAGCGACACAAGCTTGACGATAAAATAAACGGAGCTATGCTCCACTGGACACAAAACATAACCAAAGGCTTCTTATCATTACATACTAAATCTACATTCCTTAGCCAATCGGCGTACTATGCTTGGTGTGGTTTTTATCAATAACCTTATTAAAGGCGACATTGACAGTGATGACTTGGTTAGCCGGTTACACTTCTCTGTCCCTTGCCGTCTAACAAGAAATTATATTCCACTAACTCTTCCTAGTTGTAGGTCGAACTATGCCCTGCACGAACCGTTCAGGGTATTATGTTCGGACTACAATAAATACTACTTTATTATATCTAACAGCCAATCGACTAATAATCTTAAACTTTCACTACTTTCCCACCTGGCTAGAAGTTAGCGATCTCGCGACCTTCCTATTCGTTTACTGCGCTCCTCGGGCGTTACGATCGCTTTTATCCATTAACACTCTTCTTTTGATCTGATTGGGTTTTCTGGGTTTCCCCATTCCTTTGCAACAAATGTTGGATCAACTAAAATTATCCTTTTACTCCCAGATTAAATTAAATTAAATAAATAAATTCAATAAATTAAATAAATAATTTAATGATTAATTAATAATTACAAATTTTAATACAAAAAAAAAAAATATATATTTTTAAATATTATACTTACATTCAACTTAAATTATACTTATATTTTTAATTTAAATTTACATTTGTAATTTTACTATATTTTAGTCTTTGAGTCGACTGCTCTTAGTTGACGTTAAATAAATAAATAAATATATAAAATATATATTAACGAGGGCATTTATAAATAAATAATAAACGAAATCGATCAAGACAGAGTGATAAATGCTAATTATCCGATACAGGTAGAAGTATATAATGCAGAGAGTTTTACAGAAATAGACACGGCAAAACATACAAATAGTGAAAAGAACGACAATAAAGTTAGACTCAACATAAGAACACAACACCTTAACAAAGAAGAAAAAGATAAAATTTTAGAACTTTGTAAACAATATAGAACCCTATTTTATAACGACGGGGACCAATTGTCAGTAATAAAAGGAACAAAGCATGATATTAGACTATCAGACGAACAACCCATATTCGTAAGACCATTTAGGTACTCTATAAAGGAAAACGTAGAGATCAAGAAGCAAGTCTCCGAATTATTAGATCAAGGTATAATCAGAAATAGTCGCTCACCATGGAGTGCACCCGTTTGGTTGGTACCTAAGAAAAGCGACGCCTCTGGACAAAGAAAATGGAAGTTAGTTGTGGATTTCAGAAAATTGAATGAAAAAACAATTAAGGACAAATACCCATTACCATTAATTGACGAAGTATTGGATTCGCTAGGAAAAGCAAAATATTTCTCTACGTTAGACTTAAAAAGCGGGTACCATCAAATCGAAATGAACCCAAAAGAAGTAGAGAAAACAGCTTTCACAGCAGTAGGAGGGCATTTTGAATTCTTGAGAATGCCATGCTAATGATAATAGACAAATTTTCCAAATTTGCTGCCGCATATACCATTTCAAGTAGGGATTCGATTAATATCACAAAACAGATTAAAAGTTTTATTTGTAATTTCGGAACACCCAGAAAAATCATCTGCGACCAAGGTGCGGAGTTTAACTCTATTCTCTTTAAAGACTTCTGTAAGCAATTCAGCATTGACTTACATTTTACATCATTCCAATAATCGAGTAGCAATTCAACAGTAGAAAGGTTACACTCAACGCTTACAGAGACCTATAGGATTATTTACAAAGTCAGGAAAGACCAGAAGTTAGGATGCGAACATGAAGAAATTATGGCAGAAACGTTAATAACATACAACAATGCCATACATTCCGCGACAAAATTAACGC
The DNA here is from genome assembly GCA_018901885.1 of Zaprionus kolodkinae. Classification (NCBI taxonomy): domain Eukaryota; kingdom Metazoa; phylum Arthropoda; class Insecta; order Diptera; family Drosophilidae; genus Zaprionus; species Zaprionus kolodkinae. The sequence goes on along the minus strand of JAEIFM010000398.1, from coordinate 404,539 downwards.
CATATGAATTATTCACAGGAAAGACACACATTTTTAATAGAACGATCGAATATTTAGACGAACATGATTATTTACAAAAACTTAACGAATTTAAAACAAAATTATACACCCAAGTACAGACAGAAATGACAGCAAAGGCAAAAGAAAGAATACAGAAACTAAATGGAACAAGAACAGACCCAATACCGTTAACAGCAGAAGACATAGTATTAAGAAAAGAGAACCGAAGAAATAAGATAACACCAAGATTTCCAAAACACATAGTTAGAGCAGATCACGGAATAACTTTTGAATCAAAGAAAGGACAAAAAGTCCATAAAGAAAAAATAAAATGAAAAATTAGAGATAGGCAAACAGTTTAATAAGTCGAAACAAAAAGATAATAATAAGTACAAACAAATGAACATGAACAAATAGCTATAAGTCACACACTTATTGTACTCAAAACAGAACACACAACACGAGTATATTACATTTATATATATAAGGACTAGTATATAAGGACTACTATACTAATGTTAATAATAGTAAATATTCTTAGTACGAACACATAATTTTAAGTAAACTAGCTACACCGCAATTCGTTCCGCCATGCGTTTCATCTCGCCGGCTGTCACTTCATTCTAGGAGGGGAGGAGTTACCACTTCGGGTGTACCCCATTGCACTCTGGACAGCAGCAACACTGATTACAATGGGATCGACATTCAACGTCACGGAAAAGGCTTCTTCCGCGGAAACACGGAGCAGAACAGCAACGTTACACATACACACACATATACACACACACATACACACACACATACATACACACATACATATACATATATATATAAGAGCTATCTGCGAACAGCATACATACATATAATGAAGCATATACATATGCCAATCAAAACCATTCCTATTGCGATGTTCATCGAGAGTAGACGTGTTTTGCTTAAATAGTTTCGCAGACAAGATATGTATGTAATTAAAATATTGTTACCCTCCAAGCCACGATTGGTAACTAGCGCGCCCGACTGTGGTATACCCGCTACCACCATGCGAAAAAAAACACGTCTCACAGTCTCAAATTTGTATTGACATTGAAAGTTGCACGTGGTTCCCATTAGATGTTGTCGCATTGTTTTCAGTGCTTTCCATTTAGAACTCGTCAGAGGGCTTTAATTATGAATGTGTAAAAGTGACGCCTATATAATGCTTCACAAATTTATTGAGAAATTTAAAAATCCAACCAGATTTGTCGTTTATGTTGTATGTATGTTGCTGTATGCTGCGAAATATGACTAAATTTCCTTAAATATAGTAAAAACTTCGTTAACATTGATTTTAAATAAAGCTAACGCATAAAATGCAAAAAAAAAAAGAACAGAAAAAAACAAGTAGGTAAGGCTACAGTCGGGCGCCCGACAGTAAGATACCCTTCTCCAAATTTTCTAAATTCGTTACAAACGTGTAACCACTTTCATAATTTAAAACAGAGAATTCTGCACAAATACTTCTACTACATATAGCTTACTCGCTCGCACGCACGCAGCGACGCGCGTAAAGAGTAAAACGACACGACGCAACGTCGACGTCGGCGTCGACTGCTCAAAGCAGCGCAAAAGCTGCTGCTCGTACCGAACATTTGTACTGAAAACGTTGACTTGAATAACTTCTGTGTTATTGGTCCGATCGGATTGTAATTTGGAGAATATGTTCATATTGCATTCAGCTTTATACATACCGAAGCAGAACTTTATAAGTTCAATACTTTGCTTAATAATCGTAAATTACCGATTGGCGGGGGCGGTGGACGTGGCATCAAACATTTGACATAAACTTCACCTGCCCCGAATATATAGGAACCTTCATACCAAATTTGGTGTCTCTAGCTTTTTTTAATAGCTAAGATCTGTTGTCTCAAACAAACAGACGGACAGACGGACAGACGGACAGACGGACGGACGGGCAGACGGACAGACAGACGGACATGTCTCAATCGACTCGGCTAGTGATCCTGAGCAAGAATATACATACTTTATGGGGTCTGCCACGCCTCCTTATGCCTGTTACATACATTTTGCACAAAGTTAGTATACCCTTTTTTGACCATTTTCAATGGTCGAAGGGTATAAAAACAAACAAGTATATAAGGCTACAGTCGGGCGCCCGACAGTAAGATACCCTTCTCCCAATTTTTAAAATCCGTTACAAGCGTGTAACTATACTCATAATTTCAAACAAAAGTTCTGCACAAATTCTTCTACTACATATAGCTTACTCGCTCGCACTCACACAGCGACGCGCGTAAAGAGTAAAGCGACACGACGCAACGTCTATGTCGGCGTCGACTGCTCAAAGCAGCGCAAAAGCTGCTGCTCGTACCGAACATTTGTACTGAAAACGTTGACTTGAATAACTTCTGTGTTATAGGTCCGATCGGATTTTAATTTTTATTGCATTCAGCTTTATACATACCAAAGCAGAACTTTATAAGTTTAATACTTTGCTTAATAATCGTAAATTACCGATTTGCGGGGGCGGTGGGCGTGGCATCAAACATTTGACATAAACTTCACCTGCCCCGAATATATAGGAACCTTCATACCAAATTTGGTGTCTCTAGCTTTTTTAATAGCTGAGATCTGTTGTCTCAAACAAACAGACGGACAGACGGACAGACGGACAGACAGACGGACATGTCTCAATCGACTCGGCTAGTGATCCTGAGCAAGAATATATATACTTTATGGGGTCTGCCACGCCTCCTTATGCCTGTTACATACATTTTGCACAAAGTTAGTATACCCTTTTTTGACCATTTTCAATGGTCGAAGGGTATACAAATTATTTGCCGAAGTGAGGTTTGAACGATGGACCTCCAAAAAACTCGACATATGCAGTCTGCAACTATAACAGCTCTGCCATTGTCGCATTCTGAATTTAATAGATAAAGTTGCATTATAAGACCATTCAGCTAGTCATACAGAGCTTAAACAAATTATTATTGTCTCTGTGTGTGTGTGTTAGACAATACCAACTCACTCCCTTTAAAATTCTGTTAAATCAAATGCATTTAAATACTAAACTTAAAATATTTTAAATGCTTGAAAAAAACCATCCATAAAACCCGCAAATCTCGCACCGGGCTGGATTAGAACCCGTACCCTTCTGCACGACAGTCGGCGACCACATCCACTTAGCCACTACATCAGTGCAAATAATTTTGGTACATAAATTTGAAAAAAAAGTGCTTGTCGCAGGAGTTGAACCTGGATCTTGCATATCTAACAAAATAAAACAGACAAAAACACGTGGTCACATGGCACTACTATTTCCTTCATATCTTCCACATTTATAGTCCAATCTTACTGAAATTTTCAGGAAACGTCCGGAAGATGATATTTATAACGTATTTATAAAACTGTTGCTGTAAAGCTAATATTGCGGGTTTTCACTTTATGGAGACGGGTGGGGGCGTGGCTGAAATCCAAAATAAATTTGATCAGCCTGCAGTAATAACACATATTTTCACCAAATTTGGAAACTCTAGCTCTTATAATAGCTGAGATCCAGGTGTTCACACGGACGGACAGACAGACAGACGGACGAACGGACAGACGGACATGGCTATATCGACTCGGCTGTTGATACTGATTCAGAATATATATACTTTATGGGGTCGGAGATGTCTCCTTCTGCCTGTTACATACATTTCCGGTTCGAACAAAGTTATAATACTCTTCTACTCTATTAGTAGCGGGTATAATAATAATTAAATATGAAATTAAATTTTTAATTTTCGGGAGGCGGTGGGCATAATACCCGAAATTTGAAAATGGCGTTTACTGCCTAGGATATACAGGAATCTTTAACTTTTGAGTCTCTATATTTCTTAATAGCAGAAAATCAGAACCTTATACAGATAGACAGACGGACAGACAGACATGGCTAGATAGTCTGGCCTAGTAATCCTGAGAAAGAATATATACACTTTATTTACTACCTTGGATATACAGCAATCTACATAATTTTAAACCTCTATATTTCTTAATAGCTGAAAATCAGACCCTTTACAGACAGACAGACAAGGCCAAATCAACTGGCCTAGTGGTCTCGCGATTTAATAAGCGGTAAACTTGGTGCTGGAGCAGCATTTCCCGCTTTGCGTTTTAGACGTACAAAGTCACAACTCACCGTTCAGCCTAATGGGACAACTGATTTAACCTTCTTCTTCTGTACTTGGCCAGTATCTCCCAGATGGACCAGATAAATCGTCAAAGAAAGGACTACATCCTGAGAAGCAGCAAAATAATTCAAATTTTCCCGACATCTGCCACAGTTCGTCACCAAGTCCAGTGAAATAACAGCATCAGTTGCCTGGTCTACCTACAGTGGCTATTAAGCAACGGCTTAATGTTGATCAGCTACAAATGAATTGTCAACCGGCGATATTAATTCATTCTCGGTGCAGCACCAGCGAAGTCTTTGTTGTTATATTGATGTTCAAATTGATGGTTTCTCACATAGTCCTTTGGGACAGCATCATTGAAAATTTGACTTCTAAGACTTAATCCGCGCTTGGTCCCCGTCCGCAAGATAGTATTAATACCGTATTCATAAAACTGTTGCTTTAAAGCTAATATTGCGGCTGTAATCAATTTTGTTCAATTAATTGAGGCGGGTAGGGGCGTGGCTACAATCCAAAATAAACTTGAACAGCCTGCAGTAATAACATATGTTGTTGTTTATATAAAGACAATATTCCATCTGAGTCTGTCCACAATTATCCTGTATCACTACAGCATCTTGAAATCAAAATTAGCAATTTTACATATAATACGCATAATATATACAAATCAACATTTGATACGGAGATCTACAGTATACTATACAAGTTAAAAATTTATAAGTGACATACTATATACATAACCAAAACTGGAACAACAATAGTGACGCAAACATTTAATAATATACATATATAAAAGTACATATAAACATATAATTGACGTGAAAGCTGCGAAAAGGTACACACAGACGTATGTACATACCCTGCTGGTGAACCAACATGCATTAACAACCAGGAAGCGGAATAACGTAGCAGAGATACCAAATAACAAAAGCCAAAACGAAATTCTTTGCCACCTACCACAACCAAACACAACAAATATTTTCTTGTAAGCATTAACTGTTAAGTACACTAAACACATACACTATACGAAAATAAAAATATAACACACAAAACATAGCAAATTAATATATAATTCAAATTCAGCTACAAATATTCATACAAAATATATATATATATAATACAAAAGTCAAAACTAAATTCTTTGCTACTTACCACAACCAAACACAACAAATATTTTTAAGTATTAACTGTTAAGTACACTAAACACACACACTATACAAAAACAAAAACATTACACAAAATAAGTGGTACAAGCGAATTAATGTAATTTTAAAGTTCATATCAGAGAGCTTATAAATATTCATACAAAATATATATATATATAATATATATATATATATATTTTTTTATACATACACATATATTGTTGCCACTTATATATATATATATATATATATTAATAAGCATACAAACATATATTTGTTGCCTAATACATAGCAAATAGGATGTAATACATGTCAGCTTATCGAGGAAGAAACACACCCATAACGAGAAGCTTAGCAAGAGCAGCGGAAAGAGCAAGGGCGATTAGAGTTTTGCAGCCTCTAGAAATAGTAGTAGAAGAAAATATTCTTATACGAACTAAACAGACCACCATGACACAAAGAACCAATAGAGACGTAATGGATGAACTTCAAATACCTGATGCAATTAAACTATTACCCACGTATGATGGAGACAAAGAATTACTAACAAAGTTTATTACAAGCGTAGAGCGAGTAATGAAGTTGGTCACCAACGTAGAAAAAACAGAATACGGAGAATTACTATTAGGAGTAATTAGAGACAAAATAGTTGGACAAACAGACAGGACATTAATTAGGGAGAGAGTAAAACTTAATTGGGTTAATATTAAGCAAGCATTATTTGATAATTTCGGGGAGTCAAGAAGTGAAGAACATTTATTGGACGACCTTCGTGAAATTCCATATAAAGGGTTATCTATCAAATTGTTATACCAAGAAATATCAGGCATACGAGCAGCGATACTAGATATTTTAGAAAGAGAGGAACTAGATGATGAAATACGCAAAATAAAAGAAAATTCATATGAAAAGACTTGCGTACAGAAGTTCATAGCCGGACTGAAAACCCCGTTAAAATGGACGGTCAAAGCTCAAAATCCAAAAACATTAAGACAGGCAAATATAATAGCAAAAGAGTTCAGAGATGAATGAGAGATAGAGCTAGGCAAGACTATGAGAGACAAAACAAAAAACGGGTACGTTACAGCTATAACAATAACAGTAATAGACCAACTTACGATGCAAGACAGCAAAACGACAACAGTTATAACACAAACACACAACAACCAACTAATACAAATTACAATAACAACCAGAACACGAACCGACAAGAACAAGGGAACAATAACTGGGGACAACGAACCAACAACGGAAACTACAACAACACCATGAGAAACCAAGAACAACAAAATAACTATAGAAATTATAGCAACAACAGGGGACAACAGTATAAAAGAGGTAGTTATTCAGGATCTACTGGACCAGAGCGGAGCCAAGGAGGGTCCGTAGGAGCAGGAGGATCCGTAAACTCAGATAGAACACAGAAAAGCACCAGGAGGGGATATGTTGAACTTAACAATGTAGAAGACGTCCCAAATTTTTCAATAAATGCCTCGGACATTCCCCTAATTATACCACAAAATCAAAATGTAGAGGAGCACTAATCTATATTTTAATTGAATGGCCATTTGGCAGACCGTTAAAATTCTTAATAGACAGCGGATCAAATGTTTCATTTATTAACCCAGACTTTGTACCCCTAAGCAAACAACAAAATTTACAGCAGCCAATGCAAATTAAAACAGTCCTACACACACATAATATATACAAAACAAGTGGGTAAGGCTACAGTCGGGCGCCCGACAGTAAGATACCCTTCTCCCAATTTTTCAAATCCGTTACAAACCTGTAACCACACTCATAATGCCAAACAGAAAATTCTGCAAATTCTGCACAAATTCTTCTATTACATATAGCTTACTCACTCGCCCTCACACAGCGACGCGCGTAAAGAGTAAAGCGACACGATGCAACGTCGACGTCGGCGTCAACTGCTCAAAGTAGCGCGTCGGCTGCTGCCCGTACGGAACATTTGTACTGAAAACGTTGACTTGAATAACTTCTGTGTTATTGGTCCGATCGGATTGTTATTTGGAGGATATGTTTATATTGCATTCAGCTTTATACATACCGAAGCAGAACGTTATGGGCTTAATACTTTGCAAATAATCGCAAATAACCGATTTGCGTGGGCGGTGGGCGTGGCATCAAACATTTGAAAAAAACTTTATCTGCCTATGATTTATAGGAACCTTCATGCCAAATTTGGTGTCTCTAGCTTTTTTAATAGCTGAGATCTGTTGTCTCATACAGACGGACAGACGGACAGACAGAAGGACATGTCTCAATCGACTCGGCTAGTGATCCTGAGCAAGAATATATATACTTTATGGGGTCTGCCACGCCTCCTTATGCCTGTTACATACATTTTGCACAAAGTTAGTATACCCTTTTTTGACCATTTTCAAGTCGAAGTTTGGTCGAAGGGTATAAAAATTACGAACAAACTATTCAAGGAATTCAAACAAAGTGGCGAATTCACCTTTTTAGGCCATGGATTTTAAAAAAATACATGGTCTATTAGGTTTGTCGGAATGTGCGTAACAGGCAGAAGGAGACATCTGCGACCCCATAAAGTATATATATTCTTGCTCAGGATCACTAGCCGAGTCGATCTAGCCATGTCTGTCTGTCCGTCTGTCCGTCTGTCTGTCTGTCTGTCTGTATGAGCGTCTGATTCTCAGCTATTAAGAAAGCTAGACCCTCCAAATTTGGCACCAAGATTCCTGTATATCCTAGGCAGTAAACGTCGTTTTCAAATTTGGGGTACCACGCCCACAGCCCCCGTAAATCAGTAATTTGTGATTATTAAGCAAAGTATTGAAGTCTTAACTTTCTGCTTTGGCATACATATAGATAAATGCGATGTGAACTATTTTTATAAATTGCAACCCGATCGGATAATAAACATAGAAGTTACGCGAGTTAACATTTTCTATTGACTTGTGATGTCTGCAAACTGCTACCAGCCACGTGCTTTTTCGATCTTTTTAATGCGAAAATGGTTATGTGTGTGTATGAGTAGGAAATAGTTACTTAGCCGCACAGCGAGTCAGTGCGGCGATGGTCAAATGTGTAGAGCAGCAGGCAATCAAACGAAAGAATGGAGGTTCAATCCCTCGGGAAGGCGGTTTGTTTTTATTTTTACTATTTCACTATTTAGAAGTTAATATTTTATTTTTATACCCGCTACTCATAGAGTAGAAGGGTATTATAACTTTGTTCGAACCAAAAATGTATGTAACAGGCAGAAGGAGACATCTCCGACCCCATAAAGTATATATATTCTGAATCAGTATCAACAGCCAAGTTGATATAGCCATGTCCGTCTGTCCGTCTGTCCGTCTGTCCGTCCGTCCGTCTGTCTGTCTGTCCGTCCGTGTGAACACCTGGATCTCAGCTATTATAAGAGCTAGAGTTCCCAAATTTGGTGACAACATGTGTTATTACTGCAGGCTTATCAAGTGTATTTTGGATTTTAGCGACGCCCCCACCCGCCTCCATAAATTGAAAAAAATTGATTACAGCCGCAATATTAGCTTTACAGCAACAGTTTTATATATACGTTATAAATACCATCTTGCGGACGTTTCGTGTAAATTTCAGTAAGATTGGACTATAAATGTGGAAGATATTAAGGAAATAGTAGTGCCATGTGACCACGTGTTTTTGTCTGTTTTATTTTGTTAGACATGCAAGATCCAGGTTCAACTCCGGCGACAAGCTTTTTTTTTAAATTGATGTACCAAAATTATTTGCACCGATCATCATTACAATTTTTTTGCTGGTTGTGTAATAGACTTGGTGGCTACGTGGATGTGGTCGCCGACTGTCGTGCAGAAGGGTACGGGTTCTAATCCAGCCCAGCCCGGGTGCTAGCGCGGGTTTTTATTGTTGGTTGTTTTTCAAGCATTTTAAATATTTTAAGTTTAGTATTATAAATGAAATTGATTAAACAAAATTTTAAAGGGAGTGAGTTGGCATTGTCTTACACACACACACGACACAATAATAATTTGTTATTGTCCTGTTCAACAAGCTGAATGGTCTTATAATGCAGCTTTACTGACTAAATTCACAATTCGCTAATGGTATGTTATAGTTGCAGACTACATGGGACGTTTTTTGCAGGTCCAGGTTCAAGACCTCCTCACATCGGTAAAAAATTTGTTGTTTTTTTATACCCTTCGACCATTGAAAATGGTCAAAAAAGGGTATACTAACTTTGTGCAAAATGTATGTAACAGGCATAAGGAGGCGTGGCAGACCCCATAAAGTATATATATTCTTGCTCAGGATCACTAGCCGAGTCGATTGAGACATGTCCGTCTGTCTGTCCGTCTGTCCGTCTGTCCGTCTGTTTGTTTGAGACAACAGATCTTAGCTATTCAAAAAGCTAGAGACACCAAATTTGGTATGAAGGTTCCTATATATTCGGGGCAGGTGAAGTTTATGTCAAATGTTTGATGCCACGCCCACCGCCCCCGCAAATCGGTTATTTACGATTATTAAGCAAAGTAATGAACCTATAAAGTTATGCTTTGGTATGTATAAAGCTGAATGCAATATGAACATATTCTCCAAATTACAATCCGATCGGACCAATAACACAGAAGTTATTCAAGTCAACGTTTTCAGTACAAATGTTCGGTACGGGCAGCAGCTTGCGCGCTGCTTTGAGCAGTTGACGCCGACATTGACGTTGCGTCGTTTCGCTATACTCTTTACGCGCGTCGCTGTGTGAGTGCGAGCGAGTAAGCTATATGTAGTAGAAGTATTTATGCAGAATTCTCTGTTTGAAACTATGAGTGTGGTTACACGTTTGTAACGGATTTAGAAAATTGGGAGAAGGGTATCTTACTGTCGGGCGCCCGACTGTAGCCTTACCCACTTGTTTTTTTCTGTTCTTTTTTTTTTTTGCATATGCCTTATCTTTATTTAAAATCGATGTTAACGAAGTTTTTACCATATTTAAGGAAATTTTAGTCATATTTCGCAGTACAACATAAACGACAAATCTGGTTGGATTATTAAATTTCTCAATAAATATGTGAAGCATTATATAGGCGTCTCTTTTACACATTCATAATTAAAAGCACTCTGATGAGTTCTAATTGGAAAGCATTGAAAGCAATGCGGCAACATCAACGTGCAACTTTCATAGTCAGATCAAATTTGAGACTGTGAGACGTGTTTTTCTTCGCATTGTTGTAGCGGGTATACCACAGTCGGGCGCGCTCGACTGAAGCCTTTCCGACTTGTTTTTTTCATCATTATAAAATTTGATTTCATTTATCAAATTTCAACACATAATCTTTTTAAATATACATAAATAAATAACATTTGGTTTTATTGTGGTCATTCAATCTTGTAGTAGTGTTATTGTTGTACATGACATATTTGATATTTTTGAGCAAATGGTCTAAAAATGCAATTTTAACGGGCGCGGAGCGCAGCGACGGTGGTCTAGTTGTTAGGATGACGAACTCCTATGCAAACGGCCAGGGTTCGATTCCCCACGGCGAAAAGAGAATTTAGCTATTTTAATTTTTTATGTGCTGTATTTCATATATATTTGTTTACATTTATACATATTTATAAAGAATATGCATTTTTTAATTATTTGCCATTTGTTTATATTTATCTAATAATTTATATATTAAGTGTTACATTTTGCCTTTTAAGATGTTTTGCATGCATTACACGAAGCTCACACATGCATGCATATGTATATGCGTGTGAGGCAATACACAAAACATGAGGCAGGTCTGTGTAATTCTTAACGGACGTCTAAATTAAAGAAGAAGCAGTTGACGCTGCTGTGTGTGTATGTAACGAATTTTGGCACGCGCCAAAAATTCACATATCTCTCTCTCGTTCTAACTTATGCTATCGACTCTTGCTTTTTCGTTATTTTAATTTTTGTTTTTATTATATTAAGCATTTTATTCCAATATATATTTTTTATGGTATATAAAAATAAACTGAAAATCCATGGCCTGTTACAGTCACCGCGTGACTGTAGCCTTTCCGACTTGTTCTTATTTAAATTCCACGCATTTTTTGACGGAATCATCGGAATAGACCTTTTAACGTTTCTAAACGCAAAAAATGATTTCGAAATTCTAATTTTAGTAACCCCCAATACAAAAATCGAGATACTTCAAAGAGAAAAGAGATCAGAATCCCCAATAAAACTAGATGCAAGGACAAGAACTTTAGTAGAAATACCAGTAACAGAAAGGGAAGGAGAAATATATATAAACGAAATAGTAATACCAGAGGGAATGTCATAACTCCTCATTTGCAGCATTTCTGTAGATCCGTCATTTCTCCTTGTCAGCACGGATTTAGAAAACGTCGTTCCTCCTCGACAAATTTACTTGAGCTTACATCCTTTATAATAAAGGGCTTTCAGAAAAATTTTCAAACTGACGTCATTTATTCTGATTTCAGTAAAGCATTTCACTCAGTAAATCACTCCCTTCTTGCACACAAACTAAACATTATTGGTTTCTCACCAAATCTTTTAAGCTGGCTTATAAGTTATTTGGCCAACAGAACACAAAGAGTCTTCTTTAAAAATGCTCTTTCTGACCCTATTCAAGTTACTTCTGGTGTTCCTCAGGGAAGCCATTTAGGTCCCCTTCTTTTTATGCTTTTCATCAATGACCTTCCTTCGGCCATACATAATTCGCGTACTCTTATGTATGCAGATGATGTAAAGCTTTGATTTCAATTTAAAGACGCCTCCTGTTATTCATCCCTTCAAGCCGACCTCAATAGTTTTAACAGTTGGTGTGGTGCAAACCTATTAAATCTGAACAGCTCAAAATGCAAGTTGATGACATTCTCTCGTGCCAGTCCTAAGTACGAATCTTACACTTTATGTGGTTGTCCTCTGGAAAGAATTACCTCTGTGGACGACCTTGGAGTACGCCTGGACGCTAAACTCAAGTTCTCTGAGCACATTTCTTCCATAGTTAATAAGGCTATGAGTGTACTCGGATTTATTAAGAGGTGGGCTAAGGAATTTAACGATCCTTATATAACTAAGTCCCTTTATACCTCACTTGTGCGTCCTATTCTCGAGTATGGATCATGTGTTTGGTGTTTCATCTCGCCGGCTGTCACTTCATTCTAGGAGGGGAGGAGTTACCACTTCGGGTGTACCCCATTGCACTCTGGACAGCAGCAACACTGATTACAATGGGATCGACATTCAACGTCACGGAAAAGGCTTCTTCCGCGGAAACACGGAGCAGAACAGCAACGTTACACATACACACACATATACACACACACATACACACACACATACATACACACATACATATACATATATATATAAGAGCTATCTGCGAACAGCATACATACATATAATGAAGCATATACATATGCCAATCAAAACCATTCCTATTGCGATGTTCATCGAGAGTAGACGTGTTTTGCTTAAATAGTTTCGCAGACAAGATATGTATGTAATTAAAATATTGTTACCCTCCAAGCCACGGTTGGTAACTAGCGCGCCCGACTGTGGTATACCCGCTACCACCATGCGAAAAAAAACACGTCTCACAGTCTCAAATTTGTATTGACATTGAAAGTTGCACGTGGTTCCCATTAGATGTTGTCGCATTGTTTTCAGTGCTTTCCATTTAGAACTCGTCAGAGGGCTTTAATTATGAATGTGTAAAAGTGACGCCTATATAATGCTTCACAAATTTATTGAGAAATTTAAAAATCCAACCAGATTTGTCGTTTATGTTGTATGTATGTTGCTGTATGCTGCGAAACATGACTAAATTTCCTTAAATATAGTAAAAACTTCGTTAACATTGATTTTAAATAAAGCTAACGCATATGCAAAAAAAAAGAACAGAAAAAAAAAACAAAAAAATATTTGCCGAAGTGAGGTTTGAACGATGGACCTCCAAAAAACTCGACATATGCAGTCTGCAACTATAACAGCTCTGCCATTGTCGCATTCTGAATTTAATCGGTAAAGTTGCATTATAAGACCATTCAGCTAGTCATACAGAGCAAAAACAAATTATTATTGTCTCTGTGTGTGTGTGTTAGACAATACCAACTCACTCCCTTTAAAATTCTGTTAAATCAAATGCATTTAAATACTAAACTTAAAATATTTTAAATGCTTGAAAAAAACCATCCATATAAACCCGCACCTCTCGCACTGGGCTGGATTAGAACCCGTACCCTTCTGCACGACAGTCGGCGACCACATCCACTTAGCCACTGCATCAGTGCAAATAATTTTGGTACATAAATTTGAAAAAAAAGTGCTTGTCGCAGGAGTTGAACCTGGATCTTGCATATCTAACAAAATAAAACAGACAAAAACACGTGGTCACATGGCACTACTATTTCCTTCATATCTTCCACATTTATAGTCCAATCTTACTGAAATTTTCAGGAAACGTCCGCAAGATGATATTTATAACGTATTTATAAAACTGTTGCTGTAAAGCTAATATTGCGGGTTTTCACTTTATGGAGACGGGTGGGGGCGTGGCTGAAATCCAAAATAAATTTGATCAGCCTGCAGTAATAACACATATTTTCACCAAATTTGGAAACTCTAGCTCTTATAATAGCTGAGATCCAGGTGTTCACACGGACGAACAGACAGACAGACGTACGAACGGACAGACGGACTTGGCTATATCGACTCGGCTGTTGATACTGATTCAGAATATATATACTTTATGGGGTCGGAGATGTCTCCTTCTGCCTGTTACATACATTTTCGGTTCGAACAAAGTTATAATACCCTTCTACTCTATGACTAGCGGGTATAAAAATGATGCAAAGCTTGTGTCAGAGCAGCAGCAAATGTATTTAAATATTTTTATAGTTAAAATGTTATCATATTTAAGACATAGAGTTAAGCTAGCTTAAGAGAATGTATATGAATTGTCTAGTTTAAGTTTCTCTTACATAAGTATTATGTCGACGGCAAATGAGTGCGTGGTCGTATTGTGACCCATGCTCAAAAATGATGAAAACATTCGTGAAAGTTCTGTGAAGCCAGCAGCAATTAAATTTGTATATTGTAAACCGAACCGCCGCGTCCCATATCTTTATGTAAGTTAACAACAATAAATTCAAAACAATACAAACAGCTCACTAATCCATAAATAGTACTAAATGCTAATAAACACAAAACAACATTTAACAAGAATTGCTTAAATAATAAATAACGAAATATTCAACAAAAATTGCAACATTGTTCAGTTCAATAAACTAAACATCCGTCTATCCAATAAGAACTGCAACATTGTATTACATTGTTCAGTTCAATGAACTAAACATCCGCCCAAAACGTCACCAACAGCGTCTGCAGTTTGTCTTGCGTGTGCACTTTCGACCCTTGACGACAAATTGCTGACATTGCAGATCATGGCCGGTTCAATTCAGATCTGCAGAGCTCTGCCGCGTCGCTGCCTAACACCCACAGCTATATTAGGGTATTCTTAAAACTCTTCTGTTCAGTCACAATTTGGAGATGAATAAAACGACATCAAGATAAAGTTTCTGAATTTGAATAAAACGGAAATTAATTGGCGCCTGAGCAAGGACCAGTGTGAGGACAAGTGATTAAGTTCAATTGAGTGCAAAAAAACTAAAAGTTGTTGTGCGCCTCCGCTGGCCCAAACCCAGTTCGAAGTGACTCTTTTCATTAATTTGGAAATCGGAAAGCAACACAGGATTGGCAAATTAAATTTTGCTGATCTATCGACAACATCCGGACCATCAGGAGGAGTAGCCGCATCATTCAGATAATGTAAGGTAACGTCCAGTTCAAACTGTAACGAAAATGAAGAAAATATTAGTAAAGCGCCATATATGGTTAAAGTTGGTATGTCTACTTATCCGGGATGTTGCCAAAGATCTTGAGGCACGAAGAGAGCGAGATTAACATGGCAGGTCATCGTGCGATGGGTTCCAAGCGGTACTCTGCCATTTTTTTTTCCCCAAGTCAGTCGTTCCGAGTCAGCCATTGGGAGTGCAAGTTAAATCTGGAAGTTATAAAGAAATTTTAGTGTCCAGTTCTAGTGCTTTTGAAACAAAAAAAAAAAACTAATTAAATACCTGTATCCACTGCAGAACTGGACCCAGGAGCCCAAAGGTCACGCCACTTGGACTGCCAGGAGACAAAGGGCGCTTATACTGCATCTGGTCTAGTGGTGTCTATTGGCCGCCATTGCGTGCATTATTTCGGCCATCACGGCGGCTAGGAAAATTCCTGAAATTTTAAACCACCAGCACCAAAACAAAAAAAAAGAAAAATTTTATTTAATTTTTATTGCACAAACTCCCGCCAAAATCATAGCGGCCAACACGTCAGATAAAAGAAAAAACAAGTCGGAAAGGCTACAGTCGAGCGCGCCCGACTGTGGTATACCCGCTACCACCATGCGAAAAAAAACACGTCTCACAATTTCAAATTTGTTTTGACTTTGAAAGTTGCACGTGGTTTCTATTAGTTGTTGTCGCATTGCTCTCAGTGCTTTGCAATTAGAACTCATCAGAGGGCTTTTAATTATTATTTTTTTTTTTTTTTCAGTTTGGAGCTTTTATTTGTTGAATCTTTTCAGTACCGAAAACGAACAACAAGTTAACAAATCTTACGTGTAAATACTAATTACCAGTACATTTCTTGAACTGTATTATAAAAGCGGCCCTAAAAAAAAAAATTACGGCAGGGTTGGCAAGTCGTTTCGACGTAGGCGTGATCGGCTGCTTAGCCTTGTTAGACTCCTCGCGAGCTGGTAAGGATGCGTTGATAACTTGTTAAGGTACTTTTCCTTTTTTTCCGCAATTTCGTGTTTTACAGGTGGCACGTTTAGATCTTTGTGAATGTTGGCGTTTCGAACATACCACGGTGCCCCGGTGATAGTTCTCAATATCTTCGTCTGGGCTCTCTGGACGATATCGATGTTGCTGTTGCTGGCATTTCCCCATAGCTGGCAGCCGTAAGTCCAGATTGGTTTTAGCGCTGAGTTGTAGAGCAGCACCTTGAAGTCCAAACTGAGTGGTGAGCGGGAGTTGATAAGCCAATGAAGGCTGTTGGCCTTCAGTTTTAAGTGAGTTCTCTTGGCTTCGATGTGTCGGCGCCAAGTTAGTCTTCTATCGAGGTGTACTCCCAGATACGTCACTTCGTTTGCTGTTTGAAGTGCGACGTTGTTCAGCGTGAGCGGTGGACAATCTTGCCTGTTAAGGTGAATGTTACTTGCTTGCATTTTTGTTCGTTTACCTTTATACGCCAATCGGATAACCACTTTTCCACGTCGACCAGGTAGATGGCTAGCTGAGATGATGCTTTGATTGGGCATCTGGAGCGGCTGAGAATAGCTGTGTCATCCGCAAATGTTGAAACTGTCAGGTTGCTACTTGTAGGGATGTCTGCTGTGAATAGGACGTATAGTGTTGGGCCTAGTACGCTGCCTTGTGGGACACCGGCTTCAATGCTGTGTTCGTCGGATATCGCAGTGTTACACCTCACTACAAACTTCCTGTTGTAGAGGTACGACTCTAGCAGTTTGTGAGTGTTGTTTGGAAGCGTTGTTTTGATTTTGATGCCTGCGAAACATCTAGAAATATCGCAGAGCAGTATTCCCGTTTTTCAAATGCGTTTCGTATTTCTGATGTTATGCTTAACTTGCTCAATAGTTCCGTGTTTTTCACGAAAGCCAAATTGGTGTGCTGGTATTGTGTTGTGCGTGTTCAGGAATGGAGTAATAGTCAGAGACAGTATCATTTTTCGAAAAGTTTCGATAAGCAGGATAGAAGGCTTATGGGTCTGTACGACGATGGAACAGTGTGATCTTTTCCCGGCTTTGGTATCATTATTATTATTGACTTTTTCCATCTTCCTGGAAAGTAGCCAAGTTTGTTGATGGCATTGAAGAGCTGGGTAATGCTGCATACGGCACAGTAAGGCAGCTCAATGATCATCTTAGGGGTAATTAGGTCGCACCCTGCAGATTTTTTTGGGTTCAGATGTTCTTTGATGATTTTTGAGATTTCGATAGAGCGAAACACAACTGGAGCATGATGAAGCTGGGAGTCGTCTGTTGCGGGCGGAATTTCGAACGTGTTTGGTGCAGGATTCGGTTGGAAGACTTTTTGTAGATGAGTGGCAAATGTGCTGGCTCTATTTTTGTCGCTACGGGCCCAACCACCTGTGTGGTTTCTAATAGGGACCACTGGTACTGTGGGTGAGCCAAGAGTTGGGTGAGCTTTCCACAGTGAGTTTTTGTACTGGATGTTGATAGTTTTTCAATATAAGTACGTTGGGCAAGCTCTTCTTCTTGCTTTAAAGCTTTTGTAAGTTTGCGTGTGGCGTCTTTTAACTTTTGTTTTGCCGACGGTGATCTTGAGGACTGCTATTCTCGCCGTAGGCGCCGTTTTTCGAGAACAAGTTGTTCGATTTGCAGGTTGGTCTTTTTGTGATTTGTAATTTTGCTTACTGTTTGCGGCGTTGAGCAGCGAGCTGCAGCAATGATGATTGACTCCAGTGAGTTAACAAAAGTATCAATGTCAGCTTCAGCTTCAAGAGGTGGGTTATGCTCAATGTGTGAGCTTATGTATTTTTAGGCCATGGATTTTAAAAAAATACATGGTCTATTAGGTTTGTCGGAATGTGCGTAACAGGCAGAAGGAGAAATCTGCGACCCCATAAAGTATATATATTCTTGCTCAGGATCACTAGCCGAGTCGATCTAGCCATGTCTGTCTGTCCGTCTGTCCGTCTGTCCGTCTGTCCGTCTGTCTGTCTGTCCGTCTGTATGAGCGTCTGATTCTCAGCTATTAAGAAAGCTAGACCCTCCAAATTTGGCATGAAGATTACTGTATATCCTAGGCAGTAAACGTCGTTTTAAAATTTCGGGTACCACACCCACCGCCCCCGTAAATCAGTAATTTGTGATTATTAAGCAAAGTATTGAAGTCTTAACTTTCTGCTTTAGCATACATATAAATAAATGCGATGTGAACTTATTTTATAAATTTCAACCCGATCGGATAATAAACATAGAAGTTACGCGAGTTAACATTTTCTATAGATTTTTGATGCATTGCCTGCAAGCTGCTGCCAGCCACGTGCTTTTTCGATCTTTTTAATGTGAAAATGGTTATGTGTGTGTATGAGAAGGAAATAGTTACTTAGCCGCATAGCGAGTAAGTGCGGCAATGGTCAAATGTGTAGAGCAGCGGGCAATCAAACAAAAGAATGGAGGTTCAATCCCTCAGGAAGGCGGTTTGATTTTATTTTTACTATTTCACTATTTAGAAGTTAATATTTTATTTTTTTTTTTCATCATTATAAAAATTGATTTCATTTATCAAATTTCAACAAATAATCTTATTAAATATAAATAAATAACACTCGGCTTTCTTGTGGTTCTTCTATCTTGTAGTAGTGTTATTGTTGTACATGACATATTTGACATTTTTGAGCAACTGGTCTAAAAATGCAATATTAACGGGCGCGGAGCGCAGCGACGGTGGTCTAGTTGTTAGGATAACGAACTCCTATGCAAACGGCCAGGGTTCGATTCCCCACGGCGAAAAGAGAATTTAGCTATTTTAATTTGTTATGTGCTGTATTTCATATTTGTTTACATTTATATTTATAAAGAATATGCATTTTTTAATTATTTGCTATTTATTTATATTTATATATTAATTTATATATTAAGTGTTACATTTTGCCTTTTAAGATGTTTTGCATGCTGTACTTATGCGTGCATGCATACAAACATGCACACAAAGCTCACACATGCATGCATATGTATATGCGTGTGAGGCAATACACAAAACATGAGGCAGGTATGTGTAATTGTTAACGGACGTCTAAATTAAAGAAGAAGCAGTTGACGCTGCTGTGTGTGTGTGTGTATGTAACGAATTTTGGCACGCGCCAAAAATTCACATATCTCTCTCTCGTTCTAACTTATGCTATCGACTCTTGCTTTTTCGTTATTTTAATTTTTGTTTATATAATAATCAACATTTTATTTCAATATATATTTTTTATGGTATATACAAATAAACTGAAAATCCGTGGCCTCTTACAGTCACCGCGTGACTGTAGCCTTTCCGACTTGTTTGTATATGAGCCAGTTGGTTTTTCTGAAGTCAACTTATAAGAGTGGTTTGCTGGTTCTGGGTGTCGGAGCAGATTTATTTGGAGGGGCGAGTGGTCAGATGATAGGTCTGAGAGGCACTCGGCGCTTATCAGATTACGGGGAATGTTTTTGGTGACTGCGAAATCAATTAGATCAGGTAGTTTTTTGGGGTCAGTAGGCCAGTATGTAGGTGTGCCAGGAGAAACGTGGTCGAGCTTGTTGTTTGCTTTTATAATGGCGCTGTAGAGCTGTTTTCCTTTTGGATTCACGAGTCGAGACCCCCAGTGTGTGTGCTTGGCATTATAGTCCCCAGCTGCTATAAAATGTTCTCCAAGTGAGTTGAAGAATTCCATAAATTTGTCTTCAGATATAGTGAAACGAGGTGGGCAGTAAACAGCGGCTAGGGTAAGCTGGTTACCATTATCCAAATGAATTTTTAATGATGTTGCTTGTAGATAGTTTTTGGCAGTCTCAATATGACAGTGGTGCTTGAGACGGATTCTTATCCAAATCCCGGTCCCGCCGTGGGCCTTACCATCAGGGTGATTGGTTCCGTAGAAAATATATCCTCTTATGTTTTTTTTTTTTTTTTTTTTTTTTTTCTTTTTTTATTATTTATTGAATCTTCCCTTTGAGTTAAGAGACTAACAATAAGTGTTCAAATCTTAATCTAACTTAATTAACTTTCACTTAGTGATAGTTTTTTCATTAATGCCCTAATAAGTTTATTGCTGGGCTGGGAGGTCGTTGCGGTGCAGCCGGCTTTGACTGCATACTCGGATTAGTTTTCTTGCGAGGGGATTTGTATGGGTGGTCAGCTTTTCTTTATATTTAATTTTTTTCTCAGCTATTACTTCGATTACTAATTTGATTTTTAGGTCTCTGTGTATGTCTTCGTTCCGAAGGTACCACGGCGCTCCAGTGATAGTTCTCAGAATTCTTGACTGTGCTCGCTGAATAATGTCTATGTTACTTCTGGATGCGTTGCCCCACAGCTCGCAGCCATAAGTCCAGATAGGTTTTAAGACGGAGTTGTATAGAAGAGCTTTGAACTCCAGACTAAGTGGAGAGCAAGCATTTATGAGCCAGTGGAGGTTCCTTGCTTTAAGTTTAAGATGTATCGATTTGGCTTCTATATGTTTGCGCCAAGTGAGCCGCCTGTCCAGATGAACACCCAGATATGTTACCTCGTCGGCTTGTGGAATGCATATGTTATTCAAGACCAGTGGTGGGCATGTTTGTTTGTTTAAGGTAAAGGTAACCTGCTTGCATTTTTGAACATTTATTGAAATTCTCCAGTCGGCAAGCCATCGTTCTACAGATGTTAAGTGTCGGGATAGGAGTGCCGTGGCTTTTGTTGGGCATTTGGAGCGACTGAGTATCGCGGTATCATCAGCGAACGTGGAGGTTGTTAGATTGTAGTCTGTGGGGAAATCCGACGTATACAGGGTGTATAAGATTGGACCCAGTACACTGCCTTGCGGCACTCCAGCTTCGATTGCGCAATCGCGTGAGGTGCTTGTATCGCATCTTATTGCAAACACTCTGTTATATAGGTATGAATTCAGTAGCTTATGTGTGTTTTGGGGCAACAGCTTGATTATTTTAAACAAAAGTCCATCGAGCCACACTCTGTCAAATGCCTGCGCGACGTCTAGAAAAATGGCTGTGCAGTATTCTCGATGTTCAAAAGCAGTACGAATTTCTGACGTGATTCGATTGACCTGTTCGATGGTTCCATGTTTTTCTCTGAAGCCAAATTGATGTGTTGGAAGTGTGTTGTTTATTCTAAGATGAGGGCTAATCCGTAGGAGTAGCATTTTTTCAAACAGCTTTGAGAGACATGTTAGTAAGCTTATCGGTCTATATGATGATGGCTGCGTTTTATCTTTTCCTGGCTTTGGAATCATTACTATGGTCGACTTTTTCCATTTTTGAGGGAAGTATCCAAGCTTGGCGATTGCGTTGAACAACAAGCAGATGTGAAGAATAGCACACTTTGGGAGTTCAATGAGCATTCTTGGAGTTATTAGGTCGTAGCCAGGCGATTTTCTTGGGTTCATTTGCTCTTTGATAACCTTTGCTAATTCACATGGTCGGAATTCAATAGGTTCTTGAGGATCTAGGTTGGCTGCTATTAAAGGAGGGAGAATAAATGTGTTGGTAGAGGGATTTGGTCGGAATACATTTTGTAAATGGTCAGCGAAAGCACTGGCTCTTTCCTCATCACTTCGAAACCAGGTGCCAGAGGGACTTCGTAGTGGCATAATTGGCGCTATTGGAGTCTTTAGGTTTCTGTGAGCTCTCCACAGAGGGTACTTAGTGCTGGTGGGAGAGAGTTGCTCGATATATGAACGTTGGCTGATTTTTTCCTCTTGTTTAAGAGCATTGGTAAGCCTGCGTGTGGCTATTTTAAGCATGTGCTTTGTAGTTGGTGATCTATTAGACTGCCAATCCCTTCGTAGGCGTCGTTTATCTAATACCAGCCGCTCGATTTCGCGATTAGTTTTGATGTAGTTTGGTTTTGCATACGTCACTGGCGGGGTTGAAGCCTTTGCAGCCGAAACTAAAATATTTCCAAGAGTTTCCGTTGACTTGTCTATATCCTCCTTTGTAGATAATGCCGTCGTTAGTTCTATGTGTGAACAGACATACTTTTGATACCTTGGCCAGTTTGTTCTAAAATTTGTGAGTCTATACGGTGGGTCGACGAAGTGGGGGCGAGTTAGCATATTTAGAAAAACAGGTGAGTGATCTGATGATAAATCTGCTAGTGCTTCGGCGGTGACTTTGTTGCGGGGGACATGTTTAGTAATTGCAAAATCGATCAGGTCTGGGATTTTTCTTGGGTCTGCTGGCCAGTATGTAGGCTTACCCGGGGATACATAGTCTAGCTTGTTTTCTGGCTTCGTAAGCGCATTGTACAATTGCTTACCCTTTGGCGTCACAAGTCGAGATCCCCAATGGGTGTGCTTGGCGTTATAGTCACCCGCTGCGATGAACCTGTCACCTAGTGTGTTAAAGAATTCCATGAATTGATCCTCAGAGATTGGAAAGCGCGGTGGGCAGTAGACTGCGGCTAGAGTCGTTGAACCATTGTTGAGTTGTAAGGCTATGGACGTAGATTGTAAGTAGTTTTTGTCAAAATTGTTTATGTGGTGGTGTTTTATGCGATTTCTGATGAGTATTCCAGTGCCTCCATGAGCTTTACCATCTGGATGATTTGTACCATAGAACAAGTATCCTGGTATATGAAAATTGTTTTTATTTGTGAGGTGCGTTTCTGATAGTAGCATTACGTCGATGTTTTTTTCATAAATGAACTGTGTGAGCTCTTGTGTATGCCGTGAAACGCCATTTGCGTTCCACAGAGATATCCGTAGGGAAGCCATTATGGGGATTTTGAAGATACAAGAAGTTGAATCAGGATATTTTGGTTTTTCATGAGCTCTTGCAAAGTATTTTGCATGAACGTCATAAAGTCTTTCATGCTTTGCTGTAGGGATAGCATCATAGCTTCGATGCCACTTTGTTGTGTTTGTTGGATGTTTGTCGGTGTATGTTCGGAATGAGCAGTTCTTGTCGGTGGGGCGGGCACTTCTAGTCCGGATTTTAGGGCGCTAGCGAAATAAATTGTTGGAGTAGTGCTTGGGACAGTTAGGGGTGGTTGAAAAATCGGTTGCAGAGAGTAGAAATTGACTTTGTTGTATGTATGTGCTGTGGCAATACGTTTGTTTAGGCGGCTCTTCAATTCTTTGTACACCACACAGCCTCTGTAGTTTGCAGTATGTTTTTCCCCGCAGTTACTGCATTTCTTCACAGACTTATCGTCCTTGTTTTTGGGGCAGTTAATGGTAGTATGAGGTTCGCTACAGACAACACATACGGACTTAAGGGTGCAGTATGCCTTGGTGTGGCCGTATTCTTGGCAATTAGTACATTGAACTGGATTGATACGTTTGTGCGGCTCCTCCACGGTGATCCTCCGATGTAGCAAGTACTGTAAATTGTATATTGGGTGCACTTCGTTTTTCTTTAGTGCCTGGAGCTCTGGTTCGAGTTCTATTTTGAATAGTGGCTGCGGAACTTTGTCTTTGTTTAAAATATTAATAGCTGTTTTTGCAGAAAAGTTTTTGACCTTCAGAGCCTCAATTATCTCAGCTGGTGTCACTGTTGCTTCAATGCCCTTAAGTACTACCTGTAGCCCTTTGCAACTTTTTAATTGGTATGTGTAGTAGTTTTTACCAGCATCATTTAGGTATTTAGTCACTATACGGTGGTCTGCTTCTGTTTGGATCTGTAGTTTTATTTCATGAATATTTCCTTTTTTAAGTGGGATAATGTGGAATTTGCTGTCACCAATCAAAGCAACGAGTTTATTTACAAGTGCATTTGTACTTTGTTCTCGTATGAAAATTGGTGGAGGCCTGGTCTTTTTTGGTTCCCCCTACCGTTTTTTCGTTGGGTTGTTCGGTCGCAGAATCAGCCAAGATAGCATATCGGTTTGAATTATTTACTGCAGAGTTTTCATTGCCGTTGTTGGTTCGATTGACTTTGGGTTGATTACCCGCCTTATTGTTTTGAGGGCTGAGTTTTCTCTTGATTTGGATGTAGCGATCCATGCCAGTCTGCACAGTCGAAATCGACTTCTGCTTTTGTTTTGATTCTTCTTTGCGTGCATTATTGTTGTTGCAAACGGTCAGTGCTGCTGAATTATTTACAGCTGGCACAGCGATAATTAGTTGGGCCGCTGACGAAGTTGTTGTTGTGGTAGCAGTGACAGTTGCCAGTGAGGTCACTGCACTCGTTATTGCAGTGTTGCAGTTACCCGGAATGGTCGTTTGGCGCTGCGAGAGGAGCGGGGTAGGAGAGGCGGTCTCTTCGCTCCACGACTTGTGAGCCGAAGCAGGCAGAGAGGGAGAGCAAGAACGCGGTCTGTCGTTCTCTGAGGGCAAAAGTTTCGAGTTAGTTGAAGGTGAGGGTGCTCGATCACCGATTTGCGGTGAGACGAAAGAAAAGTATGCATTGTTGCGTTGTAAAGAGAGCCGGCGCTCGTCTTGTTCACATTGTCGCTGAGAACGTATGTCGTTTTGATTCATTGTTCTAAGTCCACGTATAACAATTACCAGAACAATATGGAATAATTATTTATTTTAGTAAATAATTACTATAGTCAATAATTGTTAGTTGTGCAAACTGCACTTTACACTTTGTGTTTAACTTTCACTATACTGTTGTAGTTTTTAGAACTTGCTATTCGTAGCTTGAAAGAAACACGTCTGCACTCGCCGACGTTCGATCGACAACCTCTTATGTTGAAGTTATATTTGTTTGTGAGGTGTGTTTCCGAAAGTAGCATTACGTCGATGTGCTTTTCGTGTAGGAATTGAGCTAGCTCAAGTTTGTGCTGTAAAACGCCGTTGGCGTTCCACGTAGAGATTCTTAGCGAGGCCATGAAGATGATTATTTTGATTGTTGTGATACAAGCAATTGTATCAACATGTTTTGATTACGCATAAACACCATAAACTCCGCCATGCTCTGCTGCATGGTAAGTATCATTGCTTCGAAATTGTTTTGTTGTTGTTTCATTGGCTGTTTGTCTTGTACAGAATTGAAGTCCATATATTTGGCTTGTGAACATGGCGCGTTGGAGGCTGGGGGCTCTAGACCTGATCTTAGAGCGCTTGCATATGACGCGTTTTTGGTAACGAATCCTGTACCAAGTGAGGATCTGGCTGCAGTAGAGAAGAAAATTTCTGGGTTGTGTTTGGAGGGTAGTTTTGTGATCGGTGCGTTTTGTACAGTGGCTACGCGCTGGTTAATGCGGCTTTTGAGATCTTTGTATACTGGGCAGCCTCTGTAGTTGGCTGTGTGATTGCCTCCACAGTTGCCACACCTTTTTCCGCTTGAGTCTTCTTTGGGTGCACTGCAGTTGGCTTTGTCGTGGAGCTCGCCACAGACTACGCACACTGGGCGCAGCTTACAGTAAGACTTTGTATGGCCGTATTCTTGGCAGTTCATACATTGTACCAGATTGTTAAGTTTGTGAGGTTCTTCTACGGTGATTCTACGATGTAGTAAAAATTGGAGTTTGTAGATTGGATGCACATCGTTTCTTTTCGGCATCTTTGCTTCTGGTGCAAGTTCCACCTTGAAGAATGGTTGCGGCTGTCTATTTTTGTTTAAGATGTTGAAGACTGATTTTGCGGTAAATCCTTTATCCTGTAGCGCCAGCTTTATTTTGTCTGGTGTTACATCAGGCTCTATACCCTTTAGTACGACTTGCAGACCTTTGCAGCTTTTTAGCTGGTATGTGTAATAGCATTTTTCTCCTTCGTCCAAATACTTTGTTAAGGCTCTAAAGTGTTGTTCAGACTTGGTCTGAACTTTAGTTTCGTGAATGTTGCCCCTAACTAAGGGAATTATGTGGAAATTTGCGTCACCTATAAGCTTTATTACATTGTTTACAAATGAACTAGAGCTTTTCTCACGTACAAATATTGGTGGTGGCTTTGGCTTATTTTTGTCGCTTCCATCAGCTTCAACGGGCAGATCTTCAATAGTGTCTGCCAAAATGTCACACCAGTTGGCATTGTTCGTTACTTCGCCTAAAGTTGTGTTGGCGTTGGCGCGTGTGATTTTTGGTTTGTTTACATTTTTTTGGGGGCTTAGCTTTCGTTTTATTTGGATGTAGCGATCCATTCCAGTCTGTATGGCCGGCTTTGCGTTTTCGTTTTCGTTAGTTGCAGTTTGTTTTGCTGTCTGCGCAGCTTTCGTTGTGTTTGTAAGGGTTGAGCGGGCAGTCGGCATCGGTGTTGTTTTAGTTATTAAGGTTTGCGCGACAATTGAAGAGTTTGTGCTTGCTGTTACAGCTAAGTTCTGTTCTCTTTGCTTGGTGTAAGCAGATTTTGTTGGTAAGGGAGACAAAGAGCAAGATCGTTCTTTGTCGTTCGCTGTAAATAGGTGTTCGTTTGGCGGGTTGGGAGTTGCCGATCGCGGGCGGTCGGATTGTGTCGACCCGATAGATAGTAGCGACGGCGACGGGGAGCAAGAGCGTTCTCTGTCGCGTGTTAAGAGAGAAAGATCAGCTGTCGGGTTGGGGGTGATTGACCGCTCGCGGTTCGATTCCGCAGAGACGACGGAAAAGTAAGCGCTGTTGCGTTGCGAAGGGAGCCGTCGCTAATCTTGCTAACGTTGACGCTGCGCGCGAGCTTCGTTTTCACTCATTGTTTTTGGTTAGTTTATATATATTTGTAATTAGTTAATTGTTGATTAATAACTTATAGATTTGTTAGAAAATCTATATGTGCAGGCATTGCACTAGCGTCTTTTCGCTTATGATTTTGGTTTTGTGTTTGGTTCACTTCAATTGCTGACGCTGCTTTCACTTAAATCAACCGATTTTATGCGGAGCTCGAAAAAACACGTCTTCACACGTCAGCGGCTTTTAATTATGAATGTGTAAAAGAGACGCCTATATAATGCTTTACATATTTATTGTGAAATTTAATAATCCAACCAGATTTGTCGTTTATGTTGTACATACATTGCTGTATGATGCGAAATATGACTAAATATTCTAAATTTCTTTAAATATAGTAAAAACTTCGTTAACATTGATTTTAAATAAAGATAACGCATATTCAAAAAAAAAAAAAAAAGAACAGAAAAAATAAACATACAAGTTTTTACCGACGCGAGGTCTTGAACCATCGACTTCCACAAAACTCGGCCTATGCAGTCTGCAACTATAACAGCTCTGCCATTAGCGCATTTTGAATTTGCTCGGTAAAGTTGCATTATGTGACCATTCAGCTTGTCGTACAGGCCAAATTAGAAATTATTATTGTGTCTCGTGTGTGTGTGTGTGTGTGTGTATGACAATACCAACTCACTCCCCTTAAAATTCTGTTTAGTAATGCTTGAAAAAAAGCTAACCATCCAAAAAAATCAACCACTTGCATCGGGGTTGGGTAGGATTAGAACTCGTGCCCTTCCGCTCGTCAGTCGGCGACCACATCCACGCAGCCACTTCAGCTATCTGTCGACTGATATAAAATTGCAATGATGACAGTGCAATAATTTTGGTACATATAATTGAAAAAAAAGCTTGCCGCCGGAGTTGAACCTGGATCTTGCATATCTAACATAATAAAACAGACAAAAACACGTGGTCACATGGCACTACTATTTCCTTAATATCTTCCACATTTATAGTCCAATCTTACTGAAATTTTCAGGAAACGTCCGCAAGATAGTATTTATAATGTGTTTATAAAACTTTTGCTGTAAAGCTAATATTGCGGCTGTAATCAATGTTGTTCACTTTATGGAGGCGGATGGGGGCGTGGCTAAAACTTGATCAGCCTGCAGTAATAACACATGTTGTTACCAAATTTGGAAACTCTAGCTCTTATAATAGCTGAGATCCAGGTGTTCACACGGACGGACAGACAGACAGACGGACAGACGGACAGGCGGATAGACGGATGGCTATATCGACTCGGCTGTTGATACTGATTCAGAATATATATACTTTATGGGGTCGGAGATGTCTCCTTCTGCCTGTTACATACATTTTCGGTTCGAACAAAGTTATAATACCCTTCTACTCTATGAGTAGCGGGTATAAAAACGAACCAAAAGGAGGAAACATCTTTTTGCGAATTTAATAACAAATTTAAGCAAACGGCACCACATATAAACCCTTTTAAATCATTTTTTCCATTTAAAACAAAAAAAATATATATAATTTAGTTAAAATATTTTTTTTCTTACTTATTTGAATTTTTCCACACCATTTAAATAATTTTTAAAAGATTCTTTAGTATTTGTCCCTCTAATTTATATTTGTGCTCTTGCAAATTGTCAGCTGTTTCATTTAGGGCACGAAATATAGGTCAATGATTTGAGTTGAGTGAATTGAGTTTGCATCGCGAGAAAATAATACAGACCAAAGCACTCAGAAGACAAATAAGAAAATTTAGAGAGCGAAAGAGGAGACAGAATTAAAACATACAACTTTATGTAGGTATGTACGCATATGCAAGCGCAAAGGCATACATAATTACATATGGTTTCAATTTGGTATTTCAAAGTTGGTTTGTGTATGTGCATATGTAAATTATTAATCTTTTTTCTTAGCACCTCTTCGAAAGCGCTTTCGTCGCGGGAGGTGGAAAATAAAGTGAGGAAACAACACACATAAACACTTTTATGGACAACATATGTTTGTATATGCATTTAAATTTTTGTAACCAAATCACAATCATCACAAAACAGAAAAAAAAAGAACCTTTGAAATATTCACATAACTAAACTACGCTCCGCCACCAATATAAATTTTACTTACTTCTTTTTATTCATCACACCCGAGCGAAAATTAAAAAAAATCAATTTTTGCGATTACATTACACGCACTTTTTAAAGTTTTACCCGACACTGAATCACTCAATTACAATTCTCTCTCTTCATTCAGTCAATTTGAGTGAAACATATAAGTGTGCCCATGTCACATTTTTTTTGACTCTCAGCTGTTTTAGCCCGTAGACCGAATAGAAAATTTGAGTGAAATCAAAACAAAACAAATATAAACAAAGAAGAGTGTAGTTTTTATGGGACAAAATTTTATTTAATTTAGTGGCAGCTTTAAACGTAATATTTTATTTACATATTTACTCCATGTTCATTGCTAGACCTTATTTTTAAATTATTTATTTATACAATTTCGTTTAATATTTCAGTGTCATGTCAGGTTATAATTTTAAATTGTTTAAATGTTAGGTGTATTATTTAATAATGGAATAAATTAATTATAATGATTGAACCCGAACTAATGTAATCTCTGTAAGGGGTCGCCATTCAAGATGCACCCCCATGAATAGGCGACCAAAGGCAGGGCGGGCTAAACTGGCCACGTAACATCTGTGTGGCAACCTTATACTCCAGTTTGCCGATATTATCCATGCAAAGTGAAGGGTTGCAGATATCTCTCCGACGTCTTAGTTCGTCATTGTCAGCACGTTATATTATATATATTATATTGTAGGCCTTGGACTTGGCCATTTTAAAGATGACCACCCCTTAGCCGACGAGCTGGAGCCAAAAATTAATACGTGCGGTCAAGTCCATGAAGTCCAACAGCCTATAGGGAATGGCAACCAATTGCCAACCGTTACATAAGCTAGTGAATAAGTGAAAACATCAGAAACAAACACACTAACCAAATTGAAATAAATTTTAAGTGTAACCAAACCGAAATAACTTTAAGTAAAAAATAAAGTGATTCAATTCCTTTTGCCCCAAACTTTCATTATAACTATAAGTCAAACACAAACTAATTAACTCAAACACACACACTTTAATTTTAAGCGAATTTAACACCAAACAAACTTCATCTCTCACAGTAATATTTTACCTTAATGAAAATTCCCTTTTATGGCTTATTTTAACAATTTAATCAGACCACCAGTACTTAATATAGAAGGAGAAGCTGAACCAACAGAACCTAACCCACATAGTTTACACCAACAACGCAGACAAATTACAAGACATAAAACACACCAACAAAACAGAAACATAATGGCACAACCCGAACAATTAACTGCAACCATTCGTCAGATTCTGAACGAACAACTTTGATTCTCTTAGAACAAAGTCAACATGCTGGCTTCGATTTCGCGAATGCCGAAAGTCACGGTATTGCCCCAGAACACCGACTTGATCTACAAGACTTAGACAAAGTCCCTGATATCGTCAAATCTCTTCATGAATTTTCCGGCGATCCAGCTGAGTTTGACTCTTGGAAAAAGAGTGTAGATAGAATATTAGAAACCTATGCTCACACTATAGGTACAGCAAAGTATTGTGGTATCCTACATACAATTCGAAATAAGATAAAAGGCAACGCTGACATCCCCTCGATTCTTATAACGTCCCTTTAAATTGGACAGCTATTTCCAAGTTTTTAACATTACATTATGCAGACAAACGCGACCTCGCTACTTTGGAATATCAAATGACTACAATATTCCAAAGACCCAATCAGACGGTTGAAGAATTTCATCAAGTTGTTTATAGACATCTGTCCTTAATACTCAATAAAATAAACTGCAAGGATTTAGCCAGAGAATCAGAACTGCTTATGACCAAGTTGTACAGAGATAAAGCTTTAGATTCCTTTATCCGAGGTCTCCGTGGTGACCTCCCACGTCTGCTGGGCATAAAAGAGCCCACTGATCTCCCATCTGCTTTGCACCTGTGCTTAAAGCTAGAGAATCAGACGTACCGTACTAATCACGCTTCGGCAAGATTTCAGCAGAGCACTTTTAGAAACACACCTCAAGGGCCGCTACCACGCCCACAACCTATACCTAATAATATGGGTTTACAAGCTAGACCTATGCTACCTCCCAGACTGGGATTGCCTAATACTAACTTTGGGCATCCACAATACCGACCAGTGCCAAATAGTTTCGGTAACCAATTTCGACCAGCACCTATAGCACAAGCTCTACCACATCAACCATATCAACCCCCTCGTCCGATTGCAACCAAACCCCAACCTCGACCAGAGCCAATGGACGTAGATAGAAGCCTTCAAAGTAGGCAACTTAATTATATGAACAGACCTCAATATGATCCAACCGGCAAAAGATGTCCAAGAACTACAATATGACTATACCCACCTGAATTTTTTAGAGTAATTGACTCCTCGCTGCCGTACTTCGAATGTAAGGTATGTATTGATACCGGCTCTAATAGAAACTATATTCAACCGAGACATGTCTCAAACCCATTACCAAATAAAATCGTATTCAATGCTGTCTCTGTAGGCGGTAATACTAAAATAACTCATCATAAAAACGCCAATCTATTTTATAACACAAATACATTAATTAAATTCTTTACACTACCAACTCTTAAAACTTTTGACGCGATATTAAGCAATGACAGTTTAAAAGAGTTAGGTGCAGTCATTGACACAAAAAATAGGTGCAGTCATTGACACAAAAAACAAAATAATGTATTGAAGAAATGGCACAAATGTCCCCATTAAAGAAAAAAAATTCGACTCAGTTAACGTAATTATACCAAGGTCAGATCATCTTACACGCAATCAGCGAATTGAATTAAACCATCTACTGAGAAATTACCCAAACTTATTTGCAGAACCGGATGACAAACTGACCTACGTCACTAATGTAAAAGCCGAAATACGAACGACTAATGACACACCAGTACCCAATGAGTTTAAAAGCCGAGGTGGACAAGCAGATTAAAGACCTTCTAGAAAACGATATAATACGACCATCGCGATCTCCATACAATTCACCTGTGTGGATCGTACCAAAAAAACTAGATGCTAGATCCTAGATAGAAAGTTAAATAGTGTAACGATACTCGACAGATACCCTATATCGGACATAAATGGAGTCATTGCACAGTTAGGTAATAATAAGCTCTTTTCTGTTCTAGACATGAAAAGTGGATTTTACCAAATTCCACTAAAGAAAAGGGATATAGAAACTAGTCGGGAAGGCTACAGTCACGCGGTGACTGTAAGAGGCCATGGATTTTCAGTTTACGATTATATACCATAAAATATATATAAATTTATATTTATATAAATTTGAAACTTATTTTAATACATATGGCTTACTCGCTCACACATACACATACACGCGCGTAAACAGTAAAGCGACGCGACGTCGACGTCGACGTCAACTGCTCAAAGCAGCGCGCCGGCTGCTGCTCGTACCGAAGGAGGATATGTTCATATTATATTAAGCTTTATACATACCAAAGCAGAACTTTATAAGTTTAATACTTTGCTAAATAATCACAAAATACCGATTTGCGGCGGCGGTGGGCGTGGTACCCGAAATTTGAATACGACGTAGGCCTAGGATATACAGGAATTTTCATGCCATATTTGGAGTCTCTAGCTTTCTTAATAGCTGAGACAGACAGACAGACAGACGGACAGACGGACAGACGGACAGACAGACATGGCTAGATCGACTCGGCTAGTGATCCTGAGCAAGAATATATATACTTTATGGGGTCGCAGATGTCTCCTTCTGCCTGTTACGCACATTCCGACAAACCTAATAGACCATGTATTTTTTTAAAATCCATGGCCTAAAAACAGCATTTTCCGTAAACAACGGAAAATACGAGTTTACTAGACTCCCTTTTGGCTTGAAAAATGCCCCTTCAATATTCCAACGCACCCTTGACGATATTCTTAGGGAGCATTTGCTACATTTATATTGATGATATTATTGTCTTAAGCAAAGACGAAGAGGCCCATTGCAAAAATCTAGAAATGATTTTTAAAACACTAAACTCAGCAAACATTAAATGCCAACTTGACAAGTGCGAGATCTTTAGGAACAAAGTAGAATTTTTAGGATTTGTTATATCAGACAAAGGAATTGAGACTAACCCAGCAAAGGTAGAAGCCATAGCTAATTATCCGCGCCCAAAAACCCTAAAGGAACTTAGATCCTTTCTCGGACTATCAGGTTATTACAGAAGGTTTATTTGGGCTATGCTACTATGGCTAAGCCACTGACTGATTTGTTTAGAGGGGAAGACGTACGCATTTCAAAGAGAATGTCTGCAAAGAAACAGATCCATTTAGACGACAAAGCGATAAAAGCATTTGAACAATTACGCAGCACTCTGATATCTTACGACGTAATACTCCACTACCCCGACTTTAAGAAAGAATTCACCCTAACCACAGACGTCTCTGACTATGCAATAGGAGCAGTACTATCACAATCAGACAGACCAATTTCATTTATATCTAGAACCCTATCTAAAACCGAAGAAGGATATGAAACAGCAAAGAAAGAAATGTTAGCCATAAATTGGGCTGTTAATTTCTTCAAGGGTTATCTGTATGGTGGTTCAAAGGTAAAAATTTATACCGATCACGAACCACTCACACATGATTGCAATTGGAAAGGCGGGATAGCAATTAGAAGATGGAAGTCTTACTTAGACAAATACAATAAAGAACTGCTCTATAAGCCAGGGAACCAAAGCAAGTTTAAGTTAATTCATTAACAGCAACTCAACATAGTGCAGAAACTTCCGGACACAATCTGATAGCGAGCGTTGAATATCCCAAGAATGTATTTAAAAACAAGTAGGTAAGGCTACAGTCGGGCGCCCGACAGTAAGATACCCTTCTCCAAATTTTCTAAATTCGTTACAAACGTGTAACCACTTTCATAATTTAAAACAGAGAATTCTGCACAAATACTTCTACTACATATAGCTTACTCGCTCGCACGCACGCAGCGACGCGCGTAAAGAGTAAAACGACACGACGCAACGTCGACGTCGGCGTCGACTGCTCAAAGCAGCGCAAAAGCTGCTGCTCGTACCGAACATTTGTACTGAAAACGTTGACTTGAATAACTTCTGTGTTATTGGTCCGATCGGATTGTAATTTGGAGAATATGTTCATATTGCATTCAGCTTTATACATACCGAAGCAGAACTTTATAAGTTCAATACTTTGCTTAATAATCGTAAATTACCGATTGGCGGGGGCGGTGGACGTGGCATCAAACATTTGACATAAACTTCACCTGCCCCGAATATATAGGAACCTTCATACCAAATTTGGTGTCTCTAGCTTTTTTAATAGCTAAGATCTGTTGTCTCAAACAAACAGACGGACAGACGGACAGACGGACAGACGGACGGACGGACAGACGGACAGACAGACGGACATGTCTCAATCGACTCGGCTAGTGATCCTGAGCAAGAATATACATACTTTATGGGGTCTGCCACGCCTCCTTATGCCTGTTACATACATTTTGCACAAAGTTAGTATACCCTTTTTTGACCATTTTCAATGGTCGAAGGGTATAATAAAATATAGAAATTAAAACAAGTAGGTAAGGCTACAGTCGGGCGCCCGACAGTAAGATACCCTTCTCCCAATTTTTAAAATCCGTTACAAGCGTGAAACTATACTCATAATTTCAAACAAAAATTCTGCACAAATTCTTCTACTACATATAGCTTACTCGCACGCACTCACACAGCGACGCGCGTAAAGAGTAAAGCGACACGACGCAACGTCGACGTCGGTGTCAACTGCTCAAAGCAGCGCGTCGGCTGCTGCCCGTACCGAACATTTGTACTGAAAACGTTGACTTTAATAACTTCTGTCTTATTGGTCCGATCGGATTGTAATTTGGAGATTATGTTCATATTGCATTTACCTTTATACATACCAAAGCAAAACTTTATAAGTTTAATACTTTGCCTTATAATCGTAAATAACCGATTTGCGGGGGCGGTGGGCGTGGCATCAAACATTTGACATAAACTTCACCTGCCCCGTATATATAGAAACCTTCATACCAAATTTGGTGTCTCTAGCTTTTTTAATAGCTAAGATCTGTTGTCTCAAACAAACAGACGGACAGACGGACAGACGGACAGACAGACGGACATGTCTCAATCGACTCGGCTAGTGATCCTGAGCAAGAATATATATACTTTATGGGGTCTGCCACGCCTCCTTATGCCTGTTACATACATTTTGCACAAAGTTAGTATACCCTTTTTTGACCATTTTCAATGGTCGAAGGGTATAACAAGTGGGTAAGGCTACAGTCGGGCGCCCGACAGTAAGATACCCTTCTCCCAATTTTTAAAATCCGTTACAAACGTATAACCACACTCATAATTTTAAACAGAAATTCTGCACAAATACTTCTACTACATATAGCTTACTCGCTCGCACTCACACAGCGACGCGCGTAAACAGTAAAGCGACACGACGCAACGTCGACGTCTGCGTCGACTGCTCTAAGCAGCGCGCAAGCTGATGCCCGTACCGAACATTTGTACTAAAAACGTTGACTTGAATAACTTCTGTGTTATTGGTCCGCTCGGATTGTAATTTGGAGAATATGTTAATATTGCATTTAGCTTTATGCATGCCAAAGCAGAACATTATGCATTTAATACTTTGCTTAATAATCGCAAATAACCGATTTGCGGGGGCGGTGGGCGTGGCATCAAACATTTGATATAAACTTTATCTGCCTATGATTTATAGGAAACTTCATGCCAAATTTGGTATCTCTAGCTTTTTTAATAGCTGAGATCTGTTGTCTCAAACAAACAGACGGACAGACGGACAGACAGACGGACATGTCTCAATCGACTCGGCTAGTGATCCTGAGCAAGAATATATATACTTTATGGGGTCTGCCACGCCTCCTTATGCCTGTTACATACATTTTGCACAAAGTTAGTATACCATTTTTTGACCATTTTCAATGGTCGAAAGGTATAACAAGTCGGAAAGACTACAGTCACGCGGTGACTGTAAGAGGCCATGGATTTTCAGTTTATTTTTATATACCATAAAAAATATGTATTGAAATAAAATGTTCAATATAATAATAATAAAAATTAAAATAACGAAAAAGCAAGAGTCGATATCATAAGTTACAACGAGAGAGAGATATGTGAATTTTTGATGCGTGCCAAAATTCGTTACATACACACACAGCAGCGTCAACTGCTTCTTCTTGAATTTAGACGTCCATTAACAATTACACAGACTTGCCTCATGTTTTGTGTATTGCCTCACACGCATATACATATGTATGCATGTGTGAGCTTCGCGTGCATGTATTGTATGCATGCACGCAAAACTACAGCATGCAAAACATCTTAAAAGGCAAAATGTAACACTTAATATACATATAAAATATTAGGTAAATATAAATAAATGGCAAATAATTAAAAAATGCATATTCTTAATAAATATAAATGTAAACAAATATGAAATACAGCACATAACAAATTAAACAAGTATGGCTACAGTCGGACGCCCGACAGTAAGATACCCTTCTCCCAATTTTTAAAATCCGTTACAAGCGTGTAACTATACTCATAATTTCAAACAAAAATTCTGCACAAATTCTTCTACTACATATAGCTTACTCGCTCGCACTCACAGTAAAGCGACACGACGCAACGTCGGCGTCGACGTCAACTGCTCAAAGCAGCGCGCAAGCTGCTGCTCGTACCGAACATTTGTACTGAAAACGTTGACTTCAATAACTTCTGTGTTATTGTTCCGATCGGATTGTAATTTGGAGGATATGTTCATATTGCATTCAGCTTTATACATACCGAAGCAGAACTTTATAAGTTTAATACTTTGCTTTATAATCGTAAATTACAGATTTGCGGGGGCGGTGGGCGTGGCATCAAACATTTGACATAAACTTCACCTGCCCCGAATATATAGGAACTTTCATACCAAATTTGGTGTCTCTAGCTTTTTTAATAGCTGAGATCTGTTGTCTCAAACCAACAGACGGACGGACGGACAGACGGACAGACAGACGGACATGTCTCAATCGACTCGGCTAGTGATCCTGAGCAAGAATATATATACTTTATGGGGTCTGCCACGCCTCCTTATGCCTGTTACATACATTTTGCACAAAGTTAGTATACCCTTTTTTGACCATTTTCAATGGTCGAAGGGTATAAATAGCTAAATTCTTTTTTCACCGTGGGGAATCGAACCCTGGCTGTTTGCATAGGAGTTCGTCATCCTAACAACTAGACCACCGTCGCTGCGCTCCGCGCCCGTTAAAATTGCATTTTTAGACCATTTGCTCAAAAATGTCAAATATGTCATGTACAACAATAACACTACTACAAGATTGAACAAGTAGGTAAGGCTACAGTCGGGCGCCCGACAGTAAGATACCCTTCTCCCAATTTTCTAAATCCGTTACAAACGTGTAACTATTCTCATAATTTCAAACAGAGAATTCTGCACAAATACTTCTACTACATATAGCTTACTCGCTCGCACTCACACAGCGACGCGCGTAAAGAGTAAAGCGAAACGATGCAACGTCGACGTCGGCGTCAACTGCTCAAAGCAGCGCGTCGGCTGCCGCTCGTACCGAACATTTGTACTGAAAACGCTGACTTTAATAACTTCTGTGTTATTGGTCCGATCGGATTGTAATTTGAAGGATATATTCATATTGCATTCAGCTTTATACATATCGAAGCAGAACTTTATAAGTTTAATACTTTGCCTTATAATCGTAAATTACCGATTTTCGGGGGCGGTGGGCGTGGCATCAAACATTTGACATAAACTTCACCTGCCCCGAATATATAGGAACCTTCATACCAAATTTGGTGTCTCTAGCTTTTTTAATAGCTGAGATCTGTTGTCTCAAACAAACAGACGGACAGACGGACAGACGGACAGCCGGACAGACGGACAGACGGACAGACAGACGGACATGTCTCAATCGACTCGGCTAGTGATCCTGAGCAAGAATATATATACTTTATGGGGTCTGCCACGCCTCCTTATGCCTGTTACATACATTTTGCACAAAGTTAGTATACCCTTTTTTGACCATTTTCAATGGTCAAAGGGTATAATGACCACAAGAAAGCCAAATGTTATTTATTTATATTTAATAAGATTATTTGTTGAAATTTGATAAATGAAATCAAATTTTATAATGATAACAAGTAGGTAAGGCTTCAGTCGGGCGCCCGACAGTAAAATACCCTTCTCCCAATTTTCCAAATACGTTACAAACTAATTCCAAACAGAAATTTTTGCACAAAAACTTTTAATACATATAGCTTATTCGCTCGCACTCACACAGCGACGCGCGTAAAGATAATGCGACACGACGCAACGTCGACGTCGGCGTGGACTGCTCAAAGCAGCGCGCAAGCTGCAAACGTTGACTTGAATAACTTATGTCTTATTGGTCCGATCGGATTGTAATTTGGAGAATATGTTTATATTGCATTCAGCTTTAAACATACCAAAGCATAACTTTATAGGTTCATTACTTTGCTTAATAATCGTAAATAACCGATTTGCGGGGGTGGTGGGCGTGGCATCAAACATTTGACATAAACTTCACCTGCCCCGAATATATAGGAACCTTCATACCAAATTTGGTGTCTCTAGCTTTTTTAATAGCTGAGATCTGTTGTCTCAAACAAACAGACGGACAGACGGACAGACGGACAGACGGACGGACGGACAGACGGACAGACGGACAGACGGACAGACAGACGGACATGTCTCAATCGACTCGGCTAGTGATCCTGAGCAAGAATATATATACTTTATGGGGTCTGACACGCCTCCTTATGCCTGTTACATACATTTTGCACAAAGTTAGTATACCCTTTTTTGACCATTTTCAATGGTCGAAGGGTATAAAAACAAAAAATAAAATATTAACTTCTAAATAGTGAAATTAATATTTTATTTTTTGTTTTTATTTTTACTACTTCTAAATAGTGAAATAGTAAAAATAAAAACAAACCGACTTCCCGAGGGATTGAACCTTCATTCTTTTGTTTGATTGCCTGCTGCTCTACACATTTGACCATCGCCGCTTTGACTCGCTGTGCGGCTAAGTAACTATTTCCTTCTCATGCACACACATAACCATTTTCGCATTATAAAGATCGAAAAAGTACGTGGCTGGTAGCAGCTTGCAGGAAAGACATCACAAATCAATAGAAAATGTTAACTCGCGTAACTTTAATGTTTATTATCCGATCGGGTTGCATTTTATAAAATAAGTTCACATCGCATTTATCTATATGTATGCCAAAGCAGAAAGTTAAGACTTCAATACTTTGCTTAATAATCACAAATTACTGATTTACGGGGGCGGTGGGCGTGGTACCCGAAATTTGAAAACAACGTTTACTGCCTAGGATATACAGGAATCTTGATGCCAAGTTTGCAGGGTCTAGCTTTCTTAATAGCTGAGAATCAGACGCTCATACAGACAGACACACAGACAGACGGACAGACAGACATGGCTAGATCGACTCGGCTGGTGATCCTGAGCAAGAATATATATACTTTATAGGGTCGCAGATGTCTCCTTCTGCCTGTTACGCACATTCCGACAAACAATATCTCCTAACATTTTTATACCCTTCGACCATTGGAAATGGTCAAAAAAGGGTATACTAACTTTGTGCAAAATGTATGTAACAAGCGTGACAGACCCCATAAAGTATATATAATCTTGCTCAGGATCACTAGCCGAGTCGAGTGAGACATGTCCGTCTGTCTGTCCGTCTGTTTGTTTGAGACAACAGATCTTAGCTATTAACAAGAAAGCAAGGCTACCTTCGGCTTGCCGAAGGTTTCATACCCTTGCAGTTATACAAAATATAAAATATCTTTGGATTGCTGCTGGTTTCTGTGTAATTTACTGAACAATTACAACAGTACATCGATTATATCAACCTCTTATAATTTCGAATACTCAGCCTCCTCACCACGGCAAGGTCGCAATCCTCGAGGAGGAATATTTACAATACCTTAAACAACATTGCACATATATTCTTTAGTTACAATAATAAAATAATCTAATTAACTTAATATTTAAAAATAAATTATTAAATAAGTGATTATAGCTAAGGAACACGCCGTCATGGTGACTATATGGAGTTTGATAAGTGATTGCGGCAGCACCGCTTACTGTGTTATCACAAAATATCCAATCAATTTGAGTTAACTGTTTTGTTGTTGGCACATTTTGTTGTTATTATTTAAAGTAGACTCGAGCTGATCAGTGGTTGTTGATCGGCAAATGTTAAAATCTCCTAATATTACCAATTTTGTAATATTTGCAGCTGACGTTAGCCTTTCAACATCATTTCTGATTTCATTTCGAAACCTTGTAATAGGAAAAGCTGGATTCCTATAAACAACTATGACTATTGTATGCAAGTATTTAAATGTATTTAAATGTATTTATTTAAATGTATTTAAATGGACTGGTATATATTTCTTACGTTATCAACTGTAACTGTTTCATATAAGAATGTTATGTTTTCCGATATATTTTGTTTTGCATATATCAGTATACAATTCTTAGAAACAGCATTTGGTCGAATGTCTTTGTGTTGTAAAGGATCTGTTGGTCATAAAATCTAAATTTGGAAAGTTCTCTTTCAAAAATGCATTTGAATAACAGCTATATGATTTTTTGTTTAACAGCTACATGTAATAGTACTCAGATTTCCATAAAATTGCAACAAGAACCTTCATTAGGCCGATCGTTGATCGTTATAAGTTATAAAAGTTCGATTTGGATTTGGTAAGCCTGATAGCTATATCTTGAAATATAACGAAAATCGGCCGATAGGCTCCATAACAGCTATACGATATATCAGTCCGATCTGGCCCGTTCCGACTTATTTAAAGAGGGCAGAAATAAGAAGCTTGTGAGCAAAGTTTCATGATGATAGCTCAATAACTGGGGGACTAATTTGCGTTGCAACAGACAGACGGACTGACTGATTGTTCCTATAACAGCTATAAAATATATACGTCTGAGATATTTAAATGGAAAAACTAAGGACGGGTTACTGTATAACATTAAAAAGTATTGATAATGTGCGGTATTTCCAAAAACAAAACAGGATTGCATAGAAAAACCCTGATTTCAGCCGATTGTTCCTATGGCAGCTATATGTTATAGTGGTCCGATTTTGATACAATTTTGACAGCATATTAAGAACGTAATAAAAATAAGATTTGCCAAATCTTGTTGCAATATCTTGAAAAACAACAAAAATCGGCCGATAGCTTCTATGACAGCTATACGATATATCGGTCCGATCTGGCTCGTTCCGACTTATTTACTGCCTACAGCAATAAGAAGCTTGTGTGCCAAGTTTCATGAAGATAGCTCAAAAACTGAGAGACTAGTTTGCGTTGCAACAGACGGACGGACGGACGGACGGACGGACGGACGGACGGACGGACGGACGGACTGACGGACGGACGGACGGACGGACGGACGGACGGACAGACGGACATCCATTTTCCGACTCTCCTGGTGATGCTGATTCAGAATATATATACTTTATAGGGTCGGAGATATATACCCTCTGCAAGGGTATAAAAAAGCTAGAGACACCAAATTTGGTATGAAGGTTCCTATATATTCGGGGCAGATGAAGTTTATGTCAAATGTTTGGTGCCATGCCTACCGCCCCCGCAAATCGGTTATTTACGAATTTCAAGCAAAGTAAAAAACCTATAAAGTTGTGCTTTGGTACGTATAAAGCTGAATGCAATATGAACATATTCTCCAAATAACAATCCGATCGGACCAATAACACAGAAGTTATTCAAGTCAACGTTTTCAGTACAAATGTTCGGTACGGGCAGCAGCTTTTGCGCTGCTTTGAGCAGCCGACGCCGACGTCGACGTTGCGTCGTGTCGCTTTACTCTTTACGCGCTATATGTATTAAAAGTTTTTGTGCAAAAGTTTCTTGTTGGAATTATTAGTAATTATTAGTACGTTTGTAACGTATTTGGAAAATTGGGAGAAGGGTATCTTACTGTCGGGCGCCCGACTGTAGCCTTATCCACTTGTTTTTTTATACCCTTCGACCATTGAAAATGGTCAAAAAAGGGTATACTAACTTTGTGCAAAATGTATGTAACAGGCATAAGGAGGCGTGGCAGACCCCATAAAGTATATATATTCTTGCTCAGGATCACTAGCCGAGTCGATTGAGACATGTCCGTCTGTCTGTCCGTCTGTCCGTCCGTCCGTCTGTTGGTTTGAGACAACAGATCTCAGCTATTAAAAAAGCTAGAGACACCAAATTTGGTATGAAAGTTCCTATATATTCGGGGCAGGTGAAGTTTATGTCAAATGTTTGATGCCACGCCCACCGCCCCCGCAAATCTGTAATTTACGATTATAAAGCAAAGTATTAAACTTATAAAGTTCTGCTTCGGTATGTATAAAGCTGAATGCAATATGAACATATTCTCCAAATAACAATCCGATCGGACCAATAACACAGAAGTTATTCAAGTCAACGTTTTCAGTACAAATGTTCGGTACGGGCAGCAGCTTTTGCGCTGCTTTGAGCAGCCGACGCCGACGTCGACGTTGCGTCGTGTCGCTTTACTCTTTACGCGCTATATGTATTAAAATTTTTTGTGCAAAAGTTTCTTGTTGGAATTATTAGTAATTATTAGTACGTTTGTAACGTATTTGGAAAATTGGGAGAAGGGTATCTTACTGTCGGGCGCCCGACTGTAGCCTTATCCACTTGTTTTTTTATACCCTTCGACCATTGAAAATGGTCAAAAAAGGGTATACTAACTTTGTGCAAAATGTATGTAACAGGCATAAGGAGGCGTGGCAGACCCCATAAAGTATATATATTCTTGCTCAGGATCACTAGCCGAGTCGATTGAGACATGTCCGTCTGTCTGTCCGTCTGTCCGTCTGTCCGGCTGTCCGTCTGTCCGTCTGTCCGTCTGTTTGTTTGAGACAACAGATCTCAGCTATTAAAAAAGCTAGAGACACCAAATTTGGTATGAAGGTTCCTATATATTCGGGGCAGGTGAAGTTTATGTCAAATGTTTGATGCCACGCCCACCGCCCCCGAAAATCGGTAATTTACGATTATAAGGCAAAGTATTAAACTTATAAAGTTCTGCTTCGATATGTATAAAGCTGAATGCAATATGAATATATCCTCCAAATTACAATCCGATCGGACCAATAACACAGAAGTTATTAAAGTCAGCGTTTTCAGTACAAATGTTCGGTACGAGCGTTTCGCTTTACTCTTTACGCGCGTCGCTGTGTGAGTGCGAGCGAGTAAGCTATATGTAGTAGAAGTATTTGTGCAGAATTCTCTGTTTGAAATTATGAGAATAGTTACACGTTTGTAACGGATTTAGAAAATTGGGAGAAGGGTATCTTACTGTCGGGCGCCCGACTGTAGCCTTACCTACTTGTTTTTTTTTTTTTTTTGACGTTGATACAATGAATGTTTAATCAAGTGGTCCATGGAATACCAAGCCGATGCTTGTTTCACGCGGTTCCCAGATACAGCGAATGTCCACCTCCCAACCAACCGACCGAGGGGCACAGTCGCCGAACGTACGACTCGAAACGCGAATAGAGAACGCGGGTATGCAATTATTACTAAAGATAGGACAGATTTGCGAGGAAAGGTTACTTAATTTCTAGAAAGATAAGACAGGATTTTAATTTTTAGGCATGCAACAGAGGAAGCGTTAGCAATAAGAAAGTATAGATTGTTGTAGTTCGAGCATAACACCCTAAACGGAGCATGATGGGCATAATTCGACCTACAATAAGGAAGAGTTAGTGGTAAGTAGTTTCTTGTTATTCTACAAGAAACAGAGAAGTGTAGTCGGCTAACTAGGTCTACACTATCAATATCACCTTGAATGAGGTTATTAATAAATACTACACCCAGCATGGTTCTGCGGTTAGCTAGAGATGGTAGATTAAGCAACAAAAGTCTACTGCCATAAGAAGGAAGTCTTAAGTTTACATCCCAGTTAAGGCCTCGTAATGCGAAAAGTAAAAAGTT
Organism: Zaprionus kolodkinae; assembly: GCA_018901885.1. Taxonomy (NCBI): domain Eukaryota; kingdom Metazoa; phylum Arthropoda; class Insecta; order Diptera; family Drosophilidae; genus Zaprionus; species Zaprionus kolodkinae. Next base: position 360,594 of record JAEIFM010000398.1, on the reverse strand, counting down.
TTTTTGTACAGATTCAATGCGTTTTTTATGAGTAGTGTACTGGGGACACCATACGCAAGATCCGTATTCCAGAATTGGACGAACAAGTGAAGTATAGAGGGTTTTTTTTTCCTTAGACCACCTCTTAATAAAGCCAAGAACACGCGTGGCTTTATTGACCATATTAGAAATATGTTCGGAAAAACTTAATTTTCGGTCCAATCGGACCCCCAGATCATCAACTAAGTTGATTCTATCTAATTCACAGCCACAAAGAGTATAAGAAACGTACGTTGGACTGGCTCGGGAGAATGTCATCAGCTTGCATTTAGAGCTGTTCAGGTTTAAGAAATTTGCACAACACTAAGAGTGAAAACTATTTAAGTCGGCTTGTAGGTTAGAGTGACAGTGGTCATCTTTATATTGATAACAAAGCTTTACATCATCCGCATACATGAGAGTACGGGAGTTATGTACGACCAGAGGTAGGTCATTGATGAAAAGCGTAAAGAGGAGGGGGCCTAAATGGCTACCCTGAGGAACACCAGATGTGGCGAAGAGAAGGTCTGAATGAACGTTATTAAAGAGGACTCTTTGAGTTCTGTCAGTCAGATAACTCACAATCCAACTAAGTAGTTTTGGTGAGAACCCTAAGAGGTTGAGTTTATGTGCAAGAAGGGAATGATTTACTGAGTCAAATGCTTTACTAAAATCAGTATATATAACATCAGTTTGAAGATTTTCCTGAAAACCTTTTATAACAAAGGATGTCAGCTCAAGCAAATTCGTCGTAGTTGATCGACGTTTCATAAATCCGTGCTGAGAAGGCGTTAGGACGGATCACAGAAATGTTGCAAATAAGGATTTAAAACATTCTCGAAGAATTTAGGTATAGCCGACAATTTAGAGATACCTCTATAATTGCTTGCATCAGACTTACTGCCCTTCTTAAGCAATGGGATAATAAATGATTCCTTCCATATAGAAGGAAAGGATGATGTATCTAAGGACAGCGAGAACAGTTTGAGCAATGGCTTACTTAGAGAGTGAGCACAGAACCGAAGTACACAAGCGGGAACACCGTCGGGACCTGGAGAAAAAACTGGTTTCACCGAGTGAAGATCCTTAACAAGTGAAATTTCGTTTAGAATAGGACTGAAGATACCATTTGAACAGGGAATGTTATATGGATAAAAATGAACATTTTGAGTAGAAAGCGAGTACGTCGTTTGAAAAAACTTTGCAAACATGTCGTCCATGGCTTGGCTGGTGTCTGCTATAGAATTTTCAAAAAACAACTTTAAAGCTTTAACCGATGACTTACAGTTCATGTTAACAAAACTAGAAAACTGTTTAGGGTTCACCTTAAACTGAGTCCTACAATGAGCTAAATAGTTTTTATAACATTTCGCGTAAGGGCTGCAGGTGAATTATTAATTTTATATTTTTTAAATAAGTTAGATTTTAAGTTTTTTAGGCGCGACAACGCTCTTGTGAACCAAGGGGGCTTACTCGAGTATGTTGGAAGGTAAAAAGGAACACAAATATCAAAAAAATGAATTTATATTTTGATAAAATAAATTTGTCGCTACTGAAATATCAGTAGACGAGTAAAGTTTTGACCAGTCGCAGTCAGAAATTAAGAAATTTAATAATTCAAAGTCTGATTTTTTAAAGCAGCGTACACATTTTTATCAAAATACACGCCAAGATCAACAGTAACTTCGAAGGTGGGATGGTAAGAATCTTCTGGTAAAGAAAGAGGCTGAATCACCCTAGATGGATCAGATACGAAACATAAATCTAGCGATCTGTTTCCAGAATTTTTGACATGATTGACCTGCGACAATGACATATCAAACAAACCATCAAAAAGGTCACGCTGCCGGGAAGGCAATAAGAAAGATTCATCAGCACTTGATGTCCACTCACATTCTGGCATATTAAAGTCACCGAGGACTATAAAATGATCCCTGTCTGATAACAGGTTGAACACAGTCTTTATTGCAGATAAATGTTGCAAATATACTGACAAATCCGATGACGGCGGCATATAAGAGCAGGTTATAAAACAATAAAAACCGGGAAAGTGTAATTTTACACAAATAAATTCAATTATATTGAATCTCCGGTTTTAACAATTCCGATGTAATGGCAGAGTTTACTGCGATCAGAAATCCACCAACACGTCGGCCAGGTCGATCAAGCCTGTAAGTTGAGTATTTACTTGGGAGAACTTCGAAGATTAGAATATCCGGTTTCAACCAGGTTTCGGTAAATACCAACACATGGGATGTAAAGAAAAGGCTATTTAGAAAAAGATTAGAAAGTTTGCTACATAACCCTCAAACATTTTGGTATGTAAGAAGGAAAGTAGCATCTAGTTTTATGTTTTGTTTTTTGCGAAGATGTAGATGCTTGTATTGGTATATTTAACGCAATCGGTTTCCGATTTATATTATTTTTCGCTTCAAACTCTTTAACCACTACATGGTCTGGCCAAAATTTGGGTGAACATATTGGTCCATAGTTCAGCTGGGACACTAATTTTAAAGGACAATATGTCCCTTTCATACGAAAATTTAAATTTTTCACTTTTAAATCTGCAGCTTGTATTTTGGCTTGAATATAAGCCACTACACCTTCAAATGTAAGATCAGGGGAAAGCCGAGAAACGAAAGTTTGCTTACTAAGTGGAACACCTAAAACCATTTTAGGCTCCACAGGCATTGCACCTGCGGGAATGTTCATAGAAATTGAACTTGCCATCGGTATTTCTAAAATCTGTGGAATAGGCAAAGAAACCACAGCTGGCACATCAGAAACTTTATGTGACACACTTTTTCAGAAACCGATGATCTCGTCACCATAGGAGTGGTAAACGACATCACCGGCTTAGTCATCGGTGTACATGGTTGGTCAATGAGAGGAGGCGGAATGGCTGCAGGCAAAGATTTCGACACATGAGCTGATTTCTTGCGTTTGGGCGACTCATTTAATAGTTTTAGGCTATTAAATGAGTTGTCCAACGTAGAGAACTGATAGGCAAGTTTTCGAAAACTGCCAAAAAGTTCACGAAACCCTGACTTCGTCTGCCGCACGAACGTAATCATCTCGTCTTCCGCCTCCCGACACAGGTCACAACAATAGCGCAGGCCAGTGCGCTTAGATACTTCATCAGCCGTAGAGGCAGTGTGTCCGGCACATTTGATGTGCACAACATTGTCACACAGCCAGCAAGAGATGCTTGGCTGAGTAACAGTAAGCATGTTTTTTTGTTGCAGACAATACCCTCCATTATAAAGAGTGACTACTGTAACAAGACAAAAACAAACCGCAAGAACAAAACGAAATTAGAAAAAAGAACAGTAAGCGTTAAAGGAAGAGCGTACGCCAAAGCTAGTGTGTGAGCGCGAGAGAGAGATTAGGCACACACACACACAAAAAGACGAGAGAGCGAGGTTTATTATAATTGTAGTTGCAGCGGAACTGGAACAACAAATGCCAACACCGAAATAGAATTGGAAAAGAGAGCACAATGCTCTCTCTCATATGCTCTCCGAAAAGAAGAGTAGAATATAAATAAGTAAAGTGGCAGTAAACAAATATTATTATTATATATTAACTACGAACCAGTGGGTTAAGCAGGCATGCACTCGCGAAAGTGAACGATAAATTGCACAAGTTAGTTAGATTAAATTAGGCGAACACCGATTGTTTGCAGGCATAATTTAATAAAAGTGGGAAGCAGAAAAAAACACGTCCGTTCACTTAGAACAGATAAGTTTTTTCTTTTTCAGACGAAGACCTAATACAAATATTAAGAAAATACCTATATCCCACAGTCATTAATAGCATCCATACAACAGAAGATATAATGGGTCAGATACACAAAATTTATCCAGAACATTTTGGATCCTTTAAAGTCAGATTTAGTCAAAAACAAGTAGGTAAGGCTACAGTCGGGCGCCCGACAGTAAGATACCCTTCTCCAAATTTTCTAAATTCGTTACAAACGTGTAACCACTTTCATAATTTAAAACAGAGAATTCTGCACAAATACTTCTACTACATATAGCTTACTCGCTCGCACGCACGCAGCGACGCGCGTAAAGAGTAAAGCGACACGACGCAACGTCGACGTCGGCGTCGACTGCTCAAAGCAGCGCAAAAGCTGCTGCTCGTACCGAACATTTGTACTGAAAACGTTGACTTGAATAACTTCTGTGTTATTGGTCCGATCGGATTGTAATTTGGAGAATATGTTCATATTGCATTCAGCTTTATACATACCGAAGCAGAACTTTATAAGTTCAATACTTTGCTTAATAATCGTAAATTACCGATTGGCGGGGGCGGTGGACGTGGCATCAAACATTTGACATAAACTTCACCTGCCCCGAATATATAGGAACCTTCATACCAAATTTGGTGTCTCTAGCTTTTTTAATAGCTAAGATCTGTTGTCTCAAACAAACAGACGGACAGACGGACAGACGGACAGACGGACAGACGGACGGACGGACAGACGGACAGACAGACGGACATGTCTCAATCGACTCGGCTAGTGATCCTGAGCAAGAATATATATACTTTATGGGGTCTGCCACGCCTCCTTATGCCTGTTACATACATTTTGCACAAAGTTAGTATACCCTTTTTTGACCATTTTCAATGGTCGAAGGGTATAAAAAGGTAGAGTACATAACAATTAAAACAGAGCAAGATGAGCTTATCTTAAAAACTCATAATAGGGCACATAGAAATGCTGAGGAGTACAAAATTCAGTTATCCGAAAAGTGCTATTTCCCCAAAATGAAATCTAAAATAGTAACTCTAATAAAACAGTGTCAAGTGTGCAAAGAAGGAAAATATGTACAAACCCAGAAATAACGGAAACACCAATTCCTGATTTTCCGGGACACACAATTCACATAGACATTTTCTCCACAGAAAAAAACTGGTACTTACGGCAATTGACAAATTTTCTAAGCTTGCGCAAGCAAAAATAATAAATTCAAAATCAATAGAAAATATTTAAAAACCCTTACATGATATCTTATTATATTTTGGCGTACCAAAGTACGTTGTAATGGATAACGAAAAATCTTTTAATTCCGCCACTATAACCTTTATGATGAAAGATCAGATGGGTATACAAATTTTCAAAGCCCCCCCTTATAAAAGTTCCGTAAATGGACAGATAGAACGGTTTCACTCTACCTTCGCCGAAATTATGAGATGCTTAAAAACTAAACAGATACACCGCACATTTGAAGAACTTTTTAGATTCAGCTGTCTATAAATATAATTTCTCAATTCATTCTGTAACAAAAAAAGCCCTTCAGAAATATTTTTTGGCAGATATATAACCACTGACCCAGAAAAAGATGACGAAAGCAGACAAAACAAGTAGGTAAGGCTAAAGTCGGGCGCCCGACAGTAAGATACCCTTCTCCCAATTTTCTAAATCCATTACAAACGTGTAACCACTTTTATAGTTTCAAACAGAGAATTCTGCACAAATACTTCTACTACATATAGCTTAGTCGCTCGCACGCACGCAGCGACGCGCGTTTAGAGTAAAGCGACACGACGCAACGTCGACGTCGGCGTCAACTGCTCAAAGCAGCGCGCCGGCTGCTGCTCGTACCGAAAATTTGTACTGAAAACTTTGACTTTAATAACTTCTGTGTTATTGGTCCGATCGGATTGAAGCAGAACTTTATGAGTTTAATACTTTGCTTAATAATCGTAAATTACTGATTTGCGGGGGCGGTGGGCGTGGCATCAAACATTTGACATAAACTTCACCTGCCCCGAATATATAGGAACTTTCATACCAAATTTTGTGTCTCTAGCTTTTTTAATAGCTGAGATCTGTTGTCTCAAACAAACAGACGGACAGACGGACGGACGGACGGACGGACAGACGGACAGACAGACGGACATGTCTCAATCGACTCGGCTAGTGATCCTGAGCAAGAATATTTATACTTTATGGGGTCTGCCACGCCTCCTTATGCCTGTTACATACATTTTGCACAAAGTTAGTATACCCTTTTTAGACCATTTTCAATGGTCGAAGGGTATAAAAACAAGTAGGTAAGGCTACAGTATTGCATTCAGCTTTACACATACCGAAGCAGAACTTTATGAGTTCAATACTTTGCTTAATAATCGTAAATTACCGATTTCCGGGGTCGGTGGGCGTGGCATTAAACATTTGATATAAACTTGATCTGCCTATGGTTCATAGGAACCTTCATACCAAATTTGGTGTCTCTACCTTTTTTAATAGCTGAGATCTGTTGTCTCAAACAAACAGACGGACAGACAGACGGACATGTCTCAATCGACTCGGCTAGTGATCCTGAGCAAGAATATATATACTTTATGGGGTCTGCCACGCCTCCTTATGCCTGTTACATACATTTTGCACAAAGTTAGTATACCCTTTTTTTGACCATTTTCAATGGTCGAAGGGTATAAATATATAAAAGACCAATCACATTTACCAGCTGTCGTCCGACTGCGGGTATCAATCCGATCATGAAGGGATCGGCCCATACCAGCCAATAAACTTGGTTATGATCGAGAATAATTTAAATAGCCTTATAACAAACAATAATGATCAGGTCATAATTAATAAACAATTGCAAAGTAGAATTAATAATTTAACAACCATTTCAAATATGCTTACAAATACAATAAAAAGAGATAACACACAATGACATAGCAACATGTTTGCAAAATCCGTTCAGACTGATAAAAGAAGAAATTGTGAACATTAAATATGCAATTCAATGTGCAAAAATTAACATAATTAACACACTCCTTTTAAATGAATTTGAGATTAATGAAGTACACAACATTTTAAAAAAAAAATAATGTAACCTCTTTATCAGTCAAAGAAATGCTAGAATTTGTCGATGTCTGGGTATTGCACAATAAAACAGCAATTATCTATATTATTAAAATACCAGAACTAGACCCCACTACTTATCAAGATATGTTAATAAAACCCGTCATTAAAAATAACTCCATTGTACACTTAGAGACGAACGAAATATTTGTGGCAGGAAAGGAAATTATTAACGTACCAAAAATTGTAAAGTATCTAATTACCTAAAAATATGTAAAAAAGGAAATACTGTTAACTTAAGACAAACAAAATGCTGTGTGTGTGTGACTTCAGTAACGCGGAACACGTCCAGGAAATAGAAAAGATCGATGGTAGCTTAATACTACTTAACAACTACAACGGCAACTTAATTCATAACAACATAACCTACAATCCAAAAGGGACATATCTGGTCCATTTCTAGAACGATACTCTTTAAATAAATAAAAAACAATATAACAATAAAGAAAAAACTATACTAAAACCTGGAACACCAATAATCCTAATGTCACCCATCGAAATGGAGCGGTTCAAAATCTTATCACTAAAATCACTGGAGGCCCTTCACATTAAGAACACACAATACTTAAACAATATAATAACACACTCCACCATAAATCGCATCGCAATCTTCTGCTTACTGGGCACTATCTACTTTTGGCAATAATTTCCAAAGTATAGTTTAGTCCAAGGGAAAAAATAACCCTGCAAATTCAACAAGAGCTCCCCACGCTTAATAATAAAATAAAAACAAACAATTTAAAACCAAAGCCAATACAACCTGAATTCAACAATATTCCCTATTTCTAACGCCCACTTGAGGACAAGTAGGATTTTAATAAGGGAGACTTAACAACAATAAATGCAAAACAATACAAACAGCTAACTAATCAATCAATAGTACTTAAAGCTAATAAACACAAAACAACATTTAATAAGAATTGCTTAAATAATAAATAACGAAATATTCAATAAGAATTGCAACATTGTTCAGTTCAATAAACTAAACATCCGTCTATCCAATAAGAACTGCAACATTGTATTACATTGTTCAGTTCAATGAACTAAACATCCGCCCAAAACGTCACCAACAGCGTCTGCAGTTTGTCTTGCGTGTACACTTTCGACCCTTGACGACAAATTGCTGACATTGCAGATCATGGCCGGTTCAATTCAGATCTGCAGAGCTCTGCCGCGTCGCTGCCTAACACCCACAGCTATATTAGGGTATTCTTAAAACTCTTCTGTTCAGTCACAATTTGGAGATGAATAAAACGACATCAAGATAAAGTTTCTGAATTTGAGTAAAACGGAAATTAATTGGCCCGAGCAAGGACCAGTGTGAGGACAAGTGATTAAGTTCAATTGAGTGCAAAAAAACTAAAAGTTGCTGTGCGCCTCCGCTGGCCCAAATCCAGTTCGAAGTGACTCTTTTCATTAATTTGGAAATCGGAAAGCAACACAGGATTGGCAAATTAAATTTTGCTGATCTATCGACAACATCCGGACCATCAGAAGGAGTAGCCGCATCATTCAGATAATGTAAGTGTAACGTCCAGTTCAAACTGTAACGAAAATGAAGAAAATATTAGTAAAGCGCCATATATGGTTAAAGTTGGTATGTCACTTATCCGGGATGTTGCCAAAGATCTTGAGGCACGAAGAGAGCGAGATTAACATGGCAGGTCATCGTGCGATGGGTTCCAATAAAACGACATCAAGATAAAGTTTCTGAGTTTTAATAAAACGGAAATTAATTTGTATATTATTTAAATTGTTTCTCTAAAAACGCTGAAAGAATTTTCAGCTTGCGTCGCGAGGCCGTACTATCATGAAGCGCCAAGGATCTTGATCGGCCTAGATCACGTACTTTTGGTATTTCACTAAGAAGCAAAAGCGTTGGAGCTGGAGGACCATATGGATATACTGAGATCGTGAATTTTAGCCGTGTCACAGGATTCAGCGATTATTTCGATATTGAGCATTTAGGAGTAAAGACTGCACCGCAAGTCGTAGCAGGTGCAGATGTGGGAGAATTAATAAAATTGGATGACACGACTAAATGAGTAGGCCGACGATACCAGACTGGTCTGCTATGGAAAGACGACGAGGAGAGACTGCCAGACAGCTTTAATTCTGCTTTTAAGATACTCGTCAACATTGAACGGAAAAGGAAGCACGATGAGAATTTCGCGCGGGCCTACTTTGGAATTTTGAATGCTTACATCAAGAAGGGATATGCACTATGACTAGAGCCGCAGAAATTAACCCGCAATAGTAGCGGCAAGGTACCTGCCGCATTTCTGGGTCGAGAACCCAATCAAGCCGGAAAAATCGGTGTAGTCTTTGATGCCGCAGCCAAAGTGAACTATGCGTCAGTGGCGCTGAAAAAAGGAACTCAGCGCTACAAATCCTTACTAGCAGTACTCTTCCACTTCAGCGAAGAAGCCGTTGGAGTATGTCTGCACATGAACGCCACAGGATAAATGTGCCCAGAGATTCCTGTGGAGAAATGAAGATGAACGTCGAGACTCGGACACCTACGAGATGCAGATTGTGTCATTCGGAGCAGCTTGTTCTCCCTGTGTGGCGGACTATGTGAAGCCCGTCACCGCTTCGCAACATGGTAGTACGGATCCCCGAGTAGTTCAGGCGGTATATGAGTATCACAACGTCGACGACTACGTGAACAGTTTTATTAGAACGAAGCTGCAGGCGTTGTGTTACGCGTGAGAGATACCCGCAAATGCAGGACTTCATTTGTGTCGGTTCTCTATCAGTTCGGTGGATGTGGAAAATGTACCGAATCTAAGGAAAAGTAAGAGAAATCTACTGGCAGGCGGCTACGACATCGTATACAATTGGGTACCCAGCGGGTACCCTCCCAACAAAGAGTGAGTTTTTAAGCCTTGTTATGGCCACGTTCAAACCGATTGGGGTTTTCAGCTGCTACATTGTAACCGCCAAACTGTTGATGCGAGAGATTTGGCGGAGAATAATCTAGTGAGATGAACCCCTACTAGAATAATTAGCCGCAGCGTTTAAAAACTGGCGGCGATAATTAAAATACATTCAAGAACTCTGATGTCCACGCTACTACTTCGGGGCTGGACTACACTGGACACTACAGCTGCATGTTTTCGTGGAATTCAGCCAATCTGCGCTCCCACGACTGCAACTTAGGATCGAGACTGATGAACATCGTTTAACAGGTACACGGTGTAGCGATCAGTAGCTGCGCACTTTGGACCGACTCTAAGACTGTGCTGTATTGGATCACCAGCACTCACCGGAGATACAAGCAATTTGTTGAAAACCGGGTAGAAACTAGGCCGCAACGCCGCGTGGGGCACAGTTATGGTTCGAGTTGGTTAAGTTGGGACCACCATTCCTAAGGAAGCCTAAAGAAACACAAATATTCTTCAAGCGATAGATGCGCTCCACGTAATTTTTACTGTAAGCTTAAATTTCACATGCATATTAAATTATAATTTATTTCACACCGTAATAAGTAACATTCATCAAGCATGAACACTCTGTCTTATTTTGTTGTATTCCCACTTAGAGTACAAGGCTTTACCTATTCAAACTTTTTCCGCCTTCATTGTACGTTCGGCATATTCCCACATAAAAGCAGTCATAAGTTGGCTTCCCATTACATAGTTCTGAACGCTTATGCGTTCATTGACTGGTGATCCACCACAGTCGTTTTTAGCAATTGGTAAAACTAGTACATTTTTTCTTAAATAGTTTTGAAACAGTGAAGGAGCAAGAAGTGCGCCACCATCACGAATATAATTTGGATTAACTTGGTAAGTAGTAGACATGGCACAGAAAGCCGCGTCATATTCTGGTGTATCCCTCCTACCATTCCAAGATGGAATTACTAACTTCTCACATAGTTTCATCTTATTTGGTGACTCACGTGTCACCCATATGTTACCTAGATGTTGTTGCAAAGTTTGAGTAATTTGATCAGCGTCTTGATTTGGAGCTAATGAAATTGAGAATTTTCCGATTACTTTCTTTGGAATGAAAAAACGAATACCGATTTCTTCGTTTGCACCATCCACGCCATGTATAGACAGATGTGGCATAGTCCAGTTTTCAGCCAATGCAAATGGCTTTTGTGCCTTGTGGGGAAGACCATGAACATCTAAACTTTGACCAAATTCATTATAATTGAAGTCCGTAGTACGAAAAATGTTTCGGTCTACCTGGAGCGACCCAACGGTGCCATCTAATAAAATATTCAATTGGCAATCAACTAATGAACTAAGTAAGTAAAACAGATCTGGAAGTGCCTCATATAAGGTTCCACAATGTTCGCAGCTGCTCAAGAGTCGATTAGAGCACTCCACTTCTAAATGGTAGTACACTAAACCTCTTGAGCCGTATACAATACATGGAGTTACATTACTTTGCCATCGTCTTGTCGCCATAACAACACAAGATACCTCTCGAAAAAAACTAACACGTTGTTTTAAGACTGTTTGTAGTCCTAAACTACCACTATGAGCCATGCTTTCTATAAGAAATACTATATTTATGGGTAATCTCAATCCTGCATCCCGATAAGCCTGTATAGCATTAAGCCAACACATAAGTGGACCTTTATCAAGTGCTACGCCTCGTCCATATAAATAATTCCCTAGCTCTGCCATTACAAATGGATCTGTTATCCAACCATCATTCAAGAATGCCTCTTCTACATCAAGATTTCCATACACTAAAATGGTTGGTCTATCTGAGCTGTGTTTTAAAACTCCAATTATGACGTTAGGCAAACGTATCGCATTGAATGAATCTGGAATGATTTGCATACCCAAATGTTCACTGAAAGCTACAATTTGCAACGCAACCAATCGATTTATAAGCCAATTTATTCCGCGGCATAGTTCATTGCGTTCATCAAGTCTAGACGATACTGTTTCGTAGCCAACTATTTCCCAAAGGTCATTAATAAAACATTCACGCTTTATGAGAACCATTTCAAAAAGCCTTTTGATGGGAGTTTGAATCTCTTGAGATGGCTTCTTGTGTTTGAGTATTATATGAATCGGCTGGTCCATGTCAAAAAAAGTGCCAACAGAAGTTGTACGAAATAGAATAATTTTGACTTTTCACTATGAAATAACTATTTTGAAGTATGCATATGGCATACTATAAAATTACAAAATTACAATTACAGATACCAAATTATAGAAAATTACTTATTTTAAGACTAACAAGTGGGTAAGGCTACAGTCGAGCACTCGACAGTAAGATACCCTTCTCCCAATTTTTTTAATCCGTAACAAGCATGTAACCACACTCATAATTTCATACAGAAATTCTGCACAAATTCTTCTACTACATATAGCTTACTCGCTCGCACTCACACAGCGACGCGCGTAAAGAGTAAAGCGACGCGACGCAAAAGTGCGCCGGCTGCTGCTCGTACCGAACATTTGTACTGAAAACGTTGACTTGAATAACTTCTGTGTTTTTGGTCCGATCGGATTGTAATTTGGAGGATATGTTCATATTGCATTCAGATTTATACAAACCAAAGCAAAACTTTATAAGTTCAATACTTTGCTTAATAAAAGTAAATTAACGATTTGCTGTGGCGGTGGGCGTGGCATCCAACATTTGACATAAACTTCACCTGCCCCGAATATATAGGAACCTTCATACCAAATTTTGTGTCTCTAGCTTTTTTAATAGCTGAGATCTGTTGTCTCAAACAAACAGACGGACAGACGGACAGACAGACGGACATGTCTCAATCGACTCGGCTAGTGATCCTAAGCAAGAATATATATACTTTATGGGGTCTGCCACGCCTCCTTATGCCTGTTACATACATTTTGCACAAAGTTAGTATACCCTTTTTTGACCATTTTCAATGGTCAAAGGGTATAAAAAAAAATTAAATATAGTTAAAGTGTACATTTGAACTAAATTGTTTAAACCTTTTTGCCTATAATTATAAAAACATAGTTAGTAAGTCGTAAATATTTTTTACACGACCCGAAACCGCATTCGTATCCCGTTACTCGCTCCAGCTACTCTCTCTTTCACTCAACCTACTGCTCTCTCGCTCTCTGTCAACCTACATACATATATAGAGTTATCCTATATAGTGAGCTAGAGCCATAGCATGTACATGTTATATATATATATAAATGTTATATTATGTTTTGTGTATCTGTCTCTTTATGTATTAGTATTTATGTATATCCAAACAAAACGTTCATCGCAGCACGCAATCTCTGGCTTTTCCGGCACTCTTTCTGGTCTCCTCCTGCTCCTCCTCTTCCCACTCTTAAAACAACATCAACAATCTTCGCCTCATCCATTCCACCGCATCCCACGTTGCTGCTACCCTTTTAGACCATGAGCAGACCCTACTGCACATCCATCATCTCGTCCTGCGCTGGCGACGGACGTGGCGCAAACGTTTGCATATGAAGCGGATGCGGATGCTGCTGGTGCTGCTGATGCGGCGGCGTAGCCTGAGCAAACAATGTCGAACGTTGTTGCATGCTCAGCGGCACATGCGATGGACCCACATTCGCTGCCGGGAACTGCAATCGTAAACTGTTGTCCGGCATATGATGCTGTCGCGGCGTGTGTCGTGGTGAACGTGCCGGCATACTATTGGCCCGATGCATATCCTGCAGTATCGGTGGTGCGACGTAGGTGAAACCTTGGAAAATTAAATTGGCACTTTCGCTGAGCGTTGTATCATCTGGTGAATCGACAGGTATCTGCCTTGTGAACCTCGTGTCAAACTGGGAAACATCATCCTCGCTTCGCAACAGTGGCTTTATTGGTGGCTCAAGACGTCGTGCCACTACATAATCCCAGTTGATATGCTTAAAGAACGGATGCGATTGCACCGCCGCCGCATCTTCGGGTCCGCTACCCAAACGCTGTGGCTCTTGTCGCTTCATCAGGCGACGCACAAAAAATTTGGCTTCCGGTGTGAGGTATGCTGGCAGATTAAGCTTAGCTTTCAGTATGGTCTCAATAGTTTTCTTGCGGTTCTCCGCGGTGAATGGTGGCACTCCAGTGAGCATGTCAAACATAAGTGCTCCCAGTGACCACCAGTCGACGGCTTTGCCATGTCCACTTCTGGTAAGAATTTCTGGTGCCATGTAATCAATTGTGCCGCAGAAGGTGTGGGTGACAATACCCTCTTGACCAAAATCGGTTAACTTCACATGTCCTTGTGCATCGAGCAGTATATTCTCTGGCTTCAGATCGCGATAGATAATGCCGAGAGTGTGTAAATGTCCCAGGGCCAATATGATTTCGCTTAAATAGAAACATGTGGTATCCTCCAGAAAGATGCCCTCACGTTCCAAATGCATAAACAGTTCGCCACCACTCAGATACTCCATTATCAGATACAGTTTTCCGTCTGTCTGAAAGGCGTACACTAGTTCCACAATAAACGGATGCTTAACAGCCTCGAGTATATTGCGCTCGGCACGCTTGTGCGCCGTGTCCTTTTGATTGGTCCCTATCGATGCTTTTTCAGCACCTTCATGGCAAAATGTTTGTTGGCATCACGTCCAGCGGTCTTGCGCACCTGAAATACTTTGCCGTAGCCACCTTTGCCCAACACTTTCTTAAGCTCAAAGTCTTTGGGACCCAGTTTAATTTTGCCTGGATTAAGATTCTCCTCCGAGAGCTGTATGGTCTCCTGGCCTTCGTTATCTTGGTGTAGATTTATGCTCAATTCCGGTTCTAGATCGACTTCGTCCAGCTCGATCCTGTCATCGTCTGAATCGTGTGTTTTGTTGTCCTCGTGCAGCTCGAGATCGAACAGTTCACTTGGATCACTCACGTCCGCCATTTGTCGCTGTGTTTATCGACATACACGCACACGCACACACACGCACACAAGCGCAAACAGAGGCAAACACTTTGCTTTGGCTTACGTTCGCTATTAATTTGTTGCTGCTTCTGCTTCTGCTGCTGCTGAAACAGTACGGAAACAGCCCGACGGACAGCGAGATGGGAGTCGACGGTGACGGAGATGTACTTTCTTGCGTTGCGATTTGAATTTCGGTATGGTTTTTCATTTGTCGACCAGGTGCGGGGGCACTTTCTGTTACCCCGAAGGTTATTTGTTTATTAGTTAATAGAAAATGAATGGAGGAATCGGAGGCGCAGCAGCGGAGCGCCAATGCCACAGCCACACAATGCCAATAGACACACACGCACGCACACACGACGTAGACGCGACCATAAGACGCGCACGCAAGTTGCTAAACGACGGGAGCCCAAACGCACGTTCTCGTAGAAATGTTGAAATTTAATTAAATGCAATTTAATAATAATTAAAATGCACTTTTCTTTGTTTGCAACCAGTACACCAGGTAAGTTGGGAAAGCGATTGCACTCAAATAGTTTTTACACCCGCTACTCATAGAGTAGAAGGGTATTATAACTTTGTTCGAACCGAAAATGTATGTAACAGGCAGAAGAAGACATCGCCGACCCCATAAAGTATATATATTCTGAATCAGTATCAACAGCCGAGTCGATATAGCCATGTCCGTCTGTCCGTCTGTCTGTCTGTCCGTCCGTGTGAACACCTGGATCTCAGCTATTATAAGAGCTAGAGTTTCCAAATTTGGTAACAACATGTGTTATTACTGCAGGCTGATCAAGTTTATTTTGGATTTTAGCCACGCCCCCATCCGCCTCCATAAAGTGAAAAAAATTGATTACAGCCGCAATATTAGCTTTACAGCAACAGTTTTATAAACACATTATAAATACTATCTTGCGGACGTTTCGTGAAAATTTCAGTAAGATTGGACCATAAATGTGGAAGATATTAAGGAAATAGTAGTGCCATGTGACCACGTGCTTTTGTCTGTTTTATTATGTTAGATATGCAAGATCCAGGTTCAACTCCGGCGGCAAGCTTTTTTTTCAATTATAAGTACCAAAATTATTGCACTGTCATCATTGCAATTTTATATCGGTCGACAGATAGCTGAAGTGGCTGCGTGGATGTGGTCGCCGACTGACGAGCGGAAGGGCACGAGTTCTAATCCTACCCAACCCCGATGCAAGTGGTTGATTTTTTTGGATGGTTAGCTTTTTTTCAAGCAGTTAAAATTATTAAACAGAATTTTCAGGGGAGTGAGTTGGTATTGTCTTACACACACACACACATACACACGTGACACAATAATAATTTCTAATTTGGCCTGTACGACAAGCTGAATGGTCTCATAATGCAACTTTACCGAGCAAATTCAAAATGCGCTAATGGCAGAGCTGTTATAGTTGCAGACTGCATAGGCCGAGTTTTTTGGAGGTCCATGGTTCAAGACCTCGCGTCGGTAAACAATTTTTTGTTTAATTTTTCTGTTCTTTTTTTTTTGAATATGCGTTATCTTTATTTAAAATCAATGTTAAAGAAGTTTTTACTATATTTAAAGAAATTTAGAATATTTAGTCATATTTTGCAGCATACAGCAAGGTATGTACAACATAAACGACAAATCTGGTTGGATTATTAAATTTCTCAATAAATATGTGAAGCATTATATAGGCGTCTCTTTTACACATTCATAATTAAAAGCCCTCTGATGAGTTCTAATTGCACAGCACTGAGAGCAATGCGACAACATCTAATAGAAACCACGTGCAACTTTCAAAGTCAAAACAAATTTGAAATTGTGAGACGTGTTTTTTTCGCATGGTGGTAGCGGGTATACCACAGTCGGGCGCGCTCGACTGTAGCCTTTCCGACTTGTTTAAAAAACTATCCGATCTGTTCTAAATGTTTACCATTTGCCCATCTCAAATCTTTTGTAATTGGAGAGAAATTATCGACCAATCAAACCAAGTGCATGCCTGATACTTACCTACTAGATAAAAGAGTACCACGCGTAAGGAGGTGTTGTAGACCCCAAACGGGAAATAAATATATTCTAAGGATCACTAGCCGAGTCGATTGAGTGATATACATCTGTCTGTCCGCCAGTCAGTAGCTGTAAAAGCGGTGTGGCTATTATCAGAGCTTTTATTTATAATCAATCGATAAATTATGATTATTAAGAGTATTTAAGTCATAATATGTATTACAAACACGTTACCTTACTTATAGTCTCATATAGTAATTTTTTTTACAATTTATTTTACCACATATTGCTATCTCGGCCTCAATCAATAAGTAAGGCAAAAGTCGTCTGTGGCTGACTGTGATATACCTGAAAAAGTTCAGTAATTCGTATAAGAAGTTGAATTTTAATAAAATAATGAACAATTAGGTTTGTCGGAATGTGCGTAAAAGGCAGAATGATATAGCTCCGAACCCATAAAGTATACATATTCGAGCCATGTCTGTCTGTCTGGCTGTATGATTTGGATATTCAGCTATTAGGAAAGCTAGAGACACCCAAATTTGGCATCATGGTTTCTGTATATCGTAAGCTGTAATCGCCATTTTTATATTTTAGGTACCATGCCCATGCCACGCAAACCGATAATTTGCGATTATTTTGCAAAGTATTCAAGTTGACTTTTCTGCTTTAGAATACATAAGGGTATAAGAGTAATACTACAAGAAAATGGTTGGGAATATTTTATATATACGTGTATTTATACCCATCTACCATAGAGAATACTCAAAAAAGGGTATACTAACTTTGTGCAACAGGCATATAGTGACATATCCATTCTACACCCACACTTTAAACTCCCCAATTCCACACACACACGCACATTATTGTAAAACGCACATACACACATTAACGTATAAGCACAAAATGTAATCAAAGAACGAGAGCCCTTCGATTAACTTTGGTTCCCACAGATCATAAATCTAAAGGTTCCCACAGATCATAAATCTAAAAACAATAACAAACAATTGCTCGAACCCGATCACCCAAATAATTGTCCCCCAATTCGATCACTTGGCTAGCCCCAATGTTTACAGCGAGCCAACTGAAATAATAAAGCCTCATCACCCAAATAATTGTCCCCCAATTCGATCACTTGGCTAGCCCCAATGTTTATAGCGAGCCAACTGAAATAATAAAGCTTAATCACCCGGGTCTCCGCCCAAAGTTTACAGCGAGCCAACTGAAATAACAAAACTTTATCACCCGAGTTTCCGCTCAGGCACTTGTCTCAGGATTCTCCAATTACCTCTATTTTTCGGGAACCTCTCCCTCTCTCAATGAGAGAACATTAAAGTCAAAACAGCCAAACTCTCTTAAAGAGAACATTAGAATCAAAATTAGCCAAACTCTCTTAAAGAGTTTGCTCTCTTAACACCCACTTCGCCTATATAAACCCAGGCACGCATCTAAGCAGTAGTTCAGTTTAGTTCAGTAAACTTTCAGTTTACTCCCGAGCACCGAGTACGCTATCAACCGCGATAGCTCGCTAAAGTCTGTTATCAAACCCTAGATAATCCAAAGGCTCTAGTTCTTCCTTTGGAAGAAATAAAAAAGTGTTTAACTAATAAACTTAAAACAACTGTGTTTTTATTTTTTTTGTTAAACCCTCGGTCTGAATTCGTTAATGGCGCAGCCGGTAGGATAAAAAGAAAAAGTTGTGCGACTCGTTTACCGATATCAATCTAGTGATAAAAGATCCTTGTACGACCAAGCGTATCTTTTTGTGATTGAACCACGCGAATCGGCGCTAAGATAAAAGTGCATCGTAATACAATAAAATCGTTTTATCCGCCAAAGAACTCCACGTATAGTCGGTGATTGACACGCAATAGTCAATCTACTGCATACAAAGAACAATAAAAGTGTAAAAACAACCAACCATAAAAGTGTAAAAACAACCAACAACAAAAAAAAAACTCTGCTAAAACAAAAACAACAAAATCATGGCAACCGAACAAATTCAACTGTTGTCGGAGCCCCACCTGAATCAGGCGTTAGGTCAAATTAGACAAATACCTGCATTCAGCGGAAACACTCAAGAGCTCAGTGCCTTTATCAAAAGGATCGAGTTCGTACCTCAGTTATACCCAACAAGTGACCCCAGACAGAAGCATGTGTTCTCCAGTGCAATCGAGATGCAACTCACAGGAGATGCCCAACGCGTATCCCAACTATCCGGAGCCAGAAGCTGGCCAGACCTGATGAATGCCCTTATCAATAAGTACAAAACCCAGACACCATGTGAGGAGCTGCTACGACGTCTCTACAACACACCCTTCCCTGGAATATCCGTAAGTTCGTCGAAGATTTAGAAACTAAGTCATTTATCATATCAAACAAACTCATGTTAGAGAACGATATTAATAACACCATAGTTAACACAAATGCGTTAAACACTACAATTAAAACTGTAATCAAGAGAAAGTTACCTGATAGGCTATTTATGACTCTTGCTAGATCCGATATATCAACAGTATCCAAACTCAAACAAGTAGCGCAAGAAGAAGGCGTATACGAAGTAACTTACAACGACCGAACAAAACCCCAAAATAATTCTAATTTAAACCCTTCCCAAAACTCAAAGAGTAAAGGACAAAATCAAAATTTCGTGAGCAATGCAATACATGCCACAAATAAATCTTATCCAAGCACTAGTTCCAAACCAGTGGAATCAAGCTCACAAGTTTTCAGTGAATTTAAGCAAAAACTAAATTTAGGTATAGCCCCAAATTCCCTTAATCACCGACAACAAGGTAGCAATGCACCAAACCCCCCAGTTAAAAGGCAAAGAGAAAGTGCTAGTGGCCAACACAAAATGGACACAGGCGAAAATTTTCTTCAACCAGCCTCGGAATCGGAAAGCGACTCAGAGGAAGAGGAAACCCATTCTTAAAAATTAAAATGAATAATATTACTCTTAGATGCCTAGTAGACACTGGTTCATCTATCAATATTATGAAACAACATTTTTTTAATTTCCCAACCAAACCTTCTAAAGTAAAAGTCCACACTATAAATGGCACCATAGTATTAAACCAAAGTGTTTCATTGCATTCAAGCAAAATATGTCCTTCTAAACAAACTTTCTTTATTCACAATTTCTCAGAAAAATATGACTTACTGTTAGGTAGAAATTATTAAGAGTCAACTAATGCTCAAATTAACTACTCAACTCAAACGGTCAATATAAATGGATATCCATTTAAAATGTGGTACGACCACACCCAAACAGATGAGTCCAAGGCTACCAATGAGTGCCCTAAGTCATCTAACACAGAGGAAACCCCTCTACTTACGCCAAAAAAGGAGAAAACCCTCCTAAAAATTAAGCGGAAACCCCACTTAAGAATAGATGAGTCCAAGGTCACGAATGAGTACCCCAGGTCATCTAAGTTAGAAGATCACAAGACTTCTAAAACTGTGGAAACCCCTCTTAATACACCTCCCATAGAAGAAGCCTCTCTAGAAATACCCTCTAACTACGCCTTAGACGACGAGTTAAGAGAATCCAATGTATTCAGATTGGAACATCTGAATACAGAAGAAAGGGAACAACTTTCGCATGTCTTGTTAGAATACAATGATATTCAGTACAGAGAAGGTGAAAATTTGACCTTCACAAGTACGATTAAACATTCTATTCTTACAAAGCACGAAGACCCTATTTATAAAAAACCTTATAAATACCCCCAAGCGTTTGATCAAGAGGTCAACAAACAAATTAACGAAATGATAGAACAAAATATAATTAGGAAATCGAAATCCCCTTATTGTTCTCCAGTTTGGATTGTCCCAAAGAAAAGCGATGCTTCTGGCAAACCAAAATTTCTCAATGAAATAACCATTGACGACAAATTCCCTATTCCTGTAATGGATGAAATATTAGACAAGCTTGGACGCTGTCAATACTTCTCAACTATTGATTTAGCTAAAGGTTTCCATCAAATTCAAATGGACCCGCAATCAATATCCAAAACAGCATTTTTAACTGAATTTCTGGGTCACATTATTACAACAGACGGTATAAAACCGAACCCTAACAAAATAAACGCAATTGTTAATTTTCCCATTCCTAAAACCATAAAAGGGATAAAGTCTTTTCTTGGACTCTGCGGATTTTACCGTAAGTTCATCCCCAATTTTGCATAAATAGCAAAACCAATGACACTCAAATTAAAAAAGGAGCAATAATCAATACAGAAGATAACGATTACATGTCCGCTTTTGAAAAACTAAAAGTACTCATCATGTCCGATCCAATACTAATATACCCTAACTTCGAAAATAAATTTTCATTAACAACAGATGCGAGTAATATAGCTATAGGTGCTGTATTATCTCAAGAGCATAAACCCATTTGCTACGCAAGCAGAACTCTTAACGAACACGAACTCAATTACTCAGCAATAGAAAAAGAACTATTAGCTATAGTATGGGCAACAAAATATTTCAGGTCTTACCTATTCGGTAGAAAGTTCGAAATATTAAGCTATCATAGGCCACTTGTATGGCTAAGTAACGTAAAAGAACCCAATATGAAATTACAAAGATGGAAGATAAAGTTAAATGAATATGATTATAATATCCAATACCTACCTGGTAAGGAAAATCATGTCGCTGATGCCTTATCCAGAGTTCAAATTCAAGAAAACTTCCTAGGAGAAGATAACACAGTTTCCATTACCACAGCAGCTACTGTGCATAGCGCACAAGAAGACAATCAAAGCCACATTTCCTTAACCGAAAGACCCCTCAATTATTATAACAGACAATTAGAATTCTTAAAAGACAATTTTGACAATGTCCAAATAATAAGATACTTTCATAAACCTAGAATAAAAATTAGTTATAAAGAAATGACCGACACTTTTGCCAAAGACCTAATTAAAGAATACCTCTGCACTAAGAAAAGTGTTATTTACTTCCCTAATGAAGCCGACTTTAAAGTCTTTCAAAATGCTTGTATTCAAATTATAACTCCCGACAATTTCACTAAAACTATGAGAACCATTAGTAAAGTAATAGATATCCAAACATATGCTTAATTTAAAGAAATTATCCTCAAAGCACATAAAGAATTATTACACCCAGGCATAGAAAAACTCACTCTTCAGTTCAAAGAACTTTATTATTACCCCGATTATCAAAAACTTATCCAAAACATTATAAATGAATGTGAAATCTGTAACATTGCGAAAACCGAACATAGAAATACAAAATTAGCCCTGGAAACAACCCCAGAAACATTCAACCCCAGAGACAAGTATGTCATGGATTTTTATTTAATAAACAATAAACAATTCCTATCATGTATTGACATTTATTCTAAATACGCCTCCCTGATAGAAGTAAATAGTAGAGATTGGCTTGAAGCTAAAAGAGCTATTTTACGTTTATTCAATGACATGGGTAAACCCATAGAAATAAAAGCCGACAAAGACTCCGCTTTCATGTGCACCGCACTCAAGCTCTGGTTAGATTCAGAAGGAGTAACTCTAAACATAACAACGAGTAAAAATGGAATTTCTGATATTGAGAGATTTCATAAAACTGTCAACGAAAAACGAAGAATAATAACAAGCGAGAATGAACCAGAAAACCAATTCACTAAGTTCGAAAAAATACTTTACGTATACAATCATAAAACAAAACACAACACAACTGGTCGAACACCAGCAGACATCTTTATTTATGCAGAAACCCCTACCTATAACACGCAGCAAAATAAAATAGACAAAATTGACAAGCTCAACGAAAGTAGACAAGACTTTAGTAAATTCAGAGACACTAATTTCAGAGAATCTCCTCTGGTTAGATCAAAAACAACTAACCCATTCAGAAAGACAGGAAACTTAAGACAAATAGATGATAAACATTTTGAAGAAACAAATAGAGGTAGAAAAGTAATACATTATAAATCTAAGTTTAAAAAGAAAAAGAAAATTAATAAAAGTAAATATAATAATGATAATTCCAGGCTTACTCCCGATCATGATAATCATGTTATGCCTACTATCAACAATTAGCACGCAAAACCTAGAAGTAACCCCTATCCAGGCCAAAAACGGCTACTTAATCTTTCAAACCGGATCAATTGATTTACCTTTACTCTATGAATATAATTACTTATCTATTAATTTAACTAAAACCGAAATTATTTATGAAGAACTTATCAAACAAACACAAGTCTTTGAAAATTTACCACAAATTCAGTACCTAACAGAGAAACTCAATAGAGAAATGAATGGCATTAGAATTGCAAAGCGTAACAAACGCGGTCGTGCAAATTTAATGGGAACAATTTACAAATACTTATTCGGCACATTAGATCAAGAAGATAAAGAAGAATTACAACAACAAATAGGTAACATTTCCAAAAACAATGTACAAATAAGCGAACTCCACCATGTAATAGAAGCCATTAATGAAGGAATAGAATTAACCAATCATTTAAACAATAATTTTGAAGGAGAACAAATGTAAGCCTTACTAATTTTCAACTTACAACAATTCACCGAATACATAGAAGACATAGAACTTGGTATGTATTGGTTTGTGTGTTTTCCGCAGCAGTAGCCGGACGCGGAGAGTTATAAGTAAAAGAGATAAACGCGCGTACGTCTTCACTGTGTTAATGTTTATTAGAAACTGAAACGACATTTTGCTGTACTCTGTTATACTTAACATAACATATTCATAGCATTCAACTTCGGACATGCATGCATTGGTAACATAAACGATAATTTTCGACACCCTTCCTCAATGCAAGCATGTTTACAAAAACTAATTCAAATTTAACAATTTCGTAAATTCAATATGCTTCTTTTTCGACAAATTCTTAGTTAATATATCTGCGATCATATTATTTGTCGAAACGTACTGCAAAGTAACATGCCCTTCCTTAATGATCTGTCGCACAAAATGATATCGTATATCAATGTGCTTGCTGCGGGAATGATGTACAGGATTCCTGGCCAATTCCTGCGCACTCAGGTTGTCACCATTTACAACTGTTGGAGTACCATCAATACCGCAACCGACTTCAACGATAAGCCTGCGCATTACCATAGCTTCCTTGCACGCCGCTGATAACGCCATGTATTCAGCCTCAGTGCTGCTAAGTCCACACTCCGTTGTTTCTCCGATTTCCAGCAAATCGGACCACCAGCTATGAAATATAATAGCCAGTATAGGATTTTCGGTCGACCTTGTCGCCGCCCCAATCTGCGTCAACAAAACCTTCAAATGGTTTTCCACACTTCCAGTAGTGTAGCCTATAGTTTACTGTTGATGACAGATAACGCAGAACATGTTTCACGCCTGCAAGGTGTTCACTATGGGGTTCCTTATTACGTTGAGCCAATTTTGCGATCGAGTGCAAAATATCTGGTCGTGTTGTAAGAGCTAGCCACATCAGCTCTCCAACCATTGATTGATACGTCGTCACGTCAATCCTTGTGCATTGAGCATTCTCGCACAACACCTGATGCCCCTCTTCTAATGGTGTAGCTGCCGACCTGCAGCTCTCCATACCGTATCGCTTCAGTAAATCCTTGATATACTGCGAACTGCCAAGAGTAATGGCGCCAGTTTCTCCCTCACGTAGAATTTCCATTCCAAGAAATAGCTCCAATGGCCCTTTATCGACGCATTCAAAAGCTTTTGAAATGCTCGACTTTATGTTGATCAAATCTTCCTTAGACTTGCATGCTATAAGAAGATCATCAACATATACCAGGATTAGCGATAAGTCACCTCTTGCCTCCTGTTTATATAGGCATGGTTCATTGTCACACGGTACAAATCCAATTTTCCGTAGCACGCTATCCAGCTTATAGTTCCATTCCCTTCCTGACTGCTTCAGTCCGTATAACGCTTTCTTCAGCAATAAAACCTTGTCCGATTGAGTGCCTTCTGCATAGCCCTGGGGTTGCTTCATGTATACTACATCCTTCAGATCGCTATTCAGGTATGCCGTGCATACATCCATCTGATGTAAATATAACTCTAACTCCGCTGCTAAGGCCAAAATGAAACGCATACTCTCCAATCGACAAACCGGCGAGAACGTTTCCTTATAGTTTACACCATATTGCTGCGAACAACCTTTCGCAACCAACCGTGCTTTAAAGCGCTGTATTTGCCCAAGTGTATCTCGCTTCAGGCTAAACACCCATTTGCAGCCAATTGCCCGATGCTCCTTCGATAATTCTGCAAGCTGCCAAGTTTGATTCATAATCAAAGACTCGAATTCCTTCGCCATCGCCTCACGCCAGTATATTGCCTCTGGACTTTTCATCGCCTCCTCATAGGATGATGGAACAGTTACATCCTCAGTAACCATAGCGCCGAGTACATTATATTGCTTCTTTGGGCGACCGGGTCTGCCCGTTCTTAGCAACCTTGGTCTCCCTGGACCAATATGCACATCCTGCTCTTCCAGCACCAACTCCTCTGATGCGCTCGCGTAGGACTCGTCACCGCTACCTTGTGTGGTAGCAACCAATGTGTCAGACGCATCCGTGTCGTCATTAGATGTGATCTCATCGTTGTCATCCTTCTCAACACCATTAGGCTCTGCATGACACTCGTCAACTGGCAATTTGTGCATCACACATTCTGCAACTGCCTGCTCCGAAATACCAAGCTCGTCAAAAACCACGTCTCGCTTCTCGACTACTTTCCTCAACTCTGGATCGTACAATCGATAGCCCTTGGCATTTACAGAATATCCGACCATTCGATACTCTTTGCCCTTGGGTTTGAACTTGCTTCTCTGTTGACCTTTGTCCAGCGCCACTGCGAATGAACCAAAAACTTTAAGATGACTGATATTTGGTTTCTTACCAGTCCATGCTTCCATTGGTGTCCTTCCGATCAATGACCTAGTGGGAGACCGATTCCGCAAATACACCGCTGTGTATATTGCCTCTGCCCACAATTCTTGATCTAATCCTGACTGTACCAATAAGCATCTGGCCATTTCCACCAACGTCCGATTGGCGCGTTCAGCCACACCATTTTGTTGTGGAGTATAAGCCACTGTCAACTGCCGTGCAATTCCCGTTTCCTTGAAATATTCATCGAATTTCTTGTTGACATACTCTCGTCCATTATCGCTTCGAACGCATTTCAGCCTTTTTCCCGTCTGCCGCTCCACTAGATTTTTGTACTCCATAAACTTGTCAAAGACCTCATCTTTGCCCTTTAGGAAATACACATATGTCCGCCGTGACATATCGTCTATGAACGTCAGAAAATACCTGGATCCGCCAATTGATTTAGTTTCGAATGGACCACATACATCCGTATGCACCAATTCCAGCAGTTCCTGCGCACGACTTTCGCTCGCTTGCGGAAAAGGCTGCACATGCACTTTATTGATCATACACGTCTTGCATGATGTGTTTTTAGTGACATTAATCTTATCCATTCCTCGAACTAATCCTTTTTGACCATTTCCATAAGACTTGCGTAATTCAAATGTCCGTACCGTTTATGCCAAAGCAACGCATCTGCGTTAACAGCTGCATAACATCTGTTATGTTTGCATTCTATCGTGTATAGACCTCCAGCTCTGTTAACTTTCAGAATACATTTTCCGCTACGCATAATTTTCGCACTTTTTGCGTCAAAATTAACTGCGCATTTGTTTGCAACCGCATGGCTCACACTTATAAAATTCCCCCTGAGCTTGGGAACATATAAAACATTGAGAAGCTCTACTGTATACGACTCAGTTTGCAACTGCACAGTACCTATGCCTTCTGCTTGCAAAAATCCGGCATCCGCCAAACCGATCATTTCTGTATGCCTCTCAAACTTTGTGAACATCTGCCTCTCGCAACACATATGACTTGTTGCTCCACTGTCCAAAATCCATTTGAATTTTTCGAAGCTACTGCCATCCAATGCATTCAATAAGCTGAACTGCTGTTTCCCGCCTGTTACCGACACTGCTTTGCCATCATCATTCGAATTCGCCGCCTTGCGACAATTCGCTTTAATGTGCTCCTTTTCGCCGCACTTAAAACAGACGACGTTTCGTTGTTTCTTCTTTGAAGCGAGCTTCGCACATTTTTGCGTCGCAGAAAATGCCGTTGTATTTTCTGTATGCCTTTCCGTATTCTCTCTCCTCTCGCCTTCTTCCTTGAGTTTTATGCTCAGAATTTCGAACGTCGGCAAACTGTCGCGCGTCTCAATGGCGACAACGAAATTCTCATACTCAACTGGCAAGCTTGAAAGCAATACAATTGCCTGTAACTCGTCATTCATTGTGATTCCAACTCCAGCTAGTTGATCGATGATTTCACAGAAAATGCTCAAGTATCCAGCCATGCTCTGACCCTCAGACATGCGCAAGCCTAGCAACTTTTTGTATAATGACACCTTCCTCACAGGTCCGGTCGGCTGATGCACCTCTCGTAGCTTTTTCCACGCTGCATTCGCCGATGCACAGTTTTTTATATATCCTAACTGTGATACTTTCACGCTCAACGTAATCATTGCCAATGCCTTTCGATCAAGAGCAGACCAGTCAACGCCTTCACCGGCACATGACTGCTGTAAATCGCCCGACGCAACATTCCAAAGCTCAGCATGCACCAATACGCACTTCATTTGGATACACCATGAGTCATAATTGTTCTCCTCCAGCTTCTCGATCTGGTACAACGAACTCATCTTGTTTTCACGTCGCAATTTACTGACTTTCTAATTGTCCAAAAATAATCCGTGACTATTTTTTCATTAACCAAATAAATACTTTTAAGTTCATAACAGCTCCATCTGGGCTAAAACGATGCCTGGGCCCATATCCTATTGGTTTGTGTGTTTGCCGCAGCAGTAGCCGGACGCGGAGAGTTATAAGTAAAAGAGATAAACGCGCGTACGTCTTCACTGTGTTAATGTTTATTAGAAACTGAAACGACATTTTGCTGTACTCTGTTATACTTAACATAACATATTCATAGCATTCAACTTCGGACATGCATGCATTGGTAACATAAACGATAATTTTCGACAGTATGCAACTGACACGCTTAGGTATCTTCAATCCAAAACTTTTAAAACATGATTCCCTTACTCACGTAAATTCTGAAAAAATTCTTAATATCAAAACTTCTGCTTGGCTTAAATCTGACACTAACGAAATTTTGATAATATCCCACATTCCGAGAGAAATAATTAAAACACCTATTTTCGAAATAATACCATACCCCGACGAAAATAATAACATACTAACTGAAACAATACATGACAAATATTTTTTGCATAATAACCAAACTTTCATAGCAAGTTCTCAAAGCTTGGTCATAAATAAATGCATAACAGGTATACTTAACCAAGTCTTAACACAATGTAGATACAGTAAAACACGTTCTGATTTTGAAATAAAATATGTTGAACCTAATATAATCACAACTTAGAACCTTCCCAAAACTACGTTAAACCAAAATTGTATCAATTGAGAAATAATAATAGAAGGTAATAACATGATAAAAGCATTTAATTGTTCCATTCAGTTAGAAGAAATTTTGATTACCAAGACAATGTTAGACTACACTCAAACTATCTATGTAAACAATAATGTAACAAAACTTGAACCACTTGAATACATTCAGGCAAAAGAAATAATTGAACAACACACTCAAACTAGTAATATCTTCCAAATAATAACAGTTACAACATTAGTAATAATAATTATAATCGCAGCATTGTACTTCATTTATAAATATAAAACTATACCACAAAAATTAATTGTAAAATTCAAGAATCAAAATCCAGAAAATGAAACTATCATAAGTCCTGAAACAGAAAATAATGTACCTTCAGTAAGTACCCCTGTATTGTACCCTAAAGTTATTGCCTGAGGACAGGCCTTTTTCTTAAGGATGGGGAAGTGACATATCCATTCTACACCCACACTTTAAACTCCCCAATTCCACACACACACGCACATTATTGTAAAACGCACATACACACATTAACGTATACGCACAAAATGTAATCAAAGAACGAGAGCCCTTCGATTAATTTTGGTTCCCACAGATCATAAATCTAAAGGTTCCCACAGATCATAAATCTAAAGGTTCCCACAGATCATAAATCTAAAAACAATAACAAACAATTGCTCGAACCCGATCACCCAAATAATTGTCCCCCAATTCGATCACTTGGCTAGCCCCAATGTTTACAGCGAGCCAACTGAAATAATAAAGCCTCATCACCCAAATAATTGTCCCCCAATTCGATCACTTGGCTAGCCCCAATGTTTATAGCGAGCCAACTGAAATAATAAAGCTTAATCACCCGGGTCTCCGCCCAAAGTTTACAGCGAGCCAACTGAAATAACAAAACTTTATCACCCGAGTTTCCGCTCAGGCACTTGTCTCAGGATTCTCCAATTACCTCTATTTTTCGGGAACCTCTCCCTCTCTCAATGAGAGAACATTAAAGTCAAAACAGCCAAACTCTCTTAAAGAGAACATTAGAATCAAAATTAGCCAAACTCTCTTAAAGAGTTTGCTCTCTTAACACCCACTTTGCCTATATAAATCCAGGCACGCATCTAAGCAGTAGTTCAGTTTAGTTCAGTAAACTTTCAGTTTACTCCCGAGCACCGAGTACGCTATCAGCCGCGATAGCTTGCTAAAGTCTGTTATCAAACCCCAGATAATCCAAAGGCTCTAGTTCTTCCTTTGGAAGAAATAAAAAAGTGTTTAACTAATAAACTTAAAACAACTGTGTTTTTATTTTTTTTTTGTTAAACCCTCGGTCTGAATTCGTTAATATATATATGTAACAGGAATATATTCTAAACTCCGAAGTTTTACCAAGTAAATACTCAACTTACAGGCTTGATCGACCTGGCCGACGTAGTGGTGGGGTCCTGATCGCAGTAAACTCTTACATCGGAATTGTTAAAACCGGAGATTCAATAAAGTATTGAATTTATTTGTGTAAAATTACACTTACCCGGTTTTTCTTGTTTTATAACCTGCTCTTATATACCGCCGTCATCGGAATTGCCGGTATACTTGCAAGATTTATTTGGATCATTTTATAGTCCTCGGTGACTTTAATATGCCAAAATGTGAGTGGACATCAAGTGTTGATGAATTTTTCTTATTGCCTTCCCAGCAGCATGACCTTTTTATACCCTTCGACCATTGAAACAGGTCAAAAAAGGGTATACTAACTTTGTGCAAAATGTATGTAACAGGCATAAGGAGGCGTGGCAGACCCCATAAAGTATATATATTCTTGCTCAGGATCACTAGCCGAGTCGATTGAGACATGTCCGTCTGTCTGTCCGTCTGTCCGTCTGTATGAGACAACAGATCACAGCTATTAAAAAAGCTAGAGACACCAAATTTGGCATGAAGGTTCCTATAAATCATAGGCAGATAAAGTTTATTTCAAATGTTTGATGCCACGCCCACCGCCCCCGCAAATCGGTTATTTGCGATTATTAAGCAAAGTATTAAGCCCATAACGTTCTGCTTCGGTGTGTATAAAGCTGAGTGCAATATAAACATATCCTTAAACATATCCTTCAAATAACAATCCGATCGGACCAATAACACAGAAGTTATTCAAGTCAACGTTTTCAGTACAAATGTTCCGTACGGGCAGCAGCCGACGCGCTGCTTTGAGCAGTTGACGCCGACGTCGACGTTGCATCGTGTCGCTTTACTCTTTACGCGCGTCGCTGTGTGAGTGCGAGTGAGTATATATATATATATATATATATGTAATAGAAGAATTTGTGCAGAATTTGCAGAATTTTCTGTTTGGCATTATGAGTGTGGTTACAGGTTTGTAACGGATTTGAAAAATTGGGAGAAGGGTATCTTACTGTCGGGCGCCCGACTGTAGCCTTACCCACTTGTTTTACCTTCCGACATGCTCGAGTAAGCCCCCCTTGGTTCACAAGAGAGTTGTCGCGCCTAAAAATTTAAAATCTAATTTATTTAAAAATATAAAAAATTAATAATTTACCTGCAGCCTTTTGTCGTTTTTTAGCTGCTCGTTTAAATTTTTCAGTACTGAACGCGAAATGTTATAAGAACTATTTAGCTCGTTGTAGGACTCAATTTCTAGTGAACCATAAACAGTTTTATAGTTTTGTTAACATGAAGCGTAAGTCATCGGTTATACCTTCAAAGTTGTTTTTTGAAAATTCTATAGCAGATACCAGTCAAGCCATGGCCGACATGTTTGCAAAGAATTTCACTTGTTAAGGATCTTCACTCGGTGAAACCAGTTTTTTCTCCAGGTCCCGACGGTGTTCCCGCTTGTGTACTTCGGTTCTTTGCTCACTCTCTAAGTACGCCATTGCTCAATCTGTTCTCGCTGTCCTTAGATACATCATCCTTTCCTTTTATATGGAAGGAATCATTTATTATCCCATTGCTTAAGAAGGGCAGCAAGTCTGATGCAAGCAATTATAGAGGTATCTCTAAATTGTCGGCTATACCTAAATTCTTTGAGAATGTTTTAACTCCTTACTTGCAACATTTCTGTAGATACGTCATAACGCCTTCTCAGCACGGATTTATGAAACGTCGATCAACTACGACGAATTTGCTTGAGCTGACATCCTTTGTTATAAAAGGTTTTCAGAAAAATCTTCAAACTGATGTTATATATACTGATTTCAGTAAAGAATTTGACTCAGTAAATCATTCCCTTCTTGCACATAAACTCAACCTCTTAGGGTTCTCACCAAAACTACTTAGTTGGATTATGAGTTATCTGACGTTCGTTCAGACCTTCTCTTTGCCACATCTGGCGTTCCTCAAGGGAGTCATCTCGGCCCTCTTCTTTTTACACTTTTCATCAATGACCTGCCTTTGGTCATACGTAACTCTCGTACTATCATGTACGCGGATGATGTAAAGCTTTGTTATCAATTTAAAGACGGCCACTGTCACTCACACTTACAAGCCGACCTGAATAGTTTTCATTCGTGGTGTTGTGCCAATTTTTTAAAACTGAACAGCTCTCAATGCAAGCTGATGACATTCTCTCGAGCCAGTCCAATGTATACTTCTTATTCTTCTTGTGGTTGTGTTTTGAGAAGAATCAGCCTAGTTGATGATTTGAGAGTGCGTTTGGACCGAAAACTAAAGTTTTCCAATCATATATAATATGGTCAACAAAGCCATGGGTGTTCTAGGCTTTATAAAGAGATGGTATAAGGAATTTGACGATCCTTATCTTACCCTCTACATCTCACTTGTTCGTCCTATTCTTAAAAATGGTTCATGCGCATGGTGTCCCCAGTACACTATTCATAAAGAACGCATCGAGTCCGTACAAAAGAACTTTTTACTGTTTGCGTTACGTGGCCTTAACTGGGATGAAAATGCAAGACTTCCTTCCTATAATAATAGACTTTTTTATTTAAATTTGCCTTCCCTAGATCGAACCATGCAATGCACGATCCGTTCAGGGTATTAAGTTCGGACTACAATAAATATATGGATATTCTTTTTTATCTCTATTTTATTTTGGATTCTCCTTCTCATGTCCTATCCGCGTTCTCTATCTTTATCGCGTTAATTTCTTCTCGCGTGTCTATTCGCATTTTTACTGTCAGCGTCATTCATAACTATCTACACTATATAATTTGTACAGCTGTGCGCAGTCAACGAGTCCATTTGCGTCTGCCTTGGCTTCTCAACGATTAATGCCACACTCCAGTTTCGTGCAGCCTGCTTTGTCTCTTCTCATTTTTTGGAATTCTCTTTTCATTATGTCGCTTTCTGACTTTTACTAAACAGCGCAAGTAGCCACGTTCAGCAACAGCTCTATCGTTCTCATATTCGCAGAATTGCGTTCATTGATAATTTATTTATTCATCCTCATACATTGGCAATAAATAGGAACACGCATAAAAGCGAAGGAAACATGGAAAAGAAGTAAATAGAGACTTCGCGTATACACATTATTTTCACCACCACACGGCCATTCTGACATTTTCACATCCTCGTGTAAGCGTTTGATAGCAAGATACCAGGGTATCAAGATTACATACTTTCATTAGTTTGACTTCATTGGGTGTATTTCTTAAATCTTAATTCTGTGAGGAAACAAAACAACTTTTGTTTCATTGTTGCTGAGATAACTCATTATATTTTTATATTCAGTTTCATTGACAACTGATCTTAATAATACCATATATCGATTGCTATGTATCGATCTTCACACACACTTGATTATTGATTCAATCCAAACTCATCGTCTCTCCTGAACGGATCTCTGTTGTTACAAACAATAGGTGACACAGATATCTCTTCGTCTCGCTAGACGAATAACTCTTTATTGCTTATTCATAGTCTCAACTCGACGGATAACTCTCAATTCATCGTCTCGCCTCGACGGTAACTCACAATTCATCGTCTCACCTAGACGTAAAACTCACAATTCATCGTCTCGCCACGACTGATAACTCTTTATTACTTAATCATCGTCTCACCTCGACGGATAACTTTAAATTCTGGCCTCGACGATAACTCAGAAATTATAGTCTTATCTAGTCGGATAACTCACAATTCATCATCTCGACTGGACGGTAACTCACAATTCGTCGCCTTGCCTAGACGGATAACTTACAATTCATCGTCTCGCCTCGACGGATAACTCTTAGTTCATTGTCTCACAAAAGAACACATTGGCAGGCTTTTCTCTTCATTCAACTATTTCTATATTTCAGCTTTTTCTATAAAAATGGTCCAAAAAGGGTATACTAATTTTGTGCAAAATGTATGTAACAGTCATTATGAGGCGTGGCAGACCTTGTATATATTCTTGTTCAGAATCACCAGGCCACTCGATTGAGCCATGTGTGCCTGTCTGTTTGAGACAACAGATTTCAACCAATAAAAGAGCTAGAGACGCCAAATTTAGTATGAATGTTCCTATATATCATAGGCAGATCAAGTTTTTATGTATATATTCTTGTTCAGAATCACCAGGCCACTCGATTGAGCCATGTGCGCCTGTCTGTTTGAGACAACAGATTTCAACCAATAAAAGAGCTAGAGACGCCAAATTTAGTATGAATGTTCCTATATATCATAGGCAGATCAAGTTTTTATCAAATATTTGATGCCACGCCAGTCGGTAATTTGCTATTATTAAGGAAAGTATTAAACACATTACGTTCTGCTTCGGTATTTATAGAGATGAAAGCAATATGAACATATCCTCCAAATATCACTTTGATTGGTCCAATAACACTACGCCGCGTCGTGTCGCTTTACTTGTTACGGGCTTACTGTGTGTGTGAGAGCGTACTCGCTCTGGCTTAATAGCCATATATATATAAGATTAAGTTGTGCATGTTTGGATTTTTTAAAATTGGAAGAATGGTATCTTAGTGTCGGGCGCACTCGACTGTTGCCTTACCCATTTGTTTTTTCTTTATTTTAATTATTTTAAGTCAGCGGTTCGGGTAAGGCATTTTTACCCCTTGTTTGATATATTTCTTTTTTTCAAAATAAATTTGTTTATGATAGACTATCAAATAAATTCTAAAAACCCATCGCCCTACAGTCATTAATGTTCATCAAAGCTTTATTCCCAAGACCGCCAAACTATGCGGCGTGGTCGCTAAGGCATATAAATATCTGTATATTCATTATAATAAAATAATAATTATTTCAATAACACATGCCATGATCTGGGCATGCGGCATATGTATTTTGGTTTGCTCAATTTTTCAAAAACTGGATTTTTATACCCTTTGTTCGAACCGAAAATGTATGTAACAGGCAGAAGGAGACATCTCCGACCTTATAAAGTATATATATAGTACGTATATATCCAGTGAACGGTTGCAGTAATGCGTTTTTTTTTATTTCCGGTAGGTTTCCTTCCTTCTCCTGCTCACTTCTTGCTGGCGGTCCTGCTGAGGCTTTTCCTCTGGTGGCACTTCCGAGGATCACTTTCCCTAGTTTCTGTTTTCGCTGTTACACACGTCTGCCCGGCTCGCTGGCTAGATCGGAACTGTCCTCCCTCCTCCTAATGCAGATGTTGCCGCCTGCGCAGATGCCGTCTCTCCGTTGCACTCGCGTGCATGCGAACTTTTCCTTTAGGGTGAAAAGTTGCCTTTGCGCTCTGGACGTGTCCGTCGCTCTGCCTGCGCTTTGTGGTCGTTGCTTGCGCTCGTTCTGTGCGTGCGTGCGCTGCGTGCGTGGCCGTCGCTTGAGCTCGCTCTCGTAAGCTGCGCTACGGGTGCGTGGTCGCCGCTTGTGCTCGCTCTGTGCGTGGCCGTCTCTTGCACTCGCTCTCTTGTCTGCACTTTGGGTGTTGCTTGCGCTCGTTATCTGGTGGGTGAATGACCGTCGCTTGCACTTGCTCTTGGCGTGTGTGCACTCTCTCTCACTTGAACTTTCCCTAGGCTACCCTATATTCTTACTTAAATGGCTATGGTCTATGACTGATTTCCCTGATTTCTTGCCTTCTTGGCGATGCCTAATCTAAGGTACCTTCGTGGTAATACCTAAAAATAAATTAAAATAGTTAATAATTATACCTAAATTAAAAATAAAAAGAAAAAGAAGCATCTCGTTAAGCCATCGCTCCACGTCTCTTCGGCGGAGTTGGTGGCGGTTGCGGTTGGTCATGACTGTGGGGTATAAACACGGCTTTAGCCCAATACTGCCTGCCCTATCCAGCTACGCCCTATGGAACAGTGCTACGGTGGAAACGTGATCTTACTTGCTATGACAAATGTACTTAATTCTACCTTGTAATTAATTTACTGGTCTCCCTCGGTGATGCTGTTTTCGGTGTCCGTGTGGAATGGTTTAAGATCCGCGATGTGTGGGGATCGTCTTTCCTGTTCGCCTTCTCGCTGTAAGCGGACGATGTTTGCCCAGATAAACCTTATCACCTTATAAGATCCCTCGTATTTCGGCGCGAGTTTAGCGGCGAAGCCTTCTGCGGCCTTAGAAAGGACGTGTTGTTTTAGGAGGACCAACATACCTATCCTGGGCCGCCATTCGCAGAGTCGGGGATTGTGATGCCGGCTTTGCTCCGCGGATGCTCGAGTTGCGTTTTCCCAGGCGACCTGAAATAATTGGTGAAGCTGCTTCGCCCTCAGTTCTGGGGTTTGAGGTTTCCGGCCGATATCTCCCGTCACTTCGTCGTAGAGTGCTCCGGGTAACCGCGTTTCGCGTCCCATTACCAGGAACTCCGGGCTAAACCCCGTCGTGTCTAAGACGCTGCTGTTCACGGCGAGGTTTATCTCCGGTAATAACAGGTCCCAGGTATTTTTTGGTCCGTCGTTGATCATGGTTTTCACTGTCCGGTTTGCGGCCTCTGTGGAGTTCTGTTGGGGGCTATACGGCGCGGTATGTTCCAGCTTCATTCCGGCCCTCTTGCAGAAAGCGGTAAACGAACGGCTGGTAAATTGGGTCGGTATAATGTCCACTCTTTGTGGACTTTTGTTGCAGCCAGTCACAGGTGGACGCTTCTTCCCTCACTTGACATAGGGTCTCCAAAGGTTGCCGCGACAGTGCATCCGCGACGACATTATATTACCCTTGCGATACTGGATATCGAACTGATATTGTTGGAGTTCCAACGCCTATCGTGCGATTCGACCTGTCGGGTTTTCTATGGTGTTGAGCCATTTCAGCGCCAGATGGTCGGTGACGACCGTAAAACGGTACCCTTCCAGGTAACACCGCAGTTTGCGGATAGCCCAAATAATCGCCAGGCACTCCTTCTCAGTCGCTGAGTAGTTCTCTTCCGCCGCGATGAGTACTCCCCCTAAGCCGTAGTCGCTTGCGTCTGTTTGTATCGCGAGCTTCTTGCTGAAATTGGGGCAAACCAAAACGGGTGTTTCTCTTAAGCGTTGTTTTATCGTGTCAAACGCCTTCTGCTAGTCTTCGTTCCATTCATCGGTTGTACGACCGTGGCGAAATTTGGTACGAATCGGCGGAACCACGAGGCGCTTCCGAGGCATCGACGCAGTTCCTTTACGCAGGTTGGGGGTTGTAGTTTCTGGACCGCGGCGACCTTTTCTGGGTCTGTATGGATTCCCTCCTCGCTTATCACGTGTTCTAGAAACACCAACTTGCGTTGGAAGAAGTTCCACTTCTTCCGATTTCGTCTCAGGTTGGCCATTCTTAGTCTCCGGAATACTTCCCGCAGGTTCTCCTGGTGCTCTTCTCGTGATTTTCCGATGACTATTATGCCGTCCAGGTACACGAAAGCATGTGGCTCCATATCCAACCCGATCACCTTATCCAATGCCCGTTAGAATGTTGCAGGATTGTAGGCCGAATGGCATCACCATCCATTGGAAAAGACCCCGTCCGGGTACTGTAAATGCGACTTTGTTTAGCCATGGGTATTTGCCAATAACCGCTTTTTAGGTCCAGCGTGCTGATAAATCGTCCTCTCGTAGCCGTTCCAAAATGGAATTTATCCTAGGCAAGGGATATGCGTCAGGGATAGACCGGGCGTTCAGTTGCCGGAAGTTGACGCACATGCGTGTTAGTCCGGACTTCTTGCCTACCAGGACGATAGGCGCGCTGTGTGGGCTCTTGGAGGCCTCAATATGGACGTCTCTATTTGGGCGTTTATTATTTTGAACATTGCTGGGTTCTTCGGGAAGTACCGCTCTTGAATGGGGCGCTCATCCCTCATCACTATCACGTGCTCCGTGATGTTCGATACTCCCGACAAACGCTCAAACAGCGCGAGCTCCGTCTCGAGGAACTCCGCTACTTCGGCTGGATCCCGAAGGTGGTGTTCTCTTCGCCTGGTTCGGTTCTTGTCGGTATCGAGGTTCCTGGGGTTGAATAAATAACCGCACCTTCAGTTCGCTGTTGACTACTGTTAGCTGGCCGTTTTCGGAAATGGTTATTTTGCACTGCTTTGCTATCCTTTCTTCCCAGAACTCCCGTATTTATGTAGCCTCCGTGATCCTTGTTCTCCGTGAGCCGTGATTTCCCTTTGTCGTGCCCTTGGGTATCCTTGCCATTGTTCTTGTGACGTGTTTTACTTTTGTCCTGCGCTGGTATCTTCTTGTCGTGATCCTTGTTCTCCTCGTGCTGTTTTTCTCCTTTGTCGTACTCTGATGTATTCTTGTCGTCGTTCTTGTTTGCCTCGTGCTGTGTTCTACCCTTGGCGTGCGCTAGTGTATCCTTGCCATGGTTCCTGGTTCTCCTGTTCCTGTGCTTGGTCCTTGTCGTGCTCCGGTGTCTTCTTGCCTTGATCCTTGTTCTCCTTTTGCTGGGCTTGGTCCTTGTCGTACTCCGGTGTCTTCTTGCCATGGTCCTTATTTTCCTCGCGCTTTTGGCTCCCTTTGTTATTCGGTTGCGGACCCAATCGTAGCTCTGCTCCTCCGCAGGTCAATATTGTGCTAACGGCCCCCAGGAAGTCTAGGCGCACAAGGACGTCGTCTTACACGATGGGTAGAACGAGCATTTTCACCTGAGTGCACGTCCTGCCTAATTAGACATCTGCCCATAGCGCCTGTGTAAGGTCCTTTCGGGTTCCATCCGCCAAAGATACGGTAGTCTTCACCTCGCATATGTTGGAGTTTTTCCGGATCTTATGCGCCAGCCGTTCCCCGATTAAACTCCTAGTTGCCCCTGTGTCGAGAGTAGCGAAGACCAGATACCCTTCAATAATGACCCTCGCACTGATGCGCCCGTCACGTAACTCGAGGGTTTCTTTTACTGCCGGACTTGCGGTGACACCCCCACCGAGTCTGGATTCGGTGAGGGCCCCTGCCCGTTTCCCGGCATCGGGGTCTTGCAGCAGTCGATGGTCCTGGTCCCTTGCTTCCCGCACGTCCAACAGTGCAGCACGCGTTGTCCACGACATTCCCTAGTGAAGGGTCCTGTTACTCCGCAGTTTCGGCAGGCTTCCCGCGTATTAATCCGGTGTTGTTCCCCTGGTGCGGTGGTTACGGCCGTTTCTGTTGCTTCTGAGACCGGCGAAGATTTTCCGCTCGTCGGTGTCCACGGAGTTCCCCTTGGTTCGGCTAGTCTGGTTTACGTTGTTTTTGGATACGGGCTCCATTGCCGCTGACTCCGTTCTCGTTCCCGTGTCACCTCGTAGTTCGTGGCGAGGGCTGTGAGGTCTCTTAATGTGTTTATATCGGTCCTCCTCACGAATAACTGGTAATCCGGCAGCATATTTTCATACGCCCTCTCCAGTTCCTGGGCCTCCGTGTATCCAGCCCGGCGGTTCATCAGGCGGATCTCCAAAAGGTTCGTTTTAAACGCCTCGTTTGTCCTCCAGCCGTTGGAAATACCTAGGCGGCAAGAAAAAATCCAAGAATTCCGCCCGGAAAGTCTTCCAAGTTCCGCCTTGCAGTCTGCTTGTCCAGAACCAATCCTCGGCTGTCCCTCCTAACAACTCGGGAATCGCTTGGGGCATGTACTAGGTGTTTATCCGGTAAAATTCCGCCCGCTCCTCCAGACGCTCGATGAAGGGTCCGAAGTGCCATCGATGGTGACCCCCCACCTTCTCATGCGATCCGCCATTTGGGCAAAGGTAGACCCTTCTAATTGGTCCGGGCGTTCGACGACTGCTGGCTCACTGGTGTGGGAGCGCGTTACCCTGATTGTGGGGATCTGCAAGCTCTGTTTTCCTGAACAGGCTTTGCTTCTTCTGTTGTTCGGTTGGGTGTCTTCTGGTCCTTTTCGGATATGGGTGTGTAAGCATTGCCCCCGATTGTTCGGCGATCCGGACTGGGATTGGTGCCATATTCCGTCTCCAATGCTTCGAGTCGCTGGATTATGGCCGGAGGGTGGTCCTTTCTACCAATGAAGGCAGCTATGCACGCACGTTACTCGTCGACGGTACCTTCCCGTTCAAAACCGAACTCGTCGGCAAAATTATCCAATTCATCCTTCCTCCTATAAGACACCTATCGTACTCCAACCATGGTTTATCTTTGTGGTCTTGTGTCCGTTGAATACGGTGCGTGTTTCCTGCTGTGGGTTGTGCCTCGAAGATCGTTGTTTCCTGTGTCTTGTTATCCTTGCTCGGTGTATCCTGTGCGTGTGTCCTCGTTGCCTGCTGCTGGTCGTGCCTCTATGATCGTTGTATCCTGTGCCTTGTTATCCTTGCTCGTTGTATCCTGTGCGTGTGTCCTTGTTGCCTGCTGCTGGTCGTTTATCTTGGCCGGGTATCCTTGCTCGTTGTCCTTGTCATGAAGCACTTTTATTTGTAAACTTTTTTTTGTTCGCTTGAGATGTTCACTCGACTGAAGCCGGATACTGAGTGCCTTCTGTGCGCCGGCGGACTGCCTAATATACTCTGGCTGACCGCCCCGAACCGTTATGCTCGGCTTCGGGTCCCGTTATGTTGCCGAGCGACCCGGAAACACGAGTCCCAAAGACCGCCGTTACGCCCTTGTTGTTGTTGTTCTCATGGCGAGAACGACGATCTGCGCTGTCCTGTTCCGTCCGACTCCTTTGCGTCCCCCTTTTACCAACTCCCTGAACATCCTTGTGTGCTCGATTGTCCTGTCATCGTCTTCTGTTTCTTTTCCTTTGCTACTTCTGCCCCCCCTTGCTTATTTCCTATTCTAATGAAAACTATCGTCGATGGTTTGTACCGACGCTCTGACTCACTTTTCGCGCTCCTGTAGTAGTTCTTTAGGCCACCAAGGACACAATTCCTCCTCTCGTCTCAGAGTCCTTGCTCGGCCGCCATCTTTGTTGGCGTCAATGCGGGGCGTGCTATAGCGGTCTACTGGGACCTCGCATCCACTTTCACTGGCCAGTTGACCTTGGAGTCTGGTTATGAACCTCGATTTCAAAGTCCACTGACCTGTGTTGCTTCCAAAAGTTCGGCATAAGTATGATGTGGTTAATACCTGCTGTCATACTTAGTGGAACTTTTGACACCGTTGTAGATGCTGCTGCACGAGCTCCCGCACTTTTGCCTAGGGTTTAACTTTAAACTTAGTTTTAATGAAAACGCTGGCGTTGTTGTCTCTTTGTTTTTTATACCCTTGCAGAGGGTATATTAATTTAAGCCAGAAGTTTGCAACGCACCTTAGGATACATCTCCGACCCTATGAAGAATATATATTCTGAATCAGCATCACCAGAGGAGTCGAAAAATGGATGTCGGCCTGTCCGTCCGTCCGTCCGTCCGTCTGTTGAAACGCAAACTAGTCTCTCAGTTTTTGAGCTATCCTCATGAAACTTGGCACACAAGCTTCTTATTTCTGTACGCTGTAAATAAGTCAGAACGACCTAGATCGGACCGATATATCGTATAGCTGTCATAGAAGCTATCGGCCGATTTTTGTTGTTTTTCAAGATATTGCAACAAAATGATCTTATTCTTATTACGTTTTTAATGTGCTGTCAAAATTGTATCAAAATCGGACCAGTATAACATATAGCTGCCATAGAAACAATCGGCTGAAATCAGGTTTTTGTATGCAAACCTGTTTTGTTTTTGGAAATACCGCACATTATCAATACTTTTTAATGTTACACAGTAACCCGCCCTTAGTTTTTCCATTTAAATATCTCAGACCTTTATATTCTATATCTGTTATAGGAACAATCAGTAAGTCCGTTCGGCAAGCCGAAGGTAGCCTTGCTTTCTTGTTTTCTCTTTATTTAGTTCTCATACTTTTCCCTTACCTTCACTGTAGCCTGCTCTGTTCTGCTTATTGTTTATTTGTTTTAATTTACTAAATTTCCCTACGTCTTGGTCAATTGCTCACCCCTGTACCTTTGCGTCTGGGTTGCTCCAGTGAACGGTTGCTGCTCGGCAGTAATGCGTTTATTTTATTTCCGGTGAGTTTGCTTCCTTCTCCTGCTCACTTCTCGCTAGCGGTCCTGCTGAGGCTTTTCCTGTGGTGGCACTTCCGAGGATCACTTGCCCTTGTTTCTGTTTTCGCTGTTACGCACGTCATCCTGGCTTAATGGCTAAATCGGAACTGTCCTCCCTCCTCCTAATGCAGATGTTGCCGCCTGCGCAGACGCCGTCTATCCGTTGCACTAGCTTGCGTGCGAACTTTTCCTTTAGGGTGAAAAGTTCCATTTGCCTTTGCGCTCTAGACGTGTCCGTCGCTTTGCCTGCGCTCGCTCTGTGCGTGGCCGTCTCTTGCACTCGCTCTCTTCTCTGCACTTTGGGTGTTGCTTGCGCTCGTTCTCTGGTGGGTGAATGACCGTCGCTTGCACTTGCTCTTGGCGTGTATGCACTCTCTCTCACTTGAGCTTTCCCTAGGCTACCCTATATTATAACTTAAAGGAAGTTAATGTGTGGACTCACAAGCTTTACAGCAATAGTTTTATATATGTTATAAATACCATCTTGCGGACGTTTCGTTAAAAGATTCAGTAAGATTGAACTATAAATATGGAAGATATTAAGGAAATAGTAGTGCCATGTGACCACGTGTTTTTGTCTGTTTTGTTAAGTTGGAGATGCAAGATCCAGGTTCAACTCCGGCGGCAAGCTTTTTTTTTCAAATTTATGTACCAAAATTTTTTGCACTCATC
The DNA here is from genome assembly GCA_018901885.1 of Zaprionus kolodkinae. Taxonomy (NCBI): domain Eukaryota; kingdom Metazoa; phylum Arthropoda; class Insecta; order Diptera; family Drosophilidae; genus Zaprionus; species Zaprionus kolodkinae. The sequence goes on along the minus strand of JAEIFM010000398.1, from coordinate 318,283 downwards.
ATCATTACAATTTTCTGGTAATTGCGTAATAGGCTTGGTGGCTAAGTGGATGTGGTCGCCGACTGTCGTGCAGAAGGGTATGGGCTCTAATCCAATCCGGTGCAAACGTGTGTGCGGGTTTTTATAGATGGTTTTTTTTCAAGCATTTAAAATATTTTAAGTTTAGTATTTAAAATGCATTTTATTAAACAGAATTTTAAAGTGAGTGAGTTGGCATTGCTACACACACACACACGACACAATAATAATTTGTTTTTGTCTTGTACGACAAGCTGAATGGTCTCATAATGCAACTTTGCCGAAATAGTTAAACATGAGCTAATGGCAGAGCAGTTTTAAATGCGGAATGCGTAGTCTAAGTTTTTTTTGGAGCTTCATGATTCAAGTCCTCACGAGGGTGGTGTTTTTAAGCCGAAATTTTTAATTTTGTTTTTTTCTGTTCTATTTTTATCTTCTTTTAAAATTCATGTTAACAAAGTTTTATCTTATTTAAGGCCAGTTAAAATCTTAAGTGATATTTTGCATCAATGAACAACAAAAACGAAACAATTCTGGTTGGATGTATTGAATTTCTTAATAAATATGTGAAGCATTATATAGTCGTCTCTTTTACACATTCATCATTAAAAGCCCTCTGATAAGTTCTAACTGGAAGACACTGAAAGCAAATTGGCAATATCCAATTAGAACAGCGTGCTACTTTTATAGTGAAAACAAATTTAAGACTGTGAGACGTGTTTATTCTTCGCAAAGTTGAAGCGGGTGTACCAAAGTCGGGCGCCCTCGACTGTAGCCTTTCCGACTTGTTTTGTTCCGGATTCAGCTAAAATAATAATTAAAAATACATTGAAGAATTCCGATGATCACGCTTCTACTTCGGGGCTGGACGACACTGGATACTACAGCTGCATGTTTTCGTGGAATTCAGCCAATCTGCGCTCCCTGCGGCGGCTTATTGGCGGGTCACATAGGCAAACGACGACATGCAGGCACGTTTTGTGTGTTCCAAAACGAATTGTGCTTACATGAGGACGATGTCAATCCCACGACTGCAATTTCAAGCAGTTGTGTTAGGATCGAGACTGATGAACATCGTTTAGCAGGAACACGGTGTAGCGATCAGTAGCTGCGTACTTTGGACCGACTCTAAGACTGTGCTGTATTGGATCACCAACACTCACCGGAGATACAAGCAATTTGTTGAAAACCGGGTAGAAACCAGGTCGCAACGCCGCGTGGGGCACAGTCATGGTTCGAGTTGGTCAAGCGCTAGATGCGCTCCACGTGCCGCTGGGGCAGAAGAGATGTCAGGCGAAATTGCACTGGTCATGACAAACTCGCCGTTTGTTTCTTGTAGAAGTTCTCGAGATTCAACATGCTGGTAAGAATGACAGCATGGGTCCTAAGATTTATTGGACGTGAGAGGAGCACTAACTTAATTTGGTCGAACGTGCTGACGCGGAGAGCACATTGGTCCGGGTGGCGCAGAGAGAATCGTTCGCCAAGGTAGCCCATAGAGGACCGGTTAGTAAGATCAGCCAATTATCAGGACTGTCACCGTATTTGGATGAAGAGGGGATTATGCGTGGGAGCAATGGGAGGATCGACGTATCGCCGTGCGTATCGAATGGCGCTCGCCGACCGATCATACTGTCCCATATAAGCGGTTTGGCTGAGATCATTGTTCATCACCTCCACTAGAGGAAGGGCCATTTAAATATACCGGCCTAGACTATTTCAGACCATTGCTCGAGTGAATTGGGTGCCGAGCAGAGAAAAGGTTGGTGGCGCTGTTTATCTGGCTAACTACGAGAGCCATCCACTTGGAGATGGCTCATGATTTATCAACGGATTCATGCATCATTGCTATGAGGACCGGTGGTCACGATAAGGAGCGATAATGAAAAGAACTTCGTGGGAGCCAATAAAGAGGCCAGAAAAGTCAAAAGTCGAAGAATTTTAGACAGCGAAGATACAGGACGAGTTGTCCTACAAAGATATCGAATGGATCTGGATGGATCCAGCAAACTCAGCCGAGGGTGGTATCTGGGAAAGGACGGTCCATTGCTTGTGATTAATTAATTGGATTAAGAAGGTCAAAATACATGAAAAAACATTTATCGCATGACCAGATCATGATTCTCTATCTTTTTGGGGAAATTTTAAAATTTTTAAGTTTTGTGAGGTTATGTCGAAATCCAGACGGCATGATGTAATTCCGACTCCGGATTCCGATTCAGCAAACTTGGTTAGAAATAAGAACGTTTAATTTTTGAATTTAAATTTTTATGTTAAACTTCCTAGAAACATATGTTTTGTTAACAGAGCAATGCAACTCTGCTTCTGCTTTAGAATATAATTGATATCGATAAGTTTGTTACCGAAATCTGTGAATAAAGGCAGTATTTTTGTGAAGATGTTAAGAAAAGCAACGCAAGAATGAGCTCGCCAATATTGTCTGGACACATTAAGAAATAAAATGTGCAACCTAGAAAAAAGATAATTACAGTCCACTCTTTTGTTTCGTTCACCAACATTTTGGTCCTTCGAGACGGATCGTCGCGGGATCATCACGGCTTTCTTGTAATTTGGCACTATTTCTTTCTTATTGAATTTGGACTTTTCACACTTGAGTGAAAATTCGTTTCTAACCTCACAATACAGGCAATCATTCAACAGCGTGGTTTTTGCAAATCGCAAATAACTCGCGCTTATACTTCGACGATGGATTTGACCACAACTTCTTTGGTGACTCTGGAAAATCATTCGACGTTTGACTGAAACGTTTGAAGACTTGACGAGATTAACTGCGGAATATTACAATTATTCACATGAAGACAATTGGTCTGAACCAGACGACTTGCATGAATATGAAAGGAAATTCTACGAGACACATTCCAAATTATCTGGTGCTTTGGCTGATGCTGCAGCAGCTCAGATTCACTCCTCGACATCAAACGCAACTGCAGATCAGCTGGAACGGCTCGCTACATCGCAAGCGGAGTTTTTAGAACACATGTTCAAACAACAGTGATTTTCGATGTGAAAAAATCAAAATTCCTACTTTCAGCGGCAATTATGAGGACTGGCCGCAGTTTTGTGATTTATTTCGGGGATCAATCGGGAATCGTAGCAATTTCACGAGCTGCCAGAAGTTTCACTATTGGAAGTCATATTTGGCCGGAGACGCACTTAACTTGGTAAAACACATTGCAGTGACAGAGGAGAACTATACAGGAGCATGGGAACGATTGGTTACAAGATATGACAAGAAACAATTAATTGCCCGATCATTTGTTAATAGTTTCTTATCTATGCCGAGTGTCTCTGGATCTGGTGCTGCTTCTCTTCGGAAACTTGCCGACGGAGCAGATGAAGCAATCCGAGGACTGAAAGCTCTCAATTGCAATGGGCGTGATCTATGGGTCATCAATATTTTGCTAAAGAAATTGGACATTGATACAAGATAATCGTGGGCAGAGCGCGAAGAGTCTACCGAAAACAACGAGAGCATCGATACTTTTTTGAAATTCATGTTTAACCGTTGCGATTCATTGGAATCATGCCAACCTCTTCGCCACACATCGGGAAAGCATACAGCAACTGTGCATCTAGCTAACGGAGACCACGGAGCGCAGACATTAATGCCAACAATACTTGCACATGTGATCAACAAGTGGGGAAAACTTACAACTCGTCGCCTACTTTTGGATTCTGGATCTACTATAACGTTAGCCAGCGGAGCAAGTCGAGCACAGGCCCGAATCTCGGTGGTTGGGCTCTCAGCCAACCACGCAGGTACCACTCGTGGATGCACCAAGTTGCTTCTACGATCTCGTATAACTAATGATGATGTTCATATCACCACCTTCATTATGAATTCATTAACATCATCAGTTCCTTCTCATGAGGTCAAAACAAGTACTTGGGATGCCCTTGCAGGATTGACATTGACAGACCCGACGTTTCATACACCTGGTCAGATTAACGTTATTATTGGCTCTGATCAACTATGGAGCATTTACACAGGCGAGCGAATCCTAATAGGAAACAATGACCTTCAAGCACTTAACACTCTTTTTGGTTGGGTCGTTGTCGGCTCTTGTAACAACGCCCAGGACACGACGATGACTCATCAAGCACTGCATGCTCAAATGGACTTTGATACATTGGTTCGATCATTTATGGAAATGGACAATCCGAGCAAATCGACTATCGATGCATGTGACCCAACCGAACAGCATTTTGTGGCCTCTCATAAACGCAATAGCGAGGGTGTGTATATAGTGGAGTACCCCTTCAAGGTTGATGCGCCACCTCTTCATAATTCAATGTTGACACAGGCAATTAAACGATTTGCATCACAAGAAGGCAAGTTTAGACGTTATCCAGATCTGCGCAACCAGTATATTGATTTCATGAAGAATTATTTTGAACGGGGACACATGGAAGAGATTCACTTGGACCAGGAAAGCAAGAGTCTGCGTTTACCTGGCTCACCATGCTGTCATGAGACCAGAAAGCACGACTACCAAGTGCCGAGTGGTCTTCGACGGCTCGGTTAAGGATTACACAGCCTTCTCACTCAACGATCGGTTACACATCAGTCCACCAATTCAACGAGACCTGTTTGGAGTTTGCCTGAGATTTCGGCAACATTACTACGTAGTGTGTGCTGATATAGAGAAGATGTTTCGAGGCATTCAAGTATCAAAGTCACATACGGATTTGCAACGCATAGTGTGGCGTGAAGACGAAAGATCTCCTCTTCGACACTATCGTTTGTTGACGGTCACATATACACACATACTAAAGCAACTCGCTGAAGATTATCGAAAGGAGCATCCCTTGGCTGCGCACGCTCTATTACACGATACGTATGTGGACGACATATCTTCGGGAGCCGATTCTGTAGAGGGTCTACTCAAACTAAAGGACGAACTTGTTTGCTTGCTAGCTAAAGCGAAATTCAATCTTCGGAAGTGGAGCTCTAATCGTGAAGAGCTTATGAGAATGTTACCTTTGCAAGACTGTGAATACAAGCCGATTGCGGATGAAGACCAGCCTGTATCTCACTTGGTCAAGATATTGGGATTGCTGTGGAGTCCAGGATCCGATGAGGTCGGCATGAAACTTAATACTTTTGACACTGATCGTGAGCCAACTAAGCGCACCCTTTTGTCTGAACTGTCAAAGATCTACGATCCGTTGGGATTTGTGGCACCATATCGTTCGACAACAATTTTGGATATTAGGAGCACGTAACTTAATCCGGAAAGAGGTCTTTCGTTGCAAGCAATGTTTTATGCAACGCCGTAACAGAGCACAGTAGGTACTGGCAGATCTACCTGTACCTAGAGTTCATCAAAGTCCATGTTTTCATCACACTGGTCTCGACTACGCAGGACCTATTGCTATAAAAGAATCGAAGGGTCGAACTCCGAGGATTGTCAAGGCATGGTTTGCCATCTTTGTATGTCTGGCAATTAAGGCCATTCATATTGAGGTAGTCCGCGATCTGACTACAAATGCATTTATAGCCGCGTTCAAACGCTTTTGTGCACGAAGGAAGACTCCGACGGATCTTTACTCCGACAACGGAACTACATTTCATGGAGCCAAACGGGAGCTGAATACTATGCGAGAAGTAGCTACAGCACATGCTAAGGATGAGCAACTAGCTAACTTCTTTGCCACGGAAGGACTCACTTGGCATTTCATTCCCCCGTCTGCACCACATTTTGGTGGGTTGTGGGAATCGGGCGTGCGTTCCATTAAACTTAATTTGCGCCGAGTAGTAGGAGCAGCCGCTCTCACCTTTGAAGAGTTGTGTACCGTATTGACACAAATCGAAGCTCTTCTGAATTCACGGCCTTTGTCACAATCTGGTGATGACAGCCTTGATCCACTGACACCAGCACATTTTCTAGTGGGACAACCATACACAGCTTTGCCAGAACCGTCGCTTTTGAACACAAACATTAACAAATTTCAGCGTTGGACTCAGATTCAGGCTATGGTACAAGGATTCTGGAAGCGCTGGCATATGGAGTACTTGACGAGTCTGCAGGAGCGCAACAAATGGCACTTGAAAACCCCCAATCTATGCGTGAATACGCTTGTGGTTCTAAAGGAACCCAATCTACCTCCATCCAAATGGCTACTGGGGCGCATCATTGAGGTTCATCCAGGAACCGACCACAAGATCAGAGTTGTCACGATAAAGACGGCACATGGAATATATAAACGGTCTATTACAAAGATTGCACCACTCCCAACTGAACGCGGAGTTCAGGGGGGCCGGTATGGTTAAAAATAAGAACGTTTACTTTTTGAATTTAAATTTTTATGTTAAACTTCCTAGAAACATATGTTTTGTTAACAGAGCAATGCAACTCTGCTTCTGCTTTAGAATATAATTGATATCGATAAGTTTGTTACCGAAATCTGTGAATAAAGGCAGTATTTTTGTGAAGATGTTAAGAAAAGCAACGCAAGAATGAGCTCGCCAATATTGTCTGGACACATTAAGAAATAAAATGTGCAACCTAGAAAAAAGATAATTACAGTCCACTCTTTTGTTTCGTTCACCGACAAAACTAAAATACATATAACTGCATATGCCGCATGCCCAAATCATGACAAAAAAATTTTTTGTGGGGCTGTGTTATTACTAGCGGACCCCTATCCGTTTCGCCGCATCGCCGCATGCAGACATAAAATGCAATGAGAAGTCCTAGAATTTTCAATCCAAAACATTTGCATATACCATATTTTTCGTCTGTCCATTTGGGTCGTACACAATTTAAGAGTTTGGAATGCTAACTCTTAAACAGGTCACTTATAGGTGCCCTGAAAAAAACACGGCTCTTCCAAATTCAATCCGCATACTTGAAGCGTTTGTAATTGTGCCTTATTGATGAACATGGCAAATGATGAACGCACTGGGAATTGCACTCGCTTGAATTCAAATGGCATGTATGCTGGTATCATCGGAATACGCGGTATGCGACAAATTCCTCCTTTCGCTTTGCCTGTCAATATTGTGGCTTCAACGACTGTCGGTGCATTAAATCGTCTTACATGCTCTCCGAAGCATGTTCTATCGGCTTTTATGATGATTTAATGGTTATCCGATGGCATACGATCGAGAGCAACTTTGAATAATCGAACTAATTTATTGCGTTGATGAAAAAATGTTTGACGTTCAAAAACAATTTGTCGCCTTGACCTCGAAGCAATTGTACATCGCAGATCCAATTCGCGATTTTCATCTCCAATGAAATAGATTTGTAAGAATTGATGATCGATATCAGGATATGGTAATAATGAGCCAGCGCGGTGGTAAATCTGACTCTGAATCTGTAATATGTGAAGTATGTAATTCGATTTTGGGTCTAATTATTTGAAAACCTCGAATAAATTTTCAAGAGATATTCCACATAAACTAATCACCTTAACCGTCGGTATAAAATTGTCTCTTACAATATTTGTCGCACGAAAAGAAGTCATTTGAAGTGATGCATTGTATTCTTGAATATGAAACAAAAAATGTGTCGACGTGGATGACATTCAAAAAATCAGCGAACCTAGTGGATCGGGTGGAGATTTAAATTTTGGCAATCTCACTTTTCCGTTAGCACAGCACATGCCATCTGTTTTATTTGGAAATTTTGCTGCATCACAATGTGCACATCTCACCGTCATTTTACCAATACAACCATATGCACTGTAATCAATCGCACTATCGTAATTAAAAGCAGCAAGGAGCGTTTGTTGCAAAACCCGAACTCCCGCTTGCATTGGCCGATTTCGAGGTGTTTGGCTACCAAGAGATCGATTAGGTGGATTTTCAATTCGTGCATATCGATCTCTGTTATTGACATTAATTTGTGCACGTTGATCTTACTGTGCAATCTTCTATTTGACGATAAAAAAAGCATTACGTGTACGGAGACTAATATTAGTACGGGAACGATTAGTACGGGGAACGAATTTTTTTAAAGTGTGTTTGTTATTTATTGAATCATCTCATTTTTGAGTCTAACAATAAGTTTGCTAATCTTAATCTATTATAGTTTACAATTTAAAGGTTAATTGTATTGGTGTTAGGCGGCCCTAAGAAGAATTACGCTGGGCTGGTAGGTCATTTCGCTGCAGCCGGGTTGAGCTGCGAGTTTTTAGTAGGTGCTTGGCAAGGGGATTTGGATGAGAGTCAAGCTTTTTTAAGTATTTGACTTTTTTTCAATTAATACATCATTTACATGTTTTATGTTTAAGTCCCTGTGGATATTCGCGCTTCGAACATACCAAGGAGCCCCGGTCATGGTGCGCAAGATTTTTGATTGGGCTCGCTGAACTATTTCGATGTTGCTTTTTGACGCACTACCCCATAGCTCAGAGCCGTACGTCCATATGGGCTTAAGCACAGAGTTATATAAGAGTATTTATACTCCAGCCTTAGTGGAGAGTTGGAGTTGATAAGCCAGTGGAGACCAGCTGCCTTGAGTTTCATATGCGTAGTCTTAGCTTCGATGTGCTTTCGCCAGGTGTCTAGGTGTGCGCCCAGATACGTTACTTCGGCAGCTTGTGGGACGGGTGTATTGTATAGGGCTAATGGGGGGCATGTTTCTCTGTTGAGTGTAAAAGTTACGTGCTTGCTTTTGGCCTCGTTAATGCGGATGCGCCAGTCTACAAACCATCTTTCCACCCGTATGAGGTGGCGAGCTAGTTGTTCAGTTGCAATTTTTGGAGAGTGGGAGCGACTGAGGATCGCAGTATCATCGGCGAATGTGTGTGTTGTTAGCTGGGAGTTAGTTGGGATGTCCGATGTGAACAAGATGTAGAGAACAGGGCCCAGAACGCTTCATTGTGGGACACCAGCGTTAATATTGCAGTCGTGGTACACACTGTTGTTGCACCTAACTGCGAAAATGCGTTTGTAGAGGTAAGACTCCAGTAGCTTGTGTGTGTTTTGCGGCAACATTTGTATAATTTTGAACATAAGTCCATCAAGCCAGACTCTATCGAAAGCTTGAGCTACGTCCAGGAATAGCGCCGAGCAGTATTCGCGGTGCTCAAAGGTAGTGCGTATTTCAGACGTGATGCGATTAACCTGTTCAATGGTTCCATGCTTCTGTCGGAAGCCAAATTGGTGTGACGGTATTATATTACCTTGTTTGATGTATGGCGTTAATCGTAACAGGAGCACCTTTTCAAAGAGCTAGGCATGTTAGAAGGCTAATTGGCCTGTAGGATGCTAGTGAAGTTTTGTCCTTTCCTGGCTTGGGAATCATTATTATAATTGACTTTTTCCATTGCTTTGGGAAGTAGCCAAACTTAGCGATTGCGTTGAATAGCTGACAAATTGATTGAATCATACATTGGGGGAGGTGTTTGATCATTGTTGTCGTAACCAAGTCATGACCAGGCGATTTTCCTGGCTTTAGTTCTTTGATTATTCTCACAATTTTGTTAGGTGTAAAAAGAATTGGATTCAAGGGAGCGCAGTTGCCAGGCGACAAGGGGAGACTAAACGAGTTGGTAGGGGGGTTAGGCTTCCAGGTGGTCAGCAAAGGTGCAAGCTCTTTGTTTGTCGCTACGAATCCATTTGCCATCAGCATCCCGTAGAGGTGTAGCAGCTTCTGTTGGTGCTTGGAGGTGCCGGTGTGCTTTCCACAGAGAGTGTTTTGTGCTAGATGGTGAGAGTTGCTCGATGTAGCTGTGTTGTGCTTCCGCTTCCTTGAGCTTGAGTGCTCTGGTAAGCAAGCGCGTGGCGGCCTTTAGTTTTTGCTTTGAGCTCAAGGATCTATGTTTCTGCCACTCCCTGCGCAGGCGTCGTTTATCAAGCACCAGGTTCTCGATGTCTCTGTGCGTTTTGTTGGGTTTTGTAGAGGCGAGCAAGTCTGGTGGTGTAGAGACTTTTGCTGCTGCCACGAGCGTAGATACCAGCACGCTGTTAAGGTTGTCGATGTCTTCTTCGGAGCTTAACGAACTTAGCGCACCAGTGTGTGCGCAGACGTACTTTTTAAATGTAACCCAGTTGGTCTTGTTGCTTGTGAGTCTATAAGGCTTCTCGTTAACCTGCGGCTGCTGAAGGAGATTTAGTAAGACTGGAGAGTGGTCAGAAGATAGGTCTGGGAGTGACACTGCTGAGATGAGATGGGATGGAATTCCTTTGGTTATTGCAAAGTCGATTAAGTCGGGGATTCTTTTTGGATCCGCTGACCAGTATGTAGGTCTTCCCGGTGACACGTAGCTAAGCTTTCTTTTAGTCTTAATTATTGTGTTGTAGAGTTCCTTGCCTTTGGGGGTTATGAGGCGAGATCCCCAGTATGTGTGTTTGGCGTTGTAGTCGCCAGCCGCGATAAAACGCTCCCCTAATGTGTTGAAGTATTCCATAAAGATGTCTTCAGTGATTGAGAAACGAGGTGGACAATATACTGCGGCTAGAGTGATCAGGCCATTTCCAGATTGCACGCTAATGGAAGTGGATTGCAGATAAGGTTTAGCGTAAGTGCTATGTGGATGATGCTTGATGCGTGCTCTTATTAGTATTCCTGTGCCTCCATGGTCTTTACCGTCTGGGTGGTTTGTTGAATAGAATCGGTATCCTGGTATCTGGAAGTTGTATTTATTTGTCAAATGCGTTTCAGATAACAGCATGACATGGATATGTTTTCCGTTAAGAAACTGTGAAAGCTCAAGTTTGTGCTGAGAGACGCCGTTGGCGTTCCACGTTGCTATTCTTAGAGAAGCCATTATACTGATTTTGTGGATACAATCAGCTGTATCAGCGTGTTCTGATTCCTCATCAGCTCTTGTAGTGTGGCTTGCATAAAATCCATGAATTTTTCCAGGCTTTGTTGCAGTGAGGTCATCAACGCTTCAATGCTAGTAGGCGCATTCTGCGTGTGTTGTTGGTCGTTTGAGATTTTGTTTGCTGGCTGGGAATTACGCGGAACATCTGTTGATGCAGGTGGTGGCTTGGTGCCTGATTTGAGAGCGCTTGCAAAGGAGACGCTAGGGTCGGTACGTAGAACAGGCTGGGATGGTGCTAGGGAAGTGGTTGCTCTGTTTGAGGATGCGGCGACGAAGGTGTGGCTTCTGGAGGGTAAGTTCCGAGATGAAGGTGCGCGATTGTAGAGGCGATTTTTCAGGTCTTTGAAAACAGCGCAACCACGCCAGTTTGCTGTGTGGTTCTCACCGCAGTTGCTACACGATTTGACTGAACTATCCTCCTTGTTTTTTGGGCAGTTCGCAGTGCTGTGCGGGTCGCTGCAGACAACGCAGATTGATCTCAAGGTGCAGTATGCTCTCGTGTGGCCATATTCTTGGCAGTTTGTGCACTGTACCGGCTGGTTGCGTTTGTGTGGCTGCTCCACAGTGATTCTACGGTGCAGCAAGAACTGCAGTTTGTATATGGGGTGCACTTCTTGAGAGTTTCTCTTGAGGGCTATGCTTTCTGGCTCCAGCTCCAATTTGAAGAGTGGTTGCGGTTCCTTGTTTTTGTTCATTATGTTGATCGCAGATTTGACATTAAAATTTTTTGTTTTGAGCGCTGCGATGATCTCTTCAGTCTTAACAGTTGATTCGATTCCTTTGATCACAACTTGCAGGCCCTTGGCGCTCTTTAGTTGATACGTGTAGTAACTTTTTTTGGCGTCATCCAGATATTTAGTTACATCTCGATGGCTAGATTCGGTTTGCGTTTGAATTTTGGTTTCGCTTATGTTTCCATTTGTTAGTGGGATAACATGAAAGTTGTTCTCGCCAATGAGTGCTACTAATTTGTTGACTAGCGCAGTTGTTGTTTTTTCACGAATATATATGGACGGCGGCTTTACTTTCTTCGTCACATTGGATGATTCGTCGATCTGATTTGCTGGGGTATTGTCTAAGAGAGCGAATCTATTTGAGCTCTCACCAAGAGGTTCACCAGTAGCAGCGTTGCTGCGGTTAACTTTCGGCTTGTTACCGCTCCCTTTGTTCTGTGGGCTCAGTTTACGCTTGCTCTTAATGTAGCGATCGATGCCAGTTTACACCAGTTGCTCTTTTCGGGGTTGATTCGGCTGCGTTTCGTGCTTGCTTTCATTTTGTTGTTGCACTGGCGAGCGAGAGAGGCGAATTTGGTACGGCCGAAGTTATAACGGTCGTTGTTGTTGGGCAGAGTACCGATGTTGTTGTAGTGCACGCTGTAAGCGCGCTGGCAATTGAGAGCGAAGTGACTGTGCTAGTAGCTACTGAGCTTACCGGTGTAGGTGCGTGGGAGCACAAGAGAGAGACATGCTGACTAACTTTCAGGTCGTAGGGCGCTGACGTCAGCATAGGCGAGCAAGAGCGAGGCCTTTCGAAGTCCGCTGGCTTGAGTTCATTGACCGCGTTTGTCGAGCTGGGCTCTTTGATGACGGGAGTTTCTGAGACGAAAGTAAAGTACGCGTTACTTCGTTGCAGAGAGAGCCGACGCTCGTCTTGCTCTTTTTGCTTGTGAGAACGAATATCTCGCTGACTCATAGCTGCACTTTTGTTGTGTTATTTGATTTCAATTAATAGTAATTGCGATCACACAAAGCAAGATAAAAACAATTTGCAAATTTTCATCGCTGGAATTAGTAATTATGTTTTTGTTGATGTTTTGTTGGTGTTTTTTTTGTTTTGTTTAGATGATACGTCGGTGATAATATAAGAGTACACGGAGCACTGACTAAACACGTCTGTGTCAGCTGACAGTCCAATACTATCGATGAACGGGGAACGAATAATTTAAGAAATTTGTGCACATATTTGCCATAACGAAACTAAAACAAGAAAGCAAGGCTACCTTCGGCTTGCCAAAGGTTTTATACCCTTGCAGTTATACTAAATATTAAATACATTTGAATTGCTGCAGGTTTCTGTTTGCATACAAAACCCATCGGCCGATAGCTTCTATGGCAGCTATACGATGTAACGTTCCGATCTGGCTCGTTCCGACCTATTTAGAGCGTGCAGCAATAAGAAGCTTGTGTGCCAAGTTTCATGAAGATAGCTCAAAAACTGAAAGACTAGTTTGCGTTGCAACAGACAGACGGACGTACGGACGGAAGGACGGAAGAACGGACAGACAGATTTCGATTTTTCGACTCCTCTGTTGATGCTGATTCAGAATATATATACTTTATAGGGTCGGAAATGTCTTCTAAGGTGCGTTGCAAATTTCTGGCAAAAATTAATATACCCTCTGCAAGGGTATAAAAATACCGCACCAACAACAATACGATACATAAGGTAGAATTCAAGAAAGCACGTGTGTAGCAAATCCGGTTTATTACGAATCTAAAAAAATTGAATTTAAAAACACTATTTATATATGATTATGCATCATGGAATACGATTTCCAAATCAAGTGTCGGTGATAGTTGAGTTACACATGAAACTTGTAGTCAATTTTTATATAAATATTAACGAATTCAGACCGAGGATTTAGTAAAAATAAAAAAACACAGTTGTTTTTTTGGTTTATTACTAAAACACTTTTTATATACTTCCGAAGGAAACCTTAGAGCCTTTAGATTATCACTAGGTTTTGATAACGTATTTTGAAGTTGAAACAGACTTTAGCGGGCTATCGCAGTTGATAGCGTACTCGGTGCTCGGGACTGAGCTGATCTGAACTGATCTAAGTTGAACTGAACAGAACTGAACTGAAAGTTTACTGAGCTACTACTTAGATGCGTGCCTGGGTTTATATAGGCAGAGTGGGTGTTAAGAGAGCAAACTCTTTAAGAGAGTTTGGCTATTTTGATTTTAATGTTCTCTCATTGACAGAGGGAGCAGTTCCAGATAAATAGGGGTAATTGGAGAATCCTGAGACAAGTGCCTGAGCGGAAACTCGAGCGATAAAGTTTTGTTATTTCAGTTGGCTCGCTGTAAATATTGGGCGGAGACCCGGGGGATGAAGCTTTATTATTTCAGTTGGCTCGCTGTATACATTGGGGCTAGTCAAGTGATCGAATTGGGGGACAATTATTTGGGTGATCGCGTTCGAGCAATTATTTGTTATTGTTCGTGTTTTTAGATTTATGATCTGTGGGAACCAAAGTTAATCGAAGGGCTCTCGTTCTTTGATTACATATTGTGCTTATACAATAATGTGTGTATGTGCGTTTTACAATAATGTGCGTGTGTGTGTGGAATTGGGGAGTTTAAAGTGTGGGTGTAGAATGGATATGTCACTTCCCCATCCTTAAGAAAAAGGCCTGTCATCAGGCAATAACTTTAGGGTACAATACAGGGGTACTTACTGAAGGTACATTATTTTCTGTCCCTTGCCAACTTACGAGAAATTATATTCCACTAACTCTTCCTAGGTTGAACTATGCCTTGCACGAACCGCTCAGGGTATTATGTTCGGACTACAACAAATACTACTTTATTATATCTTACAGCCAATTGACTAATATTTTTAAATTTATACTACTTTCTCACCTAGCTAGAAGTTAGCGGTCTCGCGACTTTCCTATTTGTTAACTGCGCTCCTCGGTCGTTACGAGCGCTTTAATCCATTAACACCCTACTTTTGATCAGATTGGGTTTTCTACTTTTCCCCAATCCTTTGCAACAAAAGTTGGATCAACTAAAATTATCTTTTTATTCCCAGAATTTTATATAAAAAACTTATAATTTAAATAATTATAAATTTAAAAGTCTAATTCTAATTTATTTACTTTCAACTTAAATTATACTTACATTTTTATTTTAATTTATATTTGTAATTCTGTAATTGCAGACTGCATAGGCCGAGTTTTTTGGAAGTCCATGGTTCAAGACCTCGCGTCGGTAAAAACTTGTATGTTTATTTTTTCTGTTCTTTTTTTTTTTTTGAATATGCGTTATCTTTATTTAAAATCAATGTTAACGAAGTTTTTACTATATTTAAAGAAATTTAGAATATTTAGTCATATTTCGCATCATACAGCAATGTATGTACAACATAAACGACAAATCTGGTTGGATTATTAAATTTCACAATAAATATGTGAAGCATTATATAGGCGTCTCTTTTACACATTCATAATTAAAAGCCCTCTGATGAGTTCTAATTGCAAAGCACTGAAAGCAATGCGACAACAACTAATAGAAACCACATGCAACTTTCAAAGTCAAAACAAATTTGAAATTGTGAGACGTGTTTTTTTCGCATGGTGGTAGCGGGTATACCACAGTCGGGCGCGCTCGACTGTAGCCTTTCCGACTTGTTTTAATTAGCCAAATTGTAAGTAGATCCATTAAAATTGAATACTTTTCTTCTCAGAATCCTTCTTGGTTACCATTGGCCCAATATGGCATGGAAACTGAAGAATCGCAGCAGTTTTTAGAAATTCGAAAAATTTCTAAAAGGTGGCTAAGGAGTAGTCTCTCGCTGAGGTCTCACATTGCCAGAAGGGGTATGGTAGGCGTTCCCGGATTGAGCGCAAATACAAGAGCAGGCGTAATAGAAGTCGACAGGAAGCAAATGAAGGATCAGGCAGCGAAATTTATGCAGAATGCAGGTATGTGTGAGGTTAAAAAAACTATGACAAAAATTGGATTAATACCATACATTTTACAGATTTTGCTGAACTGACCCCTCGATGACATCTAATGCTTGTCATGGTCCTCCTCGTCCAGATGCTGGCGCTGCATATCGCTGTTGAAGGTGGAGTTTCTGTTGCTGATAAAGCTGCTTGCTATTGGACACGTTGATTGTGAAAATTTAAGCACAAATACAAGCGCATCGTTTCCTATGAGTGCTGTAGTCCACTTTGACCACCAGAAAAGGCTGCAAATGGATCCATGGGAAAGTGAGGTGCCATCAAATGGACGTAAATGGAAGCAAAGGCGTGTCTGGACGCGTCAGAAGGCATTGGAACAATCAGATGACGAGCAAGAGGCAGAAAGCAGGTAAGTTTATATTTCAAAAGTGACAGAATTGAATAACCTTTTTGCATTTCAGCAGATCTTGCCGCGACTGACGATATTGTGATATTGCTTGTGAATCGGCTGTTGGACGAGACGAAGGCTCGAGCATTTGCTGCGTCTGCTGCGGCGGTAAGTTTGAGCGTATGTTTTAAAACTGCTCGAGCTACAGCGGCAGGCGCACTTTTTGCTCGAAAACTAGTCGGAAAGGCTTCAGTCACACAGTAACTGTGAAAGGCCATGGATTTTCAGTTTATGTTAATATACCATAAAATATATATGTTTAAATAAAAGTTTTAATATAATGAAACAAAAACAAGTGCGCAAAGTTACAGACGGGCGGGCTCGACATTAAGATACCCTTTAACATCCGTACCAAACATGTAAACACACAGAATTCTTTTGAACTTCACACACACACAGACACGCGCGTAAAGAGTTAAGCGACACGACGCAACGTCGTCGTCAACTACTCAAAGCAGTGCGCAGGCTGCTGCTCGTACCAAACATTTGTACTGAAAATACAAATGTTTAATACTTTGCTTAATAATCACAAATTACTGATTTACGGGAGCAGTGGGCGTGGTACTCGAAATTTGAAAACAAAATTTTTACTGCCTAGGATATACAGGAATCTTAATACCAAATTTTAAGTTTTCAGCTTTTTTAATAGCTGAGAATCAGCCGCTCATACAGACGGACAGACAGACAGACGGACAGACAGACTAGTCTAGATTGACTTGGCTACTGAAGTTTAAACCAGTGCAGTTCACTTAATGCATAAGTCTCGACATACCGTAGCTGTCTGTGATCAATAACATAAACTAAACAACCACTAAAAATCATAGTTTAAACAACGTTTTATAAATAAAACTAAAATGGCGTTAGCAGCGGAAAGTCTGTCTCAACTACTTCGGCAAATACGCTAAATACCGCAATTCTCTGGATGGGTCTCCAGTCTCAGCTCGTTCATCAGACGTATCGAATACCTGTTGAACTTATACCCTTCAAACGACATTCGACAGAAGGCAACCATATTTGGAGCCATCAAACTTCAAATTGTCGGAGATGCGGAAAAAGTTTCCCAACTTGGAATGCACAACGAATGGACAACTTTAAAAGACGCCCTAATCACGGAATTCAAGACCCAGACGCCCCTGGACGGACTACTAAGAAGGTTGTATTGCACACCCTTAAAAGGTAACTTACGTCTATTCTGTGAGCAATTAGAAGATAAGGCAACTGTTATTATAAATGAGTTAGCATTAGAAGATGACCGAAATACTACAGCGGTTTATACACAAGCAATGGCAACAACTATAAAAAATACAATTCAACGCTCACTCCCATGACATTTCAACTGTTCAACAATTAAGACAAGTTGCCCAACAAGAAGGTCTATACGAAGACCCAATTTCAAAAAAATCCGATAGTCAGCCAAGACTAAACTCAAATGCACCTAACACCCATAATAATTCAAACATTAATCAAAACAAAAATACTCACCCCAATAAACGATTCGTTTGCCCCTTTATTCCGTTGGAAATCCCACGCAGATCCAAAACACTAACGTAAACAACCAACCCCATTCTAAACAAACTTCTCCTACCAGACAACAACAATTTGATCAGAACAGACATTTTTACAACGAGTTCAAAAGAGACTTACTTCATTACCGTCAAAACGACACCCGAAACTACTATCAGCCCCCCAACAACCAAGAATGCCGAAAAAGCGTTTTAAAGAAGGCAGCGCACAGTAACGTTACGTTACTAACGTATGCAGACAGATGAAAGTCATCACCAGTACGAATTAGATTACGATACCGAAACTGACCACTACAATAATAAAGACGAACAGTTCCACGAAGATCAATTACAGAATTACAATTACAGACAGAAATATTTACAGATCAGCAATATCAACAAGCTGAAAATTGTCCGAAGTATGACAGGCTATTCTAAAATAAATAAATATGTAGACCTTCCAGCCAACGGTCTTTTTCAACAAACTCAGCAATTCTATATTCATTCATTTTCACCTTTTTATGACATTCTATTAGGAAGAAAATTACTAATGGACAAAATCGGTTGAATAGATTACTTTCGAAAGAAACAATAATTAACGGAAGAACATTCATTCACAAAGAACTAGATCCATGTGATGGGAACTCTTCAAAAAAACTATATGAAAACAACTTTACATCAGAAATAAACTATGCCATGGACAACAACATCGCCTCAGAACACACATACAGACTGGAACATTTAAATAGTGAGGAAAAATACAGACTTACAAATTTATTACAAGAGTTCAGTGACATTCAATATTGCGAAAATGAAAACCTTACATTCACAAGTAAAATACGTCATGATATAAAAACCATTCACGAAAACCCAATTTACAATAGACCATACTCGTATTCGTTTGCCTACGAAGCAGAAGTAAATAAGCAAATTGAGGAAATGTTACAACAAGGTATACTGCAGTCTATTATGGATTGTTCCCAAAATGATAGATGCCTCTGGCAAACCGAAATTCAGGTTGGTCGTGGACTATCGAAACCTAAATGAAGTAACAATAAATGATAAATTTCCGATTCCTAATATGGACGAAATACTAGGAAAATTAGGAAAATTCCAGTATTTTACTACGATTGACTTAGCAAAAGGCTTTCACCAAATCAAAATGGACCCTAAGTCTATACCAAAAACTGCGTTTTCGACCAAACATGGTCGCATGCCATTTGGCTTAAAAATGGCTCCTGCAACCTTCCAACGGTGCATGGATTACGTCTCAAAAGACCTCATTAACAAGCATTGCCTTGTTTATTTAGATATTGTGATCATCTCAACATTTCTGAATGAACACCTAGACTCACTGAGAAAGGTTTTTGAGAAATTAAAAGAGGCCAATCGTAAACTCCAATTGGACAAATGCGAATTCTTCAAAAAGCAAACAAATTTCGTAGGTCATATTATAAGTCCAGAAGGCATACGACCCAATAAAGAGAAAGTTAAAGCAATCTAATAATTTCCCCTCTCAAAGACACGGAAAAAAATCGAAGCTTTCTTAGGCGTATGCGGGTATTACCGTAAGTTCATTCCAGATTTTGCAAAACCTCTGACAATATTTCCAAAAAATGAGCTAAAATAGACACAAACAAGTCGGAAAGGCTACAGTCGAGCGCCCCCGACTGTGGTATACCCGCTACCACCAAGCGAAAAAAAAAACGTCTCACAGTCTCAAATTTGTATTGACTTTGAAAGTTGCACGTGGTTCCTATTAGATGTTGTCGCATTGCTTTCTGTGCTTTCCATTTAGAACTCGTCACAGGGCTTTAAATTATGAATGTGTAAAAGTGACGTCTATATAATGCTTCACCAAAAAAACTCGGCATATGCAGTCTGCAACTATAACAGCTATGCCATTAGCGCATTCTGAATTTGATCGGTAAAGTTGCATTATAAGACCATTCAGCTTGTCGTACAGGGCTAAAACAAATTATTATTGTGTCCGTGTGTGTGTGTAAGACAATACCAACTCACTCCCTTTAAAATTCAGTTTAATCAAATGCATTTTAATACTAAACTTAAAATATTTTAAATGCTTGAAAAAACCATCCATAAAAACCCGCACCTCTCGCACAGGGCTGGATTAGAACCCGTACCCTTTTGCACGACAGCCGGCGACCACATCCACTTAGCCACTGCATCTATTACGCAATTGCCAAAAAATTGTAATGATGATCAGTGCAAATAATTTTGGTACATAAATTTGTAAAAAAAAAGTGCTCGTCGCCGGAGTTGAACCTGGATCTTGCATATCTAACAAAATAAAACAGACAAAAACATGTGGTCACATGGCACTACTATTTCCGCAAGATGGTATTTATAACGTATTTATAAAACTGTTGCTGTAAAGCTAATATTGCGGGTGTAATCAATTTTTTCACTTTATGGAGGCGGGTGGGGGCGTGGCTGAAATCCAAAGTAAACTTGATCAGCCTGCAGTAATAGCACATATTGTCACCAAATGTGGAAACTCTAGCTCTTATAATAGCTGAGATCGAGGTGTTCACACGGACTGACAGACACACAGACGGACGGACGGACAAACAGCAGATGGACAGACGGACATGGCTATATCCACTCGGCTGTTGTACTGATTCAGAACATATATACTTTATGGGATCGGAGATGTCTCCTTCTGCCTGTAACATACATTTTCGGTTCGAACAAAGTTATAATACCCTTCTACTCTATGAGTAGCGGGTATAAAAACCACACCAAGCATAGTACGCCGATTGGCTAAGGAAGGTAGATTTAGAAGAAGGTAGTCTTAAGTTCGAATCCCAATTTAGTCCACGCAATGCGAAAATCAAAAGGTTCTTTTGAACTGATTCAATGCGGTCCTTGTAGATCGAAAACTGAGGACACTTAACACATGATCCATCCTCGAGAAAAGGGTCTTAGTTATATAAGGATCGTTAAGTTTGAGTTTAGCGTCAGGCGTACTCCAAGATCGTTCACAGAGGTAATTCGCTCCAGAGGACAACCACTTAAAGTGTAAGATTTGTACTTAGGACTGGCAACTTGCATTTTGATCTGTTCAGATTCAATAGGTTTGCACCAAACCAACTCTTAAAAGTATTAATGTCTTTAAATTGAAAACAAAGCTTTACATATCTGCATACATAAGAGTACGCGAGTTAAGTATGGCGGAAGGAAGGTCATTAGTGAAAAGCGTAACAAGAAGTGGACCTAAATAGCTACCCCGAGGAACACTAGAGGTAACTTGTATAGGGTCAGAAAAAACACTTTTAAAGAGGACTCTTTGTGTTCTGTTGGCCAAATAACTTTTAAACCAGCTTAAAAGATTGGGGGAAGAACCAATAATGTTTAGTTTATGAGCAAGAAGGGAGTGATTTACTGAGTCAAATGAGTTATAACATTCTCGAAGAGTTTTGGAATAGCCGACAATTTTGAGATACCTCTTTAGTTTAAAGCATCAGACTTGCTGCCCTTCTTGTGAAGCGGTAAAATAAAAGATTCTTTCCATATGGAAGGAAAGGTGGAAGTTTTCAGGGACAGAGAGAAAAGTTTGAGCAATAGCTTAGATTGAGGATCGGCACAGTATCGAAGTACGCAACTAGGAATTCCGTCAGGACCTGGTGAGAAAACTGATTTTATCAAACATAAATCCCTAAAAATCGAACTTTCTTTTAATTGTGGGGCGAAAATATCATTTGAACTGGGATGGTGAAAGGATAAAAATTTACATCGCGTGTTTAAGTTGAATAGGTCGTTTGAAAGAACTTTGTAAACAGATCAGCCAAATCCTGGTCAGTGTTTGCATTTGCACTTTCAAACGATAGCTTAGATGGATAGGCATTTAAAATAATAATTGTAGCATGTAACGTTGAGAGAAATAAAATTAGACCGAACAATAAGATATCTTGAAAAAATAAACGAGGAATAACATCATGTATATTTTTTAAAAAGTCTAGACTTTAGATTTTTAAGACTGGATAATTTTTTTAGTAAACCATGGGGGTTTACTTAAATGCCTCGGATAAGAAAAAGGCACAAAAATATCAAAGAAGTTATTTAATGTTTTATAAAATAAATTAAGAGCCATATCCATATTATTACATTGATAAAAATTAGACCAATCTACCACCGAGCTTGGAAATAAACGACTACGATAAGGCTTTAGACAACATAGGGACGCATTGTAGAGCTAGTCGTCCAAACATCAAAGGCGGGGACAGCCTTCTCCTTATTAGACGCGGTGCTGCTCAACACAGACAATAAAAGCACCTCTGAGCGAAATGGCAGGACGTCAATCGTTGATATATCTTCGCCAGGTCTTGTAAAAGTAGGTCGATTACGTGGCAAGTAAATGATATCTACACTCATAGTGACCATAGAGCCATATTATTGAGTGTAGATAGACACCGCAGCAGAAATACCCGGGAAGGAGTAATCAATGGTTGGAAAGAAGACATTCTGGATGAAAGCATCTTCAGATACCTCATCATAGAGCAACACAATGTCGCCCTTCTGCATGGTAATACCTCTGATGCGAAGGCAACATCACTTTCCAACCTATTGATTTCTGCCTTCGACGCCTCTATGGCGAGGAAATTCAAAGGTGGCCCGAGATGGAAGCCAGCCTTTTGGTACAGCAACGAGATCGCCGATTCTAGGCGTAAATGCATATAAGCTAGAAGAACCCTATACCGATGTAGAGATGAGGAGCAACGGGAAACCCTCAGATCGCATTTCAAGGACGAAAAAATGGAGCTAAAAAAAGTGATAAAACTAAGCAAAGCATCGCACTTTAACACCCTGCGTGATGGTATGAACATCAACCCTTGGGATGAGGCAAATAAGGCTGAAATAAGCAAGATAAAAGGACAACGAGCAGATGCTCCGTCTTGTCCACAACTCTTGCAAACGATAGTTGAGACCCTTTTACCAACACAGGGGGATCACCATTATGAACCTACAGATGTTTGGACTAAGGGAAAGATTAGATTCCAAAGAGATGTAGATGTAGGCGAGTTTTTAGAGATAGCTAAGACTTTCGCGAACAACAAGGCTCCGGGACTAGATGCAGTACCCAACAAGGTACTGAAGCTAGCGGTAGAAGCGAACCCCACCCTGTTTGCAGAACAAAGTATATACCGACTGGGACTTTTCCGGAAATCTGGAAAAGACAAAGACTGGTACTAATACCAAAAGGGAACAAACAAAAGGCAGGCGAAGCTAGTTCATACAGACCACTCTGTATGATAGACACAATGGGGAAAATGTTAGAAAAGGTACTAGCTAGCAGGCTTAGCACCTTCGTGGAAGAAGTAGGTGGTCTATCGGATGACCAATACGGATTTAGGAGGAGGAAAATTACGTTGATATAAAAAATGCCTTTAACTCGGTGAGTTGGCAACATATCTTGCAGGCGCTGCGTAACCTCAACACGCCTCAATACTTGTTAAGCATTGAAAATAAACCAGTTAGCTTTGCAAGCAGAACATTAAATGATCATGAACTAAATTATAGCTGTATTGAAAAAGAACTACTAATCGTTTGGGCAACCAAATATTTCCGCCCAAATCTATATGGAGTCCCCTTTGAGATTTTGAGCGATCACAAACCCCTTGTTTCGCTAAACGCTTTATCTCGTGACAAAATTGAAGAAATCATTGTAGGCGAAGAATAAAATATTTCAACAGAAGCAACAATACATAGTCCATCAGAAAGCAACGAAACTTACATTGAAATTACAGAAAAAGCAATAAACTATTTTGCAAGACAAATTGAATTAATTAAAGACACCATAGAACAAAAAGAGACAACGAAATACTTTTCCAAAACAAAACTGACTATCAAATACACTGACATGACCCTGACAAAGGCAACAAACATCCTCATTAAATACTTCTTAAATAATACCAGTGTTATTTACATGGAAAACGATGAAGATTTTTTAGTTTTTCAAAAAGCATATAAAGAAACCATTGACCCATATAGTAACGTGAAAATTCTAAAAAGTATCATAAAGTTAAAAGACATAAGATCTTATCCTGAATTTAAAGAATTCAATAATATTTAACATTCTAAATTGTTACACCCTGGTATTGAAAAAATGATACGATTTTTTAAAGAAACACACTATTTTCCCGATTATACTAAACTAATTCAAAACATTATT
Source organism: Zaprionus kolodkinae (assembly GCA_018901885.1). NCBI lineage: Eukaryota > Metazoa > Arthropoda > Insecta > Diptera > Drosophilidae > Zaprionus > Zaprionus kolodkinae. Next base: position 294,628 of record JAEIFM010000398.1, on the reverse strand, counting down.
AATGATTGCGAAATCTGTAGCCTTGCCATTGCAAGGAACATAGACCAACAAAACTAGTTTTTGAAATAACTCCAGAGACAAATAACCCACTAGAAATTTATGTTATTAACTTTTATGGAATTGACAACGAACAGCATTTATCTTGTATAGACGTATATTCAAAATTTGCATCACTTATTCAACCAGTAGGGATTGGTTAGAGGCAGAACGAGCCCTTACTAGAATTTTTAACGACATCGGAAAACCACAGAAAATCAAAGCAGACTCCGCGTTTATGAGCACTTCTTTAAAAATTTGGCTTGAAAACGAAGACATACAAATAGATATTACCACAAACAAAACAGGAATAGCTGACGTAAAACGCCTTCATGAAACCATAAATTAAACAAGTGGGTAAGGCTACAGTCGGGCGCCCGACAGTACCCTTCTCCCGATTTTCCAAATCCGTTACAAACGTGTAACCACACTCATAATTGCAAAAAGAAAATTCCGTTGAATTTGAAGCTTACTCGCTCGCAGTCACACAGCGACGCGCGTAAAGTGTAAAGCGACACGACGCAACGTCGACGTCAACTGCTCAAAACAGCGCGCCGGCTGCTGCTCGTACCGAAAATTTGGACTGAAAACGTTGACTTGAATAACTTCTGTGTTATTGGTCCGATCGGATTGTTATTTGAAGGATATGTTCATATTGCATCAGCATCAGTTTTATACACACCAAAGCAGAACGTTATGCGTTGCGGTGGGCTTGTCATAAAACATTTGATATAAACTTAATCTGCCTGTGATTTATAGGAACCTTCATGCCAAATTTGGTGTCTCTAGCTTTTTTAATAGCTGAGATATGTTGTCTCATACAGACGGAAAGACGGACAGTCCGACGGACATGTTTCAATTGACTCGGCTAGCGATATTACAGAAGAAACATTTAATAGTTTAATTAAACTATGTCAAAAATGTATAAACGTTACACAAATTAAATATTTAACCAAAAATATGGATAGAGAAATGAATGGCAAACGTATCTTAAAACGAAACAAACGAGGACTGGTTAACCTTGTAGGTTCCACATTAAAATATCTTTTTGGCACACTAGACGAAGACGACAGACAACATATTTAACAACAACTTTCGACTCTATCACAAGACACAGTACAGGTCAGCACTCTAAACCACGTTATCGACAGTCTCAATAATGGCATTGAAATAATTAACAACCAGTCCAATTCTTTCAAAAAAAGAACAAAAAATGAATCTATTAATATTACATTGAACGTTTTACCGAATATATCGAGGATATTGAAATGGGTTCACAGCTAACATGACTAGGAATATTTAATCCCAAACTACTAAAACACGACGATATTGGGAACATTAACTACAAAAATCTAAAACTTACGCTTGGTATAACGTAGCTACTGAATACAATTGAACAACCAACTTTCATAATTGCACCTTATCCCGACAATAATGGCCAAATTATTAACGAAAATATTGAAGGCAAATTCTATTTACATAACAACTATGTTCTAAATACGCTAACAAAGAAAATTGTCAAAGACCATTGCATAGCTAACATAATAAAACACGAAACACCAACTTGTACTTTTCAAAAATATTGTAAACAATCTTATATTCAATACACTAAACCAAATATACTTATAATCTGGAATATGACAACAGAAAAACTTTATCATAATTGTAACGGTCAAGAGATTTATATTTTCAATAATAAAATTATAACTCTATCCAACTGTACAGCAGAATTAAAACAAATTACAATATCTAATAATATTCAACAATACACAAATTTAGTATTTATTGAACACAATGTAACCAAAGTCGAAACACTGTCACACATATAAATTAAAGAAATGATTTTGTTATACAATAAGAACAACACTATTTATAGAAACATACTTATAATCTTCATATTTGTTTTAGTTTTAATTTACATATTTTACTTTTATATGAAATGTAAAACAGCGCCACACAATACTATTATCTCTTACCTAAAAACAACTAAAACCGCTAACAAAAATATTGAAAAAGAAATAGAACCAAAAACAGAAATAGTTGAAACTGAAAATCCAGTACCACAATTATATACAGAAATAATCGCTTGAGGACAAGCTAATATCTAAAAAATGGGGGAGTGACATATTCATTCTTTATATAAAAAAAAAGCTAAAGCCGGTCTTTTGAAAAGCTTCACTCTCCAATTGCTTAATAGATAACATTCTCCCAAGACACCAACCGCTTAACGGTAACAAGCTTAATGATCCGATAAACAACCATTGAAAATGGTCAAAATAGGGTATACTAACTTTGTGCAAAATGTATGTAACAGGCATAAGGAGGCGTGGCAGACCCCATAAAGTATATATATTCTTGCTCAAGATCACTAGCCGAGTCGATTGAGATATGTCCGTCTGTCTGTCCGTCTGTATGAGACAACAGATCTCAGCTATTAAAAAAGCTAGGGATACCAAATTTGGCATGAAAGTTCCTATAAATCATAGGCAGCTCAAGTATATATCAAACGTTTGATGCCACGCCCACCGCCCCCGCAAATCGGTTATTTGCGGTTATTAAGCAAAGTATTAAACCCATAATGTTCTGCTTTGGTATGTAGCTTTATGCAATATGAACATATTCTCCAAATTACAATCCGATCGGAGCAATAACACAGAAGTTATTCAAGTCAACGTTTTCAGTACAAATGTTCGGTACGGGCAGCAGCCGATGCGCTGCTTTGAGCAGTTGACGCCCACGTCGACGTTTCGTCGTGTCGCTTTACTCTTGACGCGCGTCGCTGTGTGAGTGCGAGCAAGTAAGCTATACCTAGAAGTATTTGTGCAGAATTCTCTGTTTGAAATTATGAGTGTGGTTACACGTTTGTAATGGATTTAGAAAATTGGGAGAAGGGTACCGTACTGTCGGGCGCCCGACTGTAGCCTTACCTACTGGTTTTTTATAATCTATCACCTAAAAAGTTCATTATATAGTCTTGCTCAGGATCACTAGCTAAGTCGACCTAGTCATGTCTGCCTGTCCGTCTGTCTGTATGAGTGCATGATTCTCAGCTATTAAGAAAGCTAGAAACACAAAATTTGGCATGTAGATTCCTGTTTATTCGAGGCTGTAAATTAATTTCCAAATTTGAGTACCACGTCCACCGCCCTCCAAATCAGTAATTTGCGATTATTAAGCAAAGTATTCAAATTTCACCTTTCTGCTTTGGCATACATGTAGTGAGCTTCTTTTATAGTGTTACTTTATTGTTTAATGACAATTGTTTATAGTACACTTTATATTGTTTAGTGACAATAGTTCTTGATTATTATTATTTAATTGTTTGATGACAATTGTTTAGCTCTAGTTGTATAAGTATATAGCGCGATTGAAAAACTTGCGACTGCTCTCGTTCACCATTTAACTCAAAGTCCCTTCTTTTGGTTTTTTCCGTTAATAAGCGTTGCCACTGCGCGTTACTATCTTGCTCTCTGTTTTATTGTTTATTTTAGTTCCCTGATCTGGTTCGTTTCCCACAATCGGCCCTCTTGATACATCATTCGCCCGAATGAATTTCCCAGTGACTTCATATATTCTGCGACTGTCGATGTCTTAAAAGGTCCATCACCGTCTCCTAGTTTTTCTACGTCATACCTTCCGTGCTTGTTTATCTTAACAACTATGTAAGGTCCTTGAAATTTTCCTTTCAACTTTAACCCAGTTCCGTACTGAGTACACTTAATAGCTACTAAATCATCTATTTTATACATTTTTTCACCTTTCCGTTTTAATTCAAAAACCCTTTTATTTTCTGTCTGTAACTGTTTAATGTTTTCGGAAGCTTCTGCGCGCACCAGCTCTCTCTTCTCATCTAACTCCTTCACTAAGGATTCCTTTATCAACAAATTGAGCTCTAGATCATTGGGAAGACGCATTTCAGTGCCAGTCAAGATTTTAAAAGGCGACACTAAAATGCTTCTAAGCGGTGTACCGATTATTTGCTGCACTTTACTGACATGCTTATACCAGTCTCCTGCACTTTCATGACTTAACTTCGACAACATCGACACTACTGTCTTATGCACTCTTTCAACCTGACCATTGCCACGTGGTACACCTGTTGCAATCACTAGATCCTGAATTTTCTGCTCCTCACAAAACAACTTAAATGCCTGTGCAGTGAACGCAGTTCCCCTATCAGAGATAATCCGTAAAGGATTTCCAAAATTAGTAGCCTGACGCTCTAGACAACTTAAAACTTCCTCTGCTCCTGTGCTACGGGTGGGATACAACCATACAAATTTAGAAAAACCGTCAACTATAGCTAAAATGTGGTTGTAGCGCTTGCTCGTCATATCTATTGGCCCAACATGCTGAATGTAATACGTCATCAACGGTCTATCTCCCTTTCCAATCGGGGTCAAGAAACCTTCTTTCTTCCCAGCTTTCGAATTAAATACAATACACTCCACACAACTGTCGATAATACCAATAACCTTTTCCTTAAGCTTTGGTATGAAATAAGCTTTCTCAACTAAATCTTGCGTTTTCTTTGCAGCAAAATGTCCTTGCTTATGAGCAATCATGATTATTTCATTTTCCATCTGCGACGGCACCACAATAAGCTCGCGATTAGGATCTTTAAAAAGTATTTCGTTTTCTATATAAAAATCTTCATACCCTTTATTTTCTTCAAGGCTTCTCACTACTTTCGTCCATTCATCAATTAGTTGTGCTTGTTTCAATAGATGTACAACAGTATCACTCAGCATATAACATGATACTCTACTCAACGCATCAACATGTCTCATTCTTGTCCCTGAGCGATGTTCTATTTGATAATCAAAGTCTTGAAGGTATAATGCCCACCTCCTTCTTCTTCATCGTCATTGTAAACGCGTTGCAGTCAGTCACAATCTTAAATTTCAAACCTAACACATACACACGCCACTTCATTCATGCACCGATAACTGCAAGAACTTCAAGCTCATAAGAATGATACTTTTCTTCACATTGGTTAGGATTGTACAATTTCAATACGGGATAAGAAGTTAATGCTACTTTCTACTGTTCAAATGCTCAGAGGGTATATTAATTTCTGCAGTACGTCAAATTCAAACCTTGTATTTTGCCTTAACAGGTTCGACAATGGCTTTGCAGTCACTACATAGTCTTTGACAAATTTGCGGAAATACGACGTCAATCCTAAGAATCGTTGAACACCTTTTTTATCATTTGGCAACGGAAAATTAACGATAGCACTTGTCTTCTCTCCAGAAGGCTTAATAGTACCACACTCAACTATATACCCCAAAAAGTTAACTTTCTTCTGCAATACCTGACATTTCGACCAATTTATTTTTAATCCATTTCTACTGACAACACTTAACACCTTCTCAAGCTTTACCAATCATTCACACACATTATTACTGGGTACAATCACATCATCCATGTGTACTACTACTACATCTCCACTGTTGATTAGTTCCATTAAGACTGCCATTATGTATCGACTAAAAACTGCAGGTGAGTTTGTAATACCGAAGGGCACATACAGAAATTCATACTGTCCCTTTTGTGTTACAAAGGAGGTATATTTCTGCGATTCTAACTCAACGGGTATATGAAAGAAACCATTAGTTAAATCTAAAGTCGTATACACCAAAGCACTCTGAAGCTTTTCAATAACAACGTCAACCTGCGGCATTGGAAAGTGATCACGAATTATCTTTTCATTTAATTTACGATAGTCACAACACAATCGTTTTTTCCCTTTCTTTTTCGAAACAAGCACCACTGGTGATGCGTATTCCGACACACTCGGCTTTATAGTCTTGTCACGCAACCATTCCTGAATTTGATCATCCACAATCTTTTGTTCACACTGTGCCAAACGTCTTGGTTGTTGGAATACTGGTAAATCATAACAGTATTTTCATCTTCACTGGTGTCGAACAATTTCGAATTGGCTTATAATCTCCAATTAGACTTAAAGCTTTTTCTTTTTGCACACTACTCAAATGTGATAAATACCTCTTCAAATATGTCAGCCTGCTCCACACTCAACATGCACATCCTTTGAATTCAACAAACAACTCAGGACATGATCCTTTACTCAATGGCTGGATTCTCTGATTCTCAACCTTTTTTTGCTTTACAACTTAACTTTTAAACTCTGTGCCACCTTTGGTTACTTTCATATCCGAGCTGTTTAAGATTGTTCTTCCTAAATTCGAATCAAAACCCATATCCTCATCAGGAACTATGTGAAATTCAACTTGCATGTCTATACCATTTATCTCAACCGAAATTACAAAGCTACCGAATGTAAGCACCTGGCTATCACCTATGCCAGTCAAACACTTCGCTAAGCCTGTCAACTTATTTCTGACCAACTTAGTATAAACACTTCTGCGTATAAGACAAAGGTCAGCACCTTTACCAACTAATCCTTGAAGCATCATTGACGTATACTGCAGAGAACTGCAACATGCATGCATGCACAACGAGCCTTTGGGCAAGCGTCTCTTGTCTTTTTTGCCAAAATGTTCCTGCACTACTAATGTTTTTTTGCCAAAACGTACCTGCCTTACTAGTGTTTTTTGCCAAAACGTACCTGCCTTTTGCGTCTCTTGCTTTTAGAGTCTCCCGCTATTTGAGGCTCTTGCTTTTAGAGGCTTACGCGGCTTGAGGCGTGTGCTTTGTGCGGCCTGTGCAAAATGAACATCGAGTGGCAAAAATCTCATTCATTTTTGAGTGTTGTGTATGTATGCATGTTGCAGTTCTCTTGTATACTGCACATTTTTATACCCTTGCAGAGGGTATATTAATTTTAGCCAGAATTTTGCAACGCACCTTAGGAGACATCTCCGACCCTATAAAGTATATATATTCTGAATCAGCATCAACAGAGGAGTCGAAAAATGGATGTCCGTCTGTCCGTCCGTCCGTCCGTCCGCCCGTCCGTCTGTTGCAACGCAAACTAGTCTCTCAGTTTTTGAGCTATCTTCATGAAACTTGGCACACAAGCTTCTTTTGCTGTAGGCTGTAAATAAGTCGGAACGAACCAGATCGGACCGATATATCGTATAGCTGTCATAGAAGCTATCGGCCGATTTTTGTTGTTTTTCAAGATATTGCAACAAAATTTGGCAAATCTTATTCTTATTACGTTTTTAATGTGCTGTCAAAATTGTATCAAAATCGGACCACTATAACATATAGGAACAATCGGCTGAAATCAGGGTTTTTGTATGCAAACCTGTTTTGTTTTTGGAAATACCGCACATTATCAATACTTATTAATGTTACACAGTAACCCGCCCTTAGTTTTTCCATTTAAATATCTCGGGCGTTTATATTCTATAGCTGTTATAGGAACAATCAGTCAGTCCGTCTGTTTGTTGCAACGCAAATTAGTCCCCCAGTTATTGAGCTATCTGCATGAAACTTTGCTCACAAGCTTCTTATTTCTGCCGAAATCGAAATGATATATCGTATAGCTGTCATGGAGCCTATCGGCCGATGTTCGTTATATTTCAAGGTATAGCTATCAGGTCTACCACATCCAAATCTAAGTGTGTCCCCAATAATAAAGTTCGAAATCGAACTTTTATAACTTATAACGATCAACGATCGGCCTAATAAAGGTTCATTTTCAATTTTATGGAAATCTGAGTACTATTACATGTAGCTGTTAAACAAAAAATCATATAGCTGTTATTCAAACGCGTTTTTGAATGAGAACTTTCCAAATTTAGATTTTATGACCAATAGATCCTTTACAACACAAAGACATTCTACCAAATGCTGTTTCTAAGAATGGTATACTGATATATGCGAAACAAAATATATCGGAAAACATAACATTCATATATGAAACAGTTACAGTTGATAATGTAAGAAATATATACCAGTCCATAACATTTAAATACTTGCATACAATATTCATAGTTGTTTATAGGAATCCAGCTTTTCCTATTACAAGGTTTCGAAATGAAATCAGAAATGACGTTGAAAGGCTAACGTCAGCTGAAAATAATATAAAATTGGTAATATTAGGAGATTTTAACATTTGCCGATCAACAACCACTGATCAGCTCGAGTCTACTTTAAATAATAAGGGGTTAAATCCATTGTTAAATGTGCCAACAACAAAACATTTAACTCAAATTGATTGGATATTTTGTGATAACACAGTAAGCGGTGCTGCCGCAATCACTTATCAAACTCCATATAGTCACCATGACGGCGTGTTCCTTAGCTATAATCACTTATTTAATAATTTATTTTTAAATATTAAGTTAATAAATTTATTTTATTATTGTAAATAAAGAATATATGTGCAATGTTGTTTAAGGTATTGTAAATAATCCTCCTCGAGGATTGCGACCTTGTCGTGGTGAGGAGGCTGAGTATGTGAAATTATAAGAGGGTGATATAATCAATGTACTGTTATAATTGTTCAATAAATACCACAGAAACCAGCAGCAATCCAAATATATTTTATATTTTGTATGACTGCAAGGGTATGAAACCTTCGGCAAGCGGAATGTAGCCTTGCTTTCTTGTTTAACTCTAAACCTGAAGGACTGAAAATGCTTAATGGCCTTAACTCTTCCTTCCTATCTTGTACGACGTTTGTATTTTGATCTTGCTTAACTTTTCCATCTATTTTGCACTCTGATGCGCTATGTCCTGGTTGGTTATTCTTAAAACAAACAAAATCTTTCTTCCTACAATCTTTTAGCAAATGGGTATCATCACCGCACTTGAAACATTTACGTGTCTTGTTGTCACTGCTAATCTTCTTAGATTCAGAACTCTGTTTATCAACGAATGATCCAGGCTGGTTTGATGACTTGCTTGAACTACAAACTTTCTTTGAAACATCCAAACTAGTTTTTAGCTCTTTTAATGTTTTTGCTTGATACAGTACTACTTTGTTTGCAGGGGAATCCTGAATGACACTAACGAAATAGTCTATAATACTAATAATCTTCAAGCGTTGCTGGCTTGGCTATTTCCATCAGAGCGTACAAGAATTTATGCAAACTCTCATCTTTTTATACCCTTCGACCATTGAAAATGGTCAAAAAAGAGTATACTAACTTTGTGAAAAATGTTTGTAACAGGCATAAAAAGGCGTGGCAGACCTCATAAAGTATATATATTCTTGCTCAGGATCAGTAGCCGAGTCGATTGAGACATGTCCGTCTGTCTGTCCGTCTGTCCGTCTGTTTGTTTGAGACAACAGATCTCAGCTATTAAAAAAGCTAGAGACACCAAATTTGGTATGAAGGTTCCTATATATCCGGGGCAGGTGAAGTTCATTTAAAATGTTTGATGCCACGCCCACCGCCTCCGCAAATTGGTAATTTACGATTATTAAGCAAAGTATTGAACTTATAAAGTTCTGTTTCAGTACGTATAAAGCTGAATGCAATATGAACATGTCCTCCAAATTACAATCCGATCGGACCAATAACACAGAAGTTAATAAAGTCAACGTTTTCAGTACAAATGTTCGGTACGGGCAGCAGCTTTTGCCCTGCTTTGAGCAGTCGACGCCGACGTCGACGTTACGTAGTGTCGCTTTACTCTTTACGCGCGTCGCTGTGTGAGTGCGAGCGAGTAAGCTATATGTAGTAGAAGAATTTATGCAGAATTTTTGTTCGAAATTATGAGTGTGGTTACACGTTTGTAACGGATTAAAACAAGTAGGTAAGGCTACAGTCGGGCGCCCGACAGTAAGATACCCTTCTCCCAATTTTTAAAATCCGTTACAAACGTGTAACCACTTTCATAGTTTCAAACAGAGAATTCTGCATAAATACTTCTACTACATATAGCTTACTCGCTCGCACTCACACAGCGACGCGCGTAAAGAGTAAAGCGACACGACGCAACGTCGACGTCGGCGTCGACTGCTCAAAGCAGCGCAAAAGCTGCTGCTCGTACCGAACATTTGTACTGAAAACGTTGACTTTAATAACTTCTGTGTTATTTGTCCGATCGGATTGTTATTTGGAGATTATGTTCATATTGCATTTACCTTTATACATACCAAAGCAGAACTTTATAAGTTTAATACTTTGCTTAATAATCGTAAATAACCGATTTGCGGGGGCGGTGGGCGTGGCATCAAACATTTTACATAAACTTCACCTGCCCCGAATATATAGGAACCTTCATACCAAATTTGGTGTCTCTAGCTTTTTTAATAGCTAAAATCTGTTGTCTCAAACAAACAGAATTAGCTGAATGCAATCTGAACATATCCTCCAAATTACAATACGATCGGACCAATAACACAAAAGTTATTAACGTCGACGTTTTCAGTACAAATGCTCGGTACGAGCGGCAGCCGACGCGCTGCTTTGAGCAGTTGACGCCGACGTCGACGTTGCGTGTCGCTTTACTCTTTACGCGCGTCGCTGTGTGAGTGCGAGCGAGTAAGCTATATGTATTAAATGTTTTTGTGCAGAAATTTCTGCTTGGAATTATTAGTGTGGTTACACGTTTGTAACGTATTTGGAAAATTGGGAGAAGGGTATCTTACTGTCGGGCGCCCGACTGTAGCCTTACCTACTTGTTTTTTTTAGGCCATGGATTTTAAAAAAATACATGGTCTATTAGGTTTGTCGGAATGTGCGTAACAGGCAGAAGGAGAAATCTGCGACCCCATAAAGTATATATATTCTTGCTCAGGATCACTAGCCGAGTCGATCTAGCCATGTCTGTCTGTCCGTCTGTCCGTCTGTCCGTCTGTCCGTCTGTCTGTCTGTCCGTCTGTATGAGCGTCTGATTCTCAGCTATTAAGAAAGCTAGACCCTCCAAATTTGGCATGAAGATTACTGTATATCCTAGGCAGTAAACGTCGTTTTAAAATTTCGGGTACCACACCCACCGCCCCCGTAAATCAGTAATTTGTGATTATTAAGCAAAGTATTGAAGTCTTAACTTTCTGCTTTAGCATACATATAAATAAATGCGATGTGAACTTATTTTGTAAATTTCAACCCGATCGGATAATAAACATAGAAGTTACGCGAGTTAACATTTTCTATAGATTTTTGATGCATTGCCTGCAAGCTGCTGCCAGCCACGTGCTTTTTCGATCTTTTTAATGTGAAAATGGTTATGTGTGTGTATGAGAAGGAAATAGTTACTTAGCCGCATAGCGAGTAAGTGCGGCAATGGTCAAATGTGTAGAGCAGCGGGCAATCAAACAAAAGAATGGAGGTTCAATCCCTCAGGAAGGCGGTTTGATTTTATTTTTACTATTTCACTATTTAGAAGTTAATATTTTATTTTTTTTTTTTCATCATTATAAAAATTGATTTCATTTATCAAATTTCAACAAATAATCTTATTAAATATAAATAAATAACACTCGGCTTTCTTGTGGTTCTTCTATCTTGTAGTAGTGTTATTGTTGTACATGACATATTTGACATTTTTGAGCAACTGGTCTAAAAATGCAATATTAACGGGCGCGGAGCGCAGCGACGGTGGTCTAGTTGTTAGGATGACGAACTCCTATGCAAACGGCCAGGGTTCGATTCCCCACGGCGAAAAGAGAATTTAGCTATTTTAATTTGTTATGTGCTGTATTTCATATTTGTTTACATTTATATTTATAAAGAATATGCATTTTTTAATTATTTGCTATTTATTTATATTTATATATTAATTTATATATTAAGTGTTACATTTTGCCTTTTAAGATGTTTTGCATGCTGTACTTATGCGTGCATGCATACAAACATGCACACAAAGCTCACACATGCATGCATATGTATATGCGTGTGAGGCAATACACAAAACATGAGGCAGGTATGTGTAATTGTTAACGGACGTCTAAATTAAAGAAGAAGCAGTTGACGCTGCTGTGTGTGTGTGTGTATGTAACGAATTTTGGCACGCGCCAAAAATTCACATATCTCTCTCTCGTTCTAACTTATGCTATCGACTCTTGCTTTTTCGTTATTTTAATTTTTGTTTATATAATAATCAACATTTTATTTCAATATATATTTTTTATGGTATATACAAATAAACTGAAAATCCGTGGCCTCTTACAGTCACCGCGTGACTGTAGCCTTTCCGACTTGTTTTGAATTGTTTAAATTGCAATTACTATTAAGGCATTCTATTCTTGAACAAAAACCATGACTAAAATCAAGTCATGTCAAATTTGTAGTCGACTTTGACATAATTTTTGGCCAAAATTTAAGTATCCATTAAAACAATTTTAAGCACTTGTTTTATACTATTTTTCAAAAAAAAAAAATTAAACAATTGTTTTATAATACTTGTTACCTGCACAGTCGATTAAAAGTAAAAGCAGGTTATTAAGTATTCTCTAAAACAATTTTAAACCATACTTATACCCTTGCAGAGGGTAGCCATAAGTTTGCAACGCACCTCAGGAAACATCTCCGAGCCCATAAAGTATATATATTCTGAATCAGCATCAACAGAGGAGTCGAAAAATCGATGTCCGTCCGTCCGTCGGTCCGTCTGTCTGTCTGATGCAACGCAAACTAGTCTCTCAGTTTTTGAGCTTCATGAAACTTGGCACACAAGCTTCTTATTGCTGCACACTGTAAGTCGGAACGGACCAGATCGGACTGATATATCGTATAGCTATCATGGAACCTATCGGCCGATTTTTATATACTTCAAGATATAGCTATCAGGCTTACCACATCCAAATCTAAGTGTGTCCTTAATAATAAAGTTTCTTCAAAATCAAACTTTTATAACTTCTAACGATGAACGATCGGCCTAATGAAGGTACCTGTTGCAATTTTATGAAAATCTGAGTACTAGTATATATAGTTGTTAAGCAAAATTTCATATAGCTGTTATTCAAACGCATTTTTATACCCTTCGACCATTGAAAATGGTCAAAAAAGAGTATACTAACTTTGTGCAAAATGTTTGTAACAGGCATAAAAAGGCGTGGCAGACCCCATAAAGTATATATATTCTTGCTCAGGATCACTAGCCGAGTCGATTGAGACATGTCCGCCTGTCTGTCCGTCTGTCCGTCTGTTTGTTTGAGACAACAGATCTCAGCTATTAAAAAAGCTAGAGACACCAAATTTGGTATGAAGCTTCCTATATATCCGGGGCAGGTGAAGTTTATTTAAAATGTTTGATGCCACGCCCACCGCCTCCGCAAATTGGTAATTTACGATTGTTAAGCAAACTATTGAACTTATAAAGTTCTGTTTCAGTACGTATAAAGCTGAATGCAATATGAACATATTCTCCAAATAACAATCCGATCGGACCAATAGCACAGAAGTTATTAAAGTCAACGTTTTCAGTACAAATGTTCGGTACGAACGGCATCCGACGCGCTGCTTTGAGCAGTTGACGCCGACGTCGACGTTGCGTCGTGTCGCTTTACTCTTTACGCGCGTCGCTGTGTGAGTGCGAGCGAGTAAGCTTTATGTATTAAAAGTTTTTGTGCATAAATTTCTGTTTGGAATTATTAGTGTGGTTACACGTTTGTAACGTATTTGGAAAATTGGGAGAAGGGTATCTTACTGTCGGGCGCCCGATTGTAGCCTTACCTACTTGTTTCTTCTGTCATCTATTTAATCTTCGATGTATTTCTGCTGATGACACTTTAACTTCGAACTCATCTAGCAATACTGTTTTCAATGTTTCCCAACTACGAATGTTTTGTTGACTTTTGTCAAACGTCAAAGCTGCTTCGCATAGATAAACATTTGTAATTGGTTCCAATGAACTGTACTCCCACATTCTTCTACCTCATATATCCACTGATCAACATCAACACTACCTATAGTACCTGAGTAGCAGTTGCTACTGACTCACCGTCCGAAATGTCTTGTTCTTCATTGTTTAATCTGTAGTGAGCAAGGAGTCGCTGCTGCAGCATGCTTGTCTGCAAATTTAACTCAGACAGCTTATTTCGTAGGTCATCAACGCGCAGTGCAAGAATTTCAATCCGATCCATTCTAAATAATATAAAATTTATCAGTACAAAATTCTCAATACGAAATAAAATCAACTGTTATTTCTTTGCGTCAAGCTGAAAAACTACTTAACATACCCTCTCTTTAAAGTTTTCAACACTACTTAGCCAACTCTGTTAAATCTATGTTAACAGCAACCGATACAAAACTTGCAGCGTCGTTTTCGCCTCTTCGTTGTCCTCGCCTCGTTCGTTCCTACTGCCTCGCCTCTCGTCACTGTTGCTTCACCTCTCTCGTCGCCGTCGCCGTCCGATCGCCTCCGTATATGTTGCGCCGTATTTCAATGCGCCGTTATTCTTCTTCTGTTTCTCCTGCCACTGATGCGTTTGGCGTTTTTCTGGTTGCTTCACCTTTCTTTTACTTTTTCCGTTGTTTTGCCGTTCTTCTTCTGCCACTGATACGACGTCACTATCGTTTTTCGGTTTTTTTTTCGATTATTAGCTTGCAATTTCTACGGCGTGGCCTTCAACTTTTGGTCACCGCCGTTGTGCTTTTGAATAAACGCAGCGTCTTCAACACCTTTTGACTGCTGCCGTATTTCTTCGAGCGCTAAATACGGAATCTCCAACACCTTTTGGCCTCCGTCGTCTAAAATCTTCCAATGTACTCGGCGTCACAAACACCTTTTACTCGCCGTCGTCGAGTGAATTCCAATTGCTTCAGCTTCACCGTGACTGCGGCGTCACTTTCTTTCTCGCTCGCACTCACTATGTTCGCACTTATATATACACAACTCGGTCGAGCCCCCAAAATTGTAGTGAGTTTCTTTTATAGTGTTACTTTATTGTTTAATGACAATTGTTTATAGTACACTTTATATTGTTTAGTGACAATAGTTCTTGATTATTATTATTTAATTGTTTGATGACAATTGTTTAGCTCTAGTTGTATAAGTATATAGCGCGATTGAAAAACTTGTAGAAACGTATAGGTTAATAGAAGTTATGCAAGTTAACGTTTTCTATTAATCTTTGAAGCGTTGCATACGTGCAAAGAAATTGATTATTTTCTTATATGAAATTGAGATGGCATCTTTGCGGAGTAAATGGTAATTAATGTTGTGTTAAAATGCGTTAGTCAGCTGACTATTAATCGTTAAGACTGTAGTTCAACTCCCGTGGAGAAGATATTATTGAGTTTAATCTTTGTAGGCCATGCATTTACAAAAAAATCCTGATGTATTAGGTTTGTCGGATTGAACGTAACAGGTAGAAGGAGACATCAGCGACCCCATAATGTATATATACTCTTGCTCAGGATCACTAGCTTAGTCGACCTAGCCATGTCTGCCTGTCCGTCTGTCTGTATGAACGCAGATATCAAGAAAGCTAGAGACACGAAATTTGGCATGTAGATTCCAGTATATTCTAGGCTGTAAATGTATTTTCAAATTATGGGTACCACGTCCACCGCCCTGTAAATCAGTAATTTGCGATTATTAAGCAAAGTATTCCAGTTTCACCTTTCTGCTTTGGCATAGATATAGAAATATCCAATTTGAACCTTTCCTATAAATTATAGTCCGATTGGTTAACAAACAAAGACGTAATGCAAGTTAACGTTTTATATTGATCTGTGAGGCGTTCCCTACGTGCAACGTATTGGTTAATAAACATAGAAGTTATGCAAGTTAACGTTTTCTATAGATCTTTAAAGCGTTGCATACGTGCACCGGAATCGATTATTTGGATATGGATTAACAAAAATATCCTGGTCTATTAGGTTTGTCGAATTGTGCGTGACAGGCAGAAGGAGACATCAGCAACCCTAGAATGTATATACTCGTATAGTCTTGCTCAGGGTCACCAGCTAAGTCGACAAAGCCATGTCTACCTGTCCGTCTGTCTGTATGAGCGCATGATTCTCAGCTATCAAGAAAGCTAGAGATACAAAATTTGGCATGTAGATTCTTGTATATTCTAGGCTGTAAATGTATTTTCAAATTTTGGGTACCACGTCCACCGCCCTGTAAATCAGTTATTTGCGAATATTAAGCAAAGTATTCAAGTTTCACCTATCAGCTAAGGCGTACAAAAGATAAATACGATATGAACCTTCCCTATAACTTACAGTCCGACCGGTTAATGAACATAAATAATGAAAGTTAACGTTTTCTATTGATCTGTGAGACGTTGCCTACGTGCAACGTATATGTAAATAAACATAGAAGTTATGCAAGTTAACGTTTTCTTTTAATCTGTGAAGCGTTGCATACGTGCAACGGAATTGATTATTTGGATATGGATTTACAAAAAAATCCTGGTCTATTAGGTTTGTCGGATTGTGCGTAACAGGCAGAAGGAGACATCAGCGACCCTATAATGTATATATAGTCTTGCTCAGGGTCACCAGCTAAGTCGACCTAGCCATGTCTGCCTGTCCGTCTGTCTGTATAAGCGCAGCTATTAAGAAAGCTAAAGACACAAAATTTGGTATGTAGATTCCTGTATATTCTAGGCTGTTAATGTATTTTCAAATTTTGCGTTCCAAGTCCACCGCCCTATTTGGCATACATATAGATAAATACGATATGAACGTTCCCTATAAATTACAGTCCGATCGATTAGTAAACATAGAAGTAATGCAAGTTAACGTTTTCTATGGATCTGTGAGGCGTTGCCTACGTGCAACGGAATTACTTATTTTCTTATGTGAAATTGAGATGGCATCTTTGCGGAGAATATAGTTTTAAATGTTGTGGTAAAATGCGTTAGCATTATTATTATGACATGACTATTAATCGTTAAAATTGTAGTTTAACTCCCGTGGGGAACATATTATTGAATTTGTTCTTTGTAGGCCATGGATTTACAAAAAAATCCTGGCCTATTATGTTTGTCGGATTGTGCGTAACAGGCAGAAGGAGACATCAGCGACCCTATAATGTATATATAGTCTTGCTCAGGGTCACCAGCTAAGTCTACCTAGCCATGTCGGCCTGTCCGTCTGTCTGTATGAGCGCATGATTCTCAGCTATTAAGAAAGCTAGAGACACAAAATTTAGCATGTAGATGCCTGTATATTCTAGGCTGTAAATGTATTTTCAAATTTTGCGTTCCACGTCCACCGCCCTGTTTGGCATACATATAGATAAGTACGATTTGAACTTTCCCTATAAATTACAGTCCGATCGATTAGTAAACATAGAAGTAATGCAAGTTAAAGTTTTCTATGGATCTGTGAGGCGTTGCCTACGTGCAACGGAATTGATTATTTTCGTATGTGAAATTGAGATGGCATCATTGTGGGGCATATGGTAATGAATGTTGTGGTAAAATTCGTTAGCATTATTATTATGACATGACTATTAATCGCGAAGACTGTCGTTCGACTCCCGTGGGGAACATATTTTTATACCCTTCGACCATTGAAAATGGTCAAAAAAGGGTATACTAACTTTGTGCAAAATGTATGTAACAGGCATAAGGAGGCGTGGCAGACCCCATAAAGTATATATATTCTTGCTCAGGATCACTAGCCGAGTCGATTGAGACATGTCCGTCTGTCTTTCCGTCTGTCCGTCTGTTTGTTTGAGACAACAGATCTTAGCTATTAAAAAAGCTAGAGACACCAAATTTGGTATGAAGTTTCCTATATATTCGGGGCAGGTGAAGTTTATGTCAAATGTTTGATGCCACTCCCACCTCCCCCGCAAATCGGTTATTTACGATTATTAAGCAAAGTAATGAACCTATAAAGTTATGCTTTGATATGTATAAAGCTGAATGCAATATGAACATATTCTCCAAATGACAATCCGATCGGACCAATAACACATAAGTTATTAAGGTCGACGTTTTCAGTACAAATGTTCGGTACGAGCGGCAGCCGACGCGCTGCTTTGAGCAGTTGACGCCGACGTCGACGTTGCGTCGTGTCGCTTTACTCTTTACGCGCGTCGCTGTGTGAGTTCGAGCGAGTAAGCTATATGTACTAGAAGTATTTGTGCAGAATTCTCTGTTTGAAATTATGAGTATGGTTACACGTTTGTAACGGATTTAGAAAATTGGGAGAAGGGTATCTTACTGTCGGGCGCCCGACTGTAGCCTTACCCACTTGTTATACCCTTCGACCATTGAAAATGGTCAAAAAAGGGTATACTAACTTTGTGCAAAATGTATGTAACAGGCATAAGGAGGCGTGGCAGACCCCATAAAGTATATATATTCTTGCTCAGGATCACAAGCCGAGTCGATTGAGACATGTCCGTCTGTCTGTCCGTCTGTCCGTCTGTTTGTTTGAGACAACAGATCTCAGCTATTAAAAAAGCTAGAGACACCAAATTTGGTATGAAGCTTCCTATATATTCGGGGCAGGTGAAGTTTATGTCAAATGTTTGATGACACGCCCACTGCCCCCGCAAATCGGTTATTTACGATTATTAAGCAAAGTATTGAACTTATAAAGTTATGCTTTGGTATGTACAAAGCTAAATGCAATATGAACATATTCTCCAAATGACAATCCGATCGGACCAATAACACTGAAGTTATTCAAGTCGACGTTTTCAGTACAAATGTTCGGTACGAGCAGCAGCCGACGCGCTGCTTTGAGCAGTTGATGCCGACGTCGACGTCGCGTCGTGTTGCTTTACTCTTTACGCGCGTCGCTGTGTGAGTGCGAGCGAGTAAGCTATATGTACTAGAAGTATTTGTGCAGAATTCTCTGTTTGAAATTGTGAGTGTGGTTACACGTTTGTAACGGATTTAGAAAATTGGGAGAAGGGTATCTTACTGTCGGGCGCCCGACTTAGCCTTACCCACTTGTTGAATTTGTTCTTTGTAGCCCATGGATTTAAAAAGAAAATTCCGGTCTATAAGGTTTGTCGGATTGTGCGTAACAGGCAGAAGGAGACATCAGGTACCCTATAATGTATATATAGTCTTGCTCAGGGTCACTAGCTAAATCGACCAAGCCATGTCTGCCTGTCCGTTTGTCTGTATGAGCGCATGATTCTCAACTAATAAGAAAGCAAGAGACACAAAATTTGGCATGTAGATTCCTGTATATTTTAGACTGTAAATGTATTTTCAAATTATGGGTACCACGGCCACCACCCTCCAAATCAGTAATTTGCGATTATTAAGCAAAGTATTCAAGTATCACATTTCTGCTTTTGCATACATTTAATGAATTACAGTCCGATCGGTTAACAACTATATACTAAATGCAAGTTAACGTTTTCTATTGATCTGTGAGGCGTTGCCTACGTGCAATTTAATGGTTAATAAACATAGAAGTTATGCAAGTTAACGTTTTCTATTGATCTGTGAAGCGTTGCCTACGTGCAAGGGAATTGATTATTGGCTTATATGAAATTGAGATGGCATCTTTGCGGAGTAAATGGCAATTAATGTTGTATTAAAATGCCTTAGTCAGCTGACTATTAATCGTTTAGACTGTAGTTCGACTCCTGTGGAGAAGATATTATTGAATTTGTTCTTTCTAGGCCCTGGATTTAAAAAAAATTCCGGTCTATTAGGTTTGTCGGATTGTGCGTAACAAGCAGAAGGAGACAACAGCGACCCTATAATGTATATATAGTCTTGCTCAGGGTCACCAGCTAAGTCGACCTAGCCATGTCGGCCTGTCCGTCTGTCTGTATGAGCGCATGATTCTCAGCTATTAAGAAAGCTAGAGACACAAAATTTAGCATGTAGATTCCTGTTATTCTAGGCTGTAAATGTATTTTCAAATTATGGGTACCACGTCCACCGCCCTGTAAATCAGTAATTTGCGATTATAAGGCAAAGTATTCAAGTTTCACCTATCAGCTAAGGCGTACATATAGATAAATACGATATGAACCTTCCCTATAACTTACAGTCCGATCGGTTAATAAACATAAATAATGAAAGTTAACGTTTTCTATTGATCTGTGAGACGTTGCCTACGTGCAACGTATAGGTTAATAAACATAGAAGTTATGCAAGTTAACGTTTTGTTTTGACCTGTGAAGCGTTGCATACGTGCAATGAAATTGATTATTTGGATATGGATTTACAAAAAAATCCTGGTCTATTAGGTTTGTCGGATTGTGCGTAACAGGCAGAAGGGGACATCAGCAACCCTATAATGTATATATAGTCTTGCTCAGGGTCACCAGCTAAGTCGACCTAGCCATGTCTGCCTGTCCGTGTGTCTGTACGAGCGCATGATTCTCAGCTATTAAGAAAGCTAGAGACACAAAATTTGGCATGTAGATTCCTGTATATTCTAGGCTGTAAATGTATTTTAAAATTTTGGGTACCAAGCCCTGTAAATCAGTAACTTGCGATTATTAAGCAAAGTATTCAAGTTTCACCTTTGGCATACATATAGATAAATATGATATGAACGTTCCCTATAACTTACAGTCCGATCTGTTAGTTAACATAGAAGTAATGCAAGTCAACGTTTTCTATTAATCTGTAAGGCGTTGCCTACGTGCAACGTATCGGTTAATAAACATAGAAGTTATGCAAGTTAACGTTTTCTATTGATTCATACGTGCAACGGAATTGATTATTTTCGTATGTGAAATTTTAAATCTTTGCGGGGCATATGGTTATTAATGTTGAGGTAAAATGCGTTAGCATTATTAATATGACATGACTATTAATCGTTAAGTCTAACTACAGGTTCGACTCCCGTGGCGAACATATTTTTATACCCTTCGACCATTGAAAATGGTCAAAAAAGGGTAACTAACTTTGTGCAAAATGTATGTAACAGGCATAAGGGGGCGCGGCAGACCCCATAAAGTATATATATTCTTGCTCAGGATCACTAGTCGAGTCGATTGAGACATGTCCGTCTGTCTGTCCGTCTGTTTGTTTGAGACAACAGATCTCAGCTATTAAAAAAGCTAGAGACAACAAATTTGGTATGAGGGTTCCTATATATCCGGGGCAGGTGAAGTTTATGTTAAATGTTTGATGCCACGTCCACCGCCATCGCAAATTGGTAATTTACGATAATTAAGCAAAGTAATAAACGCACAACGTTCTGCTTTGGTATGTATAAAGCTAAATGCAATATGAACATATTCTCAATAATAACAATCCGATCGGACCAATAACACCGAAGTTATTCAAGCCAACGTTTTCAGTACAAATGTTCGGTACAGGCAGCAGCTTTCGCGCTGCTTTGAGCAGTTGACGCCGACGTCGACGTTGCGTCGTGTCGCTTTACTGTTTACACGCGTCGCTGTGTGAGTGCGAGCGAGTTAGCTATATGTAGTTAAAAAAATTTGTGCAGAATTTTTGTTTGAAATTATGAGTGTAGTTACACGCTTGTAACGGATTTTAAAAATTGGGAGAAGTGTATCTTACTGTCGGGCGCCCGACTGTAGCCTTACCTACTTGTTGAATTTGTTCATTGTAGGCCGTGGATTAAAAAAAAATTCCGGTCTATTAGGTTTGTCGGTTTGCGCGAAACAGGCAGAAGGAGACATCAGCGACCCTATAATGTATATAAAGTCGTACTCAGGGTCACCAGCTAAGTCGACCTAGCCATGTCGGCCTGTCCGTCTGTCTGTATGAGCGCATGATTCTCAGCTATTAAGAAAGCTAGAGAAACAAAATTTGGCATGTAGATTCCTGTATATTCTAGGCTATAAATGTATTTTCAAATTATGGGTACCACGTCCACCGCCCTGTAAATTAGTAATTTGCGATTATAAGGCAAAGTATTCAAGTTTCACCTTTCAGCTTAATCGTACATATAGATAAATATGATATGAACCTTCCCTATAACTTACAGTCTGATCGGTTAATAAATATATATAATGAAAGTTAACGTTTTCTATTGATCTGTGAGACGTTGCCTACGTGCAACGTATCAGGTAATAAACATAGAAGTTATGCAAGTTAAGGTTTTCTATTGATTCATACGAGCAACAGAATTGATTATTTTCGTATGTGAAATTGAGATGGCATTATGTATATATAGTCTTGCTCAGGGTCACCAGCTAAGTCGACATAGCCATGTCTGCCTGTCCGTCTGTCTGTATGAGCGCATGATTCTCAGCTATTAAGAAAGCTAGAGACACAAAATTCGGCATGTAGATTCCTGTATATTCTAGGCTGTAAATGTATTTTCAAATTTTGGTTACCTCGTCCACCGCCCTGTAAATCAGTAATTTGCAATTATTTTCAATTCAAGAATATCACTTGATTTTGAAAAAAGTTATGAAGTGCGAAATGTAATGTTACAGGTCCTGTCAAGGGTCGACGTTGACATGATTTTTGGCCAAAAATAATATAATCTCTACCACAAACACTTGTTTATTTCAAAACACTTGTTTTATTCAAATTTTGACCTCCACAATCAATTAAAAGTAAAAGCAGGCGATATAAATTTTTTTTAGAAAACAAATGGGTGACAAATGAACACTTACGAAAATTAGATATATTAAATTGTTTGAATAATTTAAATTCCAAAAAACATTATGGCAGTCTATTCTTGGACAAAACCATGTCTAAAATGCTTTACCCGAAGAAAATCGGTTGCTTTTTAAGAAAGTTATGAAGTGAGAAAAATGAGGTTTCAGGTCCTGTCAAGGTTCTTACATGTCAAATTTTAAGTTGACTTGGACATGATTTTTGACCAAAAATTAAGTTTCCTCTAAAACAATTTTAAACACTTGTTATACCCTTCGACCATTGAAAATGGTCAAAAAAGGGTATACTAACTTTGTGCAAAATGTATGTAACAGGCATAAGGAGGCGTGGCAGACCCCATAAAGTATATATATTCTTGCTCAGGATCACAAGCCGAGTCGATATAGCCATGTCCGTCTGTCCGTCCGTCCGTCTGTCTGTCTGTCCATCCGTGTGAACACCTGGATCTCAGCTATTATAAGAGCTTGAGTTTAAATTTGGTGACAACATGTGTTATTACTGCAGGCTGATCAAGTTTATTTTGGATTTTAGCCACGCCCCCACCCGCCTCCATAAATTGAAAAAAATTGATTACAGCCGCAATATTAGCTTTACAGCAACAGTTTTATAAATACGTTATAAATACCATCTTGCGGACGTTTCGTGAAAATTTCAGTAAGATTGGACTATTAATGTGGAAGATATTAAGGAAATAGTAGTGCCATGTGACCACGTGTTTCTGTCTGTTTTATTTTGTTAGATATGCAAGATCCAGGTTCAACTCCGGCGTAAAGCTTTTTTTTCAAATTTATGTACCAAAATTTTTTGCACTCATCATCATTAAAATTTTCTGGTAATTGCGTAATAGGCTTGGTGGCTAAGTAGATGTGGTCGCCGACTGTCGTGCAGAAGGGTATGGGCTCTAATCCAATCCGGTGCAAACGTGTGTGCGGGTTTTTATAGATGGTTTTTTTTCAAGCATTTAAAATATTTTAAGTTTAGTATTTAAAATGCATTTTATTAAACAGAATTTTAAAGTGAGTGAGTTGGCATTGCTACACACACACACACGACACAATAATAATTTGTTTTTGACCTGTACGACAAGCTGAATGGTCTTATAATGCAACTTTACCGACCAAATTCAAAATGCGCTAATGGTAGAGCTGTTATAGTTGCAGACTGCATAGACCGAGTTTCTTGGAGGTCCAGGTTCAAGACCTCCTCACGTCGGTAAAAAATTTTTTGATTTTTTTTCTGTTCTTTTTTTTTTTTTTGCATGTGCGTTATCCTTATTTAAAATCAATGTTAACGAAGTTTTTACTATATTTAAGGAAATTTAGTCATATTTCGCAGCATACAGTAATGTATGTACAACATAAACGACAAATCTGGTTGGATTATTAAATTTCTCAATAAATATGTGAAGCATTATATAGGCGTCTCTCTTACACATTCATAATTAAAAGCACTCTGATGAGTTCTAATTGGAAAGCACTGAAAGCAATGCGGCAACATCAACGTGCAACTTTCATAGTCAGATCAAATTTGAGACTGTGAGACGTGTTTTTCTTCGCATTGTTGTAGCGGGTATACCACAGTCGGGCGCGCTCGACTGTAGCCTTTCCGACTTGTTATACCCTTCGACCATTGAAAATGGTCAAAAAAGGGTATACTAACTTTGTGCAAAATGTATGTAACAGGCATAAGGAGGCGTGGCAGACCCCATAAAGTATATATATTCTTGCTCAGGATCACTAGCCGAGTCGATTAAGACATGTCCGTCTGTCTGTCCGTCTGTCCGTCTGTTTGTTTGAGACAACAGATCTTAGCTATTAAAAAAGCTAAAGACACCAAATTTGGTATGAAGGTTCTTATATATTCGGGGCAGGTGAAGTTTATGTCAAATGTTTGATGCCACGCCCACCGCCCCCGCAAATCGGTTATTTACGATTATTAAGCAAAGTAATGAACCTATAAAGTTATGCTTTGGTATGTATAAAGCTGAATGCAATCTGAACATATCCTCCAAATTACAATACGATCGGACCAATAACACAAAAGTTATTAACGTCGACGTTTTCAGTACAAATGCTCGGTACGAGCGGCAGCCGACGCGCTGCTTTGAGCAGTTGACGCCGACGTCGACGTTGCGTGTCGCTTTACTCTTTACGCGCGTCGCTGTGTGAGTGCGAGCGAGTAAGCTATATGTATTAAATGTTTTTGTGCAGAAATTTCTGCTTGGAATTATTAGTGTGGTTACACGTTTGTAACGTATTTGGAAAATTGGGAGAAGGGTATCTTACTGTCGGGCGCCCGACTGTAGCCTTACCTACTTGTTTTTTTTTGAATTGTTTAAATTGCAATTACTATTAAGGCATTCTATTCTTGAACAAAAACCATGACTAAAATCAAGTCATGTCAAATTTGTAGTCGACTTTGACATAATTTTTGGCCAAAATTTAAGTATCCATTAAAACAATTTTAAGCACTTGTTTTATACTATTTTTCAAAAAAAAAAAATTAAACACTTGTTTTATAATACTTGTTACCTGCACAATCGATTAAAAGTAAAAGCAGGTTATTAAGTATTCTCTAAAACAATTTTAAACCATACTTATACCCTTGCAGAGGGTAGCCATAAGTTTGCAACGCACCTCAGGAAACATCTCCGAGCCCATAAAGTATATATATTCTGAATCAGCATCAACAGAGGAGTCGAAAAATCGATGTCCGTCCGTCCGTCGGTCCGTCTGTCTGTCTGATGCAACGCAAACTATTCTCTCAGTTTTTGAGCTTCATGAAACTTGGCACACAAGCTTCTTATTGCTGCACACTGTAAGTCGGAACGGACCAGATCGGACTGATATATCGTATAGCTATCATGGAACCTATCGGCCGATTTTTATATACTTCAAGATATAGCTATCAGGCTTACCACATCCAAATCTAAGTGTGTCCTTAATAATAAAGTTTCTTCAAAATCAAACTTTTATAACTTCTAACGATGAACGATCGGCCTAATGAAGGTACCTGTTGCAATTTTATGAAAATCTGAGTACTAGTATATATAGTTGTTAAGCAAAATTTCATATAGCTGTTATTCAAACGCATTTTTATACCCTTCGACCATTGAAAATGGTCAAAAAAGAGTATACTAACTTTGTGCAAAATGTTTGTAACAGGCATAAAAAGGCGTGGCAGACCCCATAAAGTATATATATTCTTGCTCAGGATCACTAGCCGAGTCGATTGAGACATGTCCGCCTGTCTGTCCGTCTGTTTGTTTGAGACAACAGATCTCAGCTATTAAAAAAGCTAGAGACACCAAATTTGGTATGAAGGTTCCTATATATCCGGGGCAGGTGAAGTTTATTTAAAATGTTTGATGCCACGCCCACCGCCTCCGCAAATTGGTAATTTACGATTGTTAAGCAAACTATTGAACTTATAAAGTTCTGTTTCAGTACGTATAAAGCTGAATGCAATATGAACATATTCTCCAAATAACAATCCGATCGGACCAATAGCACAGAAGTTATTAAAGTCAACGTTTTCAGTACAAATGTTCGGTACGAACGGTATCCGACGCGCTGCTTTGAGCAGTTGACGCCGACGTCGACGTTGCGTCGTGTCGCTTTACTCTTTACGCGCGTCGCTGTGTGAGTGCGAGCGAGTAAGCTTTATGTATTAAAAGTTTTTGTGCATAAATTTCTGTTTGGAATTATTAGTGTGGTTACACGTTTGTAACGTATTTGGAAAATTGGGAGAAGGGTATCTTACTGTCGGGCGCCCGATTGTAGCCTTACCTACTTGTTATACCCTTCGACCATTGAAAATGGTCAAAAAAGGGTATACTAACTTTGTGCAAAATGTATGTAACAGGCATAAGGAGGCGTGGCAGACCCCATAAAGTATATATATTCTTGCTCAGGATCACTAGCCGAGTCGATTGAGACATGTCCGTCTGTCTGTCCGTCTGTCCGTCTGTCCGTCTGTCCGTCTGTCCGTCTGTTTGTTTGAGACAACAGATCTTAGCTATTAAAAAAGCTAGAGACACCAAATTTGGTATGAAGGTTCCTATATATTCGGGGCAGGTGAAGTTTATGTCAAATGTTTGATGCCACGCCCACCGCCCCCGCAAATCGGTTATTTACGATTATTAAGCAAAGTATTAAACTTATAAAGTTCTGCTTTGGTATGTATAAAGGTAAATGCAATATGAACATAATCTCCAAATTACAATCCGATCGGACCAATAACACAGAAGTTATTAAAGTCAACGTTTTCAGTACAAATTGTTCGGTACGAGCAGCAGCCGACGCGCTGCTTTGAGCAGTCGACGCCGACGTCGACGTTGCGTCGTGTCGCTTTACTCTTTACGCGCGTCGCTGTGTGAGTGCGAGCGAGTAAGCTATATGTAGTAGAAGTATTTATGCAGAATTCTCTGTTTGAAACTATGAAAGTGGTTACACGTTTGTAACGGATTTTAAAAATTGGGAGAAGGGTATCTTACTGTCGGGCGCCCGACTGTAGCCTTACCTACTTGTTTTTATACTAAATTTTACTTCCACAATCGATTCAAAGTAAAAGCAGGAAATATAAAGTGAACCCTTACCAAAATCACAAATATTATTTTTTTTGAATTGTTTAAATTGCAATTACTATTAAGGCATTCTATTCTTGAACAAAAACCATGACTAAAATCAAGTCATGTCAAATTTGTAGTCGACTTTGACATAATTTTTGGCCAAAATTTAAGTATCCATTAAAACAATTTTAAGCACTTGTTTTATACTATTTTTCAAAAAAAAAATTAAACACTTGTTTTATAATACTTGTTACCTGCACAATCGATTAAAAGTAAAAGCAGGTTATTAAGTATTCTCTAAAACAATTTTAAACCATACTTATACCCTTGCAGAGGGTAGCCATAAGTTTGCAACGCACCTCAGGAAACATCTCCGAGCCTATAAAGTATATATATTCTGAATCAGCATCAACAGAGGAGTCGAAAAATCGATGTCCGTCCGTCCGTCGGTCCGTCTGTCTGTCTGATGCAACGCAAACTAGTCTCTCAGTTTTTGAGCTTCATGAAACTTGGCACACAAGCTTCTTATTGCTGCACACTGTAAGTCGGAACGGACCAGACCGGACTGATATATCGTATAGCTATCAGGCTTACCACATCCAAATCTAAGTGTATCCTTAATAATAAAGTTTCTTCAAAATCAAACTTTTATAACTTCTAACGATGAACGATCGGCCTAATGAAGGTACCTGTTGCAATTTTATGAAAATCTGAGTACTAGTATATATAGTTGTTAAGCAAAATTTCATATAGCTGTTATTCAAACGCATTTTTATACCCTTCGACCATTGAAAATGGTCAAAAAAGAGTATACTAACTTTGTGCAAAATGTTTGTAACAGGCATAAAAAGGCGTGGCAGACCCCATAAAGTATATATATTCTTGCTCAGGATCACTAGCCTGTCCGTCTGTCTGTCTGTCTGTCCGTCTGTCCGTCTGTCCGTCTGTTTGTTTGAGACAACAGATCTCAGCTATTAAAAAAGCTAGAGATACCAAATTTGGTATGAAGGTTCCTATATATCCGGGGCAGGTGAAGTTTATTTAAAATGTTTGATGCCACGCCCACCGCCTCCGCAAATTGGTAATTTACGATAATTAAGCAAAGTATTAAACCCATAACGTTCTGCTTTGGTATGTATAAAGCTAAATGCAATATGAACATATTCTCCAAATTACAATCCGATCGGACCAATAACACAGAAGTTATTAAAGTCAACGTTTTCAGTACAAATGTTCGGTACGGGCAGCAGCTTTTGCGCTGCTTTGAGAAGTTGACGCCGACGTCGACGTTGCGTCGTGTCGCTTTACTCTTTACGCGCGTCGCTGTGTGAGTGCGAGCGAGTAAGCTATATGTAGTAGAAGTATTTATGCAGAATTCTCTGTTTGAAACTATGAGTGTGGTTACACGTTTGTAACGGATTTTAAAATTGGGAGAAGGGTATCTTACTGTCGGGCGCCCGACTGTATCCTTACCCACTTGTTATATATTAAATTGTTTTATTTATACATTTTTTTTCCGTCCTGAATGGACTTAGGTTTAATTTCTAGCAGTTTTTCGGACTTTATAGTATTTAAAAAAAATTTCTAGTCGCTATTGATGAAAATCGGTTGATTTTTAAGAAAGTTATGAAGTGAGAAATATGAGGTTTCAGGTCCTGTTAAGGTTCTTACATGTCAAATTTTAAGTTGACTTGGACATGATTTTTGACCAAAAATTAAGTTTACTCTAAAACAATTTTAAACACTTGTTATACCCTTCGACCATTGAAAATGGTCAAAAAAGGGTATACTAACTTTGTGCAAAATGTATGTAACAGGCATAAGGAGGCGTGGCAGACCCCATAAAGTATATATATTCTTGCTCAGGATCACAAGCCGAGTCGATTGAGACATGTCCGTCTGTCTGTCCGTCTGTTTGTTTGAGACAACAGATCTCAGCTATTAAAAAATCTAGAGACACCAAATTTGGTATGAAGGTTCCTATATATTCGGGGCAGGTGAAGTTTATGTCAAAAGTTTGATGCCACGCCCACCGCCCCCGCAAATCGGTTATTTACGATTATTAAGCAAAGTATTGAACTTATAAAGTTATGCTTTGGTATGTACAAAGCTAAATGCAATATGAACATATTCTCTAAATAACAATCCGATCGGACCAATAACACAGAAGTTATTCAAAACGACGTTTTCAGTACAAATGTTCGGTACGAGCAGCAGCCGACGCGCTGCTTTGAGCAGTTGACGCCGACGTCGACGTCGCGTCGTGTCGCTTAACTCTTTACGCGCGTCGCTGTGTGAGTGCGAGCGAGTAAGCTATATGTACTAGAAGTATTTGTGCAGAATTCTCTGTTTGAAATTGTGAGTGTGGTTACACGTTTGTAACGGATTTAGAAAATTTGGAGAAGGGTATCTTACTGTCGGGCGCCCGACTGTAGCCTTACCCACTTGTTATATATTAAATTGTTTTATTTATAAATTTTTTTTCCGGCCTGAATGGACTTAGGTTTAATTTCTAGCAGTTTTTCGGACTTTATAGTATTTAAAAAAAATTTCTAGTCGCTATTGATGAAAATCGGTTGATTTTTAAGAAAGTTATGAAGTGAGAAAAATGAGGAAAATGATGAAAAATGAGGAGAAAAATGATTTTTGACCAAAAATTAAGTTTACTCTAAAACAATTTTAAACACTTGTTATACCCTTCGACCATTGAAAATGGTCAAAAAAGGGTATACTAACTTTGTGCAAAATGTATGTAACAGGCATAAGGAGGCGTGGCAGACCCCATAAAGTATATATATTCTTGCTCAGGATCACAAGCCGAGTCGATTGAGACATGTCCGTCTGTCGGTCCGTCTGTCCGTCTGTTTGTTTGAGACAACAGATCTTAGCTATTAAAAAAGCTAGAGACACCAAATTTGGTATGAAGGTTCCTATATATTCGGGGCAGGTGAAGTTTATGTCAAAAGTTTGATGCCACGCCCACCGCCCCCGCAAATCGGTTATTTACGATTATTAAGCAAAGTATTGAACTTATAAAGTTATGCTTTGGTATGTACAAAGCTAAATGCAATATGAACATATTCTCCAAATAACAATCCGATCGGACCAATAACACAGAAGTTATTCAAGTCGACGTTTTCAGTACAAATGTTCGGTACGAGCAGCAGCCGACGCGCTGCTTTGAGCAGTTGACGCCGACGTCGACGTCGCGTCGTGTCGCTTTACTCTTTACGCGCGTCGCTGTGTGAGTGCGAGCGAGTAAGCTATATGTACTAGAAGTATTTGTGCAGAATTCTCTGTTTGAAATTGTGAGTGTGGTTACACGTTTGTAACGGATTTAGAAAATTGGGAGAAGGGTATCTTACTGTCGGGCGCCCGACTGTAGCCTTACCCACTTGTTTTTATACCCGCTACTCATAGAGTAGAAGGGTATTATAACTTTGTTCGAACCGAAAATGTATGTAACAGGCAGAAGGAGACATCTCCGACCCCATAAAGTATATATATTCTGAATCAGTATCAACAGCCGAGTCGATATAGCCATGTCCGTCTGTCCGTCTGTCCGTCTGTCCGTCCGTCCGTCTGTCTGGCTGTCCGTCCGTGTGAACACCTGGATCTCAGCTATTATAAGAGCTAGAGTTCCCAAATTTGGTGACAACATGTGTTATTACTGCAGGCTGATCAAGTTTATTTTGGATTTTAGCCACGCCCCCACCCGCCTCCATAAATTGAAAAAAATTGATTACAGCCGCAATATTAGCTTTACAGCAACAGTTTAAATAAATAAATACCATATAAATTAATAAATTATAAATACCATCTTGCGGACGTTTCGTGAAAATTTCAGTAAGATTGGACTATTAATGTGGAAGATATTAAGGAAATAGTAGTGCCATGTGACCACGTGTTTCTGTCTGTTTTATTTTGTTAGATATGCAAGATCCAGGTTCAACTCCGGCGTAAAGCTTTTTTTTCAAATTTATGTACCAAAAATTTTTTGCACTCATCATCATTACAATTTTCTGGTAATTGCGTAATAGGCTTGGTGGCTAAGTGGATGTGGTCGCCGACTGTCGTGCAGAAGGGTATGGGCTCTAATCCAATCCGGTGCAAACGTGTGTGTGGGTTTTTATAGATGGTTTTTTTTCAAGCATTTAAAATATTTTAAGTTTAGTATTTAAAATGCATTTTATTAAACAGAATTTTAAAGTGAGTGAGTTGGCATTGCTACACACACACACACGACACAATAATAATTTGTTTTTGACCTGTACGACAAGCTGAATGGTCTTATAATGCAACTTTACCGACCAAATTCAAAATGCGCTAATGGTAGAGCTGTTATAGTTGCAGACTGCATAGACCGAGTTTCTTGGAGGTCCAGGGTTCAAGACCTCCTCACGTCGGTAAAAAATTTTTTGATTTTTTTCTGTTCTTTTTTTTTTTTTTTTTTTGCATGTGCGTTATCCTTATTTAAAATCAATGTTAACGAAGTTTTTACTATATTTAAGGAAATTTAGTCATATTTCGCAGCATACAGTAATGTATGTACAACATAAACGACAAATCTGGTTGGATTATTAAATTTCTCAATAAATATGTGAAGCATTATATAGGCGTCTCTCTTACACATTCATAATTAAAAGCACTCTGATGAGTTCTAATTGGAAAGCACTGAAAGCAATGCGGCAACATCAACGTGCAACTTTCATAGTCAGATCAAATTTGAGACTGTGAGACGTGTTTTTCTTCGCATTGTTGTAGCGGGTATACCACAGTCGGGCGCGCTCGACTGTAGCCTTTCCGACTTGTTTTTCACTATTTCCTTTTTAATGAATACTGTCTGTCCTGGCTCATAATCCTTGATCTTTTTGCGTTTTTTGTTATGGTTATTTAAGTCAGTTGTCTATTTTGATTTCAGTTTTTCTATGTTGTTTTGTCTGGTTTCGTCAAATTTTTCTGGGTCAGTGGTTATATTTCTGCCAAAAAAAATTCTAAAGGGCTTTTTTTGTTACAGAATGAATTGTGAAATTTTATTCATAGACAGCTGAATCTAAAAAGTTCTTCAAATGTGCGGTGCATCCGTTTAGTTTTTAAGCATCTCATAATTTCGGCCATTTCTGTCCATTTACGGAACTTTTATAAGGGGGGGCTTTGAAAATTTGTATACCCAACTGATCTTTCATCATAAAGGTTATAGTGGCGGAATTAAAAGTTTTTCGTTATCCATTACAACGTACTTTGGTACGCCAAAATATAATAAGATATCACGTAAGAATTTTTTAATATCTTCCATTGATTTTGAATTTATTATTTTTGCTTGCGCAAGCTTAGAAAATTTGTCAATTGCCGTAAGTACCAGTTTTTTTTCTGTGGACAAAAAAAATCGAGGGCGATGTCAGCGTTGCCTTTTATCTTATTTCGAATTGTATGTAGGATACCAAAATACTTTGCTGTACCTATAGTGTGAGCATAGGTTTCTAATATTCTATCAACACTCTTTTTCCAAGAGCCAAACTCAGCTGGATCGCCGGAAAATTCATGAAGAGATTTGACGATATCAGGGACTCTGTCTAAGTCTTGTAGATCAAGTCGGTGTTCTGGGGCAATACCCTGACTTCGGCATTCGCGAAATCGTAGCCAGCATTTTGACTTTGTTCTAAGAGAATCGGAAGTTGTTCGCTCAGAATCTGACGAATTGTTGCAGTTAATTGTTCGGGTTGTGCCATTATGTTTCTGTTTTGTTGGTGTGTTTCATGTCTTGTAATTTGTCTGCGTTGTTGGTGTAAACTATGTGGGTTAGGTTCTGTTGGTTCAGCTTCTCTTCTATATTAAGTACTGGTGGTCTGATTAAATTGTTAAAATTAGCCAAAAAAGGGAATTTTCATTAAGGTAAAATATTACTTTGATATTGGGTATTTAAATTGTTTTGGTATTGGAGAGATGAAGTTTGTTTTGTGTTTAAATTCGCTTAAAATTAATGTGTGTGTGTTTGAGTTAATTAGTTTGTGTTTGACTTATAGTTATAATGAAAGTTTGTTTGTTTGTCTGTGTTGCTTTCCGATTTCCAAATTAATGAAAGAGTCACTTCGAATTACAACTGGGTTTGGGTCAGCGGAGTCGCACAATATCTTTTAGTTTTTTTGCACTCAATTTAACTTAATCACTTGTCCTCACACTGGTCCCTGCTCGGGCGCCAATTAATTAACTTTAACTTGATCTTGATGTCGTTTTATTCAACTCCAAATTGTGACCCTAATATAGCTGTGATCAGAGCTCTGCTGATCTGGAAAATCTTGTTGAATATTTCGTTATTTATTATATAGGTAATTCTTGTTAAATGTTGTTTTGTGTTTATTAACTTTAAGTAGTTAGTAGTTGATTAGTTAGCTGTTTGTATTGTTTTGTATTTATTGTTGTTAACATATATGTTCATTCATAAACCATTTATCGCACACCACAGTTGTTTTTTGGCACTTTAACCGACTACAAGAGAAAGGATTTGAGGTGAAATCGGCAATCAATATTATAAATAGTCTTAGCTCTATTTATAATATTGATACCACAGCCTCTTTTCAAAGTGGAATTAAGCCCCGAAAACAAACCGAAAAACAAAAATTCCGTCCATCCAATTTATAAACTTCAGTATCTACTCCACCGCAGAATAACAGTGGAGGAGCCACATAAGCGTAATGCTTCTGTACAATGCACGAATTGCCAGGAGTATGTACACACTAGAACCTACTGTACACAACACCCAGTGTGCGTAGGTTGCGGAGACTTGCACGACTCTGGCATCTGTCCAAATAATAAAAACGACCCCAATCTAAGCAAATGCGGTAACTGTGGTGGAAACCACACAGCAAACTTCAGAGGGTGTCCAGTCTACAAAGACCTTAAAAGTCGCATTTCTAACCATTCCTCAAACAGAACTCTGTAACTCCACCTGAATCAACACCGGGAGTCTTTTTCACCAAAGCAACTAGGTCCTCCTTTGAACCTGTAAGCACAATTCCAGGAGTATCATTTGCAAATGCCTTGACATCAGGCATAGTAAAGCCAGCTTTTAAGTCGGCAATCTCCCTAACACCAGCTGCCTAATCAACAACATCAGAGAAACACCACATCTTAGAACAGCCATCAACTGGAATTGAATCACTCA
Organism: Zaprionus kolodkinae; assembly: GCA_018901885.1. Classification (NCBI taxonomy): domain Eukaryota; kingdom Metazoa; phylum Arthropoda; class Insecta; order Diptera; family Drosophilidae; genus Zaprionus; species Zaprionus kolodkinae. Next base: position 260,479 of record JAEIFM010000398.1, on the reverse strand, counting down.
TTATTTCACTTCAAAAAAGCATGATGGAATGCGGTTTATGCAATCTACAATACAAGACCTCATGCGAAATCAAAACTTACTCATGCAAATGCTTGCATACCAACACTCCAAACCATAAATGGCTATTTTAAAGATATGTTTCTGGAATGCTAAAGGCATTTCACAGCACAAAAACAAACTTATTCAATTCCTAAAGGAACATGACATTGATATAATGCTAATCTGCGAAACCCATCTCACAAATAAAAATAACTTCTTTCTTAGTGAAAACTCTTTTTACTCAACGAATCATCCAGACGACAAAGCTCATGGGGGAACAGGCATCCTTATCAAGGGACGCATCAAGCACCATCAATTGCAGCCATTCGCAACCAATTACTTTGTCTTAGTCTTATATTATATATCCTGGCCTGGGTGGTGTCACCACTCAGGTTGCGCCGGCGCAAATTCTGCACAAATTCTTCTACTACATATAGCTTACTCGCTCACACTCACACAGCGACGCGCGTAAAAAGTAAAGCGACACGACGCAACGTCGACGACGGCGTCAACTGCCCAAAGAAGGCTACTGCTCGTACTGAACATTTGTACTGAAAACGTTAACTTTAATTACTTCTGTGTTATTTGTTGGATCGCATTGGCATTTGGAGGATATGCTCATATCGCATTCAGCTTTATACATACCAAAGCAGAACTTTAAACGTTCAATACTTTGCTTAAAAGTCGTAAATTACAGATTTGCGGGGGCGGTGGGCGTGGCATCGAACATTTGACATCATCTGCCCCGGAAATATAGAAACCTTCATACCAAATTTGAAGTCTTTAGCTTTTTAATAGCAGTGTAATTAATTAAACACTTGGTAGTTTGATTTAAGTCATTTATTGGATGAAGCGGAGAAGGTTCCGCTTCATTTGAATATTGAATCGATAATGTTCTTACGATCTACATATAAAAGGTTTGTTAGCCTAAAGCTTAGAAGCAGCGCTGCCAGCATAGGCTGCAGCGCGGCGACGCTTATATGTATATCTTATATATATGTCGGAGTCAGATGGCCAGACTCATTCATCTCCACCTCCTGTGCCTCTCGGATCGTGGCCTTGCGTTTCCTCGACATTTCGACTGCCTTCTTTTAGTGTCCGTCTTTTAATGACCCGAATTTCCAGAATGATGCTAGCACAATGCCTAGATACCGTTTTTTTGGCACGCATCTTCTTGACGCCAGTTAGCAACTCCGCAATGATTGCAATTATTGCATCATCCATTCGGTCACACACTATATTTGACTCGCTCTAACGCAGTGTCAGACTGAGGCTACGCAGAACAGTCAATTCTGTTAAGCTTGTGGATCGAGTGCAAGAGAAGGCACAAGTGGGAAAAGGATGGATGAGAATAGATAATCTTCCTATCTTTGTCACTTATTCTTTATTAGTGATGACATTCATTACAAATAATAACTTATACCAGTGATGACACTTAACAACTAATGAATTAAATAAATAATATCGATGCGACACGGCCTTCCCGACTGTCACACGTCCTCGTGTGTTGCAATAGTATTCGAAATTAAAGAGGAGATATATATCATATATCATATATCTCCTGCATTTTCCTAGTGAACGGACGTGTTTTTTTTTGCGCTTCGATTTTTCGGCTTTTTTTATTAAAAACAACCGGTGTTTTTATTTAAACTTTCTTTGAAACCGAAGTTTTAACTTTAGCCCGTTCACGACGCGTGTGCATGTTCTTAAAATTTGCCAAACTAATCTGTGTTTGCAAATTTTAGATCTCTATTGTTTTGTGCATTGGTTCTGCCTCTTTCGGTGCATTTCTTATTTTTCTTTACTCTCTTTTGGGTAAGCGACGTAGTTGTTAGTGTTGTTAATCACCGCTAATTTCTCTCTCTACTTACCTCTCCTAATTCTTTGAGCGCGCCTAAGCAGCTCTCACGCTTGCCGCTCTCGAACTTATCTTTTTTATTATTTTTGCTCTCTCTGCTCTCTGCCCTTTACGCGCGTTAAGTCTTTCTCTTGCGCTCATCCCTTTTCTTGTTTTGATTTTGTTTTGCTTTGGCTGTTTTTATTTTAACAGTAGGTGTCCCATATAATGGACGCTTTAGTTTGTTTCAAGAAATCCTGCCTTAAGCAGGTGACTGCCGCCCAGGCAAGCATCTCGTGTTGGCTATGTGACAACGTAGTACACGCGAAGTGTGCTGGATACACCGGCCCGACGGCTGACGCCGTAGCCAAGCGCACGGGGTTGCGTTATTGCTGTGATGTGTGTAGGGAGGTGGAGAACGAAATGTGTTCGTTTATGCGTCAAACGAAGACTGGTTTTAGGGAACTGTTTGGAAGTTTTCGCAAACTTTCCGACCAGTTCTCAGCGCTTGATTCGTCTTTCAATAACCTTAAGTTATTGAATGAATCGCCAAAGCGCAAGAAAACCTCGCGAATTCAAAAATCTTCAGTTAGCGCCACCCAGCTCCCTCTAATTGATCAGCCAGGCACGCCAGTGACCCAGCCGTTGATCTCGTTCACCAATCCCCCAATAGTAACGAGGTCTTCGGCTCAATCGTTTTCGCTTCCCGATAATGTCATTGAGTGTGAGCAACCTGTGACGCCCATGATTTCTGACAAGTCTGCTGTGGTATCGTTGCCCGTGCCACAGTTAATAGTTTTACCGAAGGCGTGTTCAAGTTCCGGTTTACCAGAAGAGAACCTATGCTCTGGAGTTACACCCGAGGCGCCTAAAAAAAATTCTAGGTGTTCCACAAAGGAAACAAATTTTTGTTTCCAGGCTTGCCCCTGACCTCACATCAAATGATGTAACAGCCTATATCCAAGGAAATACTCATGCCTTGGATATAAAAGTGGAAAAATTTAAGTTTTCTTATGAGAGGGACATATCATCCTTCAAAATAAGTGTCCCCAACGAACTCATGGGCATTATATGCTCGGCTCAATTTTGGCCGGAGCATGTAATGGTCAAAGAGTTCGAAACAAAGAAGAAGAAAAGTCGCCCTCCGATTAATCTTCCTTTGCCGTCTCTAGCTTCAGCCCAAATAAAAACAACCTTAAACAAAAAAAACTAACATGCTCCTTAACTCTTTCATATCAAAATGTTAGAGGTCTAAATACTAAACTTTCAACTTTATATTTAAACAGTCTTTCTTTTTTCTTCTCAAATTGTTGTGTTCACTGAGACTTGGTTAAAACCGGATATTCTAAACTCCGAAGTTTTTCCAAGCAAGTTCACAACCTACAGGTGTGATCGACCTGACCGTCGTGGTGGTGGAGTCCTTATTGCAGTCAATTCCACCATCAATTCGGAACTTTTACAGCCGGAGATTCAACTTGCTATTGAATTCCTCTGTGTAAAATTACACTTTCCCGGTTTTTTTCATTATATAACCTGTTCCTATATTCCGCCGTCATCGGATGTATCTGTCTATTTGCAACATTTGTCTGCAATAAGGACTATTTTTAATCTGTTATCAGACACAGATCACCTTTCAGTCCTTGGGGACTTTAATATACCAGATTGCAATTGGACAACAAGTGTTGATTCAAATTCTCTGCTGCCCTCACGGCACCACGACCTTTTTGACGGTCTGTTTGATATGTCATTGTCGCAGGTCAATCATATCTTAAACTGTAGTAACAGATCGTTAGACTTATGCTTTGTCTCCGATCCATCTAGAGTAAATTTAGTCAAGACTGAACCACTTTCTTTCCCAGAAGATCCTTACCATCCTACTCTGGAAGTGTCTTTCGATTTTGGTGCTTGTATGGATAATCATGAAAAATTGTGTAAGCGCGTACGCTGCTTTAGAAAAGCAGATTTTAATTTATTAAACTCTTTAATTTCAAAGTTTGATTGGTCGGAATTATATTTGTCTACTGATATATCAGTAGCGACCAATATTTTTTATAAAAATATTAATTCATTTTTCGATATTTGCGTTCCGTGCTATTATTCATCATCCTCGAGTAAGCCGCCATGGTTTACAAGAGAGTTGTCACGGTTAAAAAATTTAAAGTCAAGCCTTTACAAAAAATTTAAATTTAGTAACTCGCCCTTAGCCTTTTCACGCTACTTAAGCGCGCGGTCAGACTTTACAGTCTTAAACGCGAAATGTTATAAAAACTATTTAGCTCGTTGTAAGGTTCAGTTTATTCAGAACCCCAAACAGTTTTATAGTTTTGTTAACACGAAGCGTAAGTCTTCCGCATTTCCTAATAACTTAACGTTTGAAAATGCTAGTGCAAATACCGACCAAACCATGGCCGATATGTTTGCAAAGTTTTTTCAAACGACTTACTCACCTTCTACACATACTACTCATTTTTATCCATACAACATTCAAAGTTCGAATGGTATCTTCTCCCCCTTTTCTAAACGAAAGCTCCCTTGTCAAGGATCTTTATTTAGTTAAGCCAGTTTTTTCACCCGGACCTGACGGTGTTCCCGCTTGTATACTTCGGTTCTGTGCCAACTCCTTAAGTAAGCCATTGCTCAAACTTTTTCGCTGTCCTTAGAAACTTCACTCTTTCCTTCCATTTGGAAGGAATCTTTTATTATCCCCTTATTGAAAAAGGGCAGCAAGTCTGAAGCAAGCAATTATAGAGGTATCTCTAAATTGTCGGCAATACCTAAATTTTTCGAGAATGTTATAACTCCTCACTTGCAACATTTATGCAGATCCGTTATTTCACCTTTTCAACACGGATTTATTAAACGTCGTTCAACTACGACAAATTTGCTTGAGCTGACATCCTTTGTGGTAAAAGGATTTCAGGAAAATCTTCAAACTGATGTCATTTATACTGATTTCAGTAAAGCTTTTGACTCAGTGAATCATTCCCTTTTTGGCACATAAGCTTGACCTTCTAGGTTTTTCACCAAAACTACTTAGTTGGATTGTAAGCTATCTGACTGACAGAACTCAAAGAGTCCTCTTTAAAACCAGCCTCTCAATTCCACTTCACGCCACATCTGGCGTTCCTCAAGGGAGTCATCTTGGCCCCCTACTTTTTACGCTTTTCATCAATGACCTGCCTTCGGTCATACATAACTCTCGTACTCTTATGTACGCGGATGATGTAAAGCTTTGTTATCAATTTAAAGACGACCACTGTCAGTCACACTTACAAGCTGACCTAAATAGTTTTCATTCGTGGTGTTGTGCCAATTTTTTAAACCTGAACAGCTCCAAATGCAAGCTGATGACATTCTCTCGAGCCAGTCCAATGTATACTTCTTATTCTCTTTGTGGTTCTGTCTTGGAAAGAATTACCCTAGTTGATGATTTGGGGGTCCGTTTGGACCGAAAACTAAAGTTTTCCAATCATATTTCTAATATGGTCAATAAAGCCATGGGTGTTCTAGGCTTTATTAAGAGATGGTCTAAGGAATTTGACGATCCTTATCTTACAAAGACCCTCTACATCTCACTTGTTCGTCCTATTCTTGAATATGGTTCATGCGTATGGTGTCCCCAGTACACTATTCATAAAGAACGCATCGAGTCCGTACAAAAGAACTTTTTATTGTTTGCGTTACGCGGCCTTAACTGGGAGGAAAATTTAAGACTGCCTTCCTATAACAATAGACTCTTATTATTAAATTTGCCTTCCCTAACTAATCGCAGAACCATGCTAGGGGTATTATTTATTAACAACCTTATGCAAGGTGACATTGACAGTGAGGCCCTTGTAATGCAGCTTCACTTCTCTGTCCCTTGCAGAAGTACTCGTAACTATCTTCCACTAACTCTTCCTTATTGTAGATCGAACTATGCACTGCACAATCCGTTCAGGGTATTATGTTCGGACTACAATAAACTTCAACATGTCATAGCTGGCACTAACTCTATTGCCACTATGAAGTCTTTAATTCTTCTCTATCTAGCACGTAATTAGTAATATTATTTCCTCGATATTCTTTTTTAATATTTATTTAATTTTGCATGCTCCTATCCTATCTCCTATCCGCGTTTTCTTTCTTTATCGCGTTAGTTTCTTCTCGTGTGTCTATTCGCATTTTTATCGCGTTTCCGTGTCGTCCGTTACGCGACGGTGCCTCTCGGTCGGTTAGGCGGGAGGTGGACTTCGTCTGGGTTCCGCGCGCAACAAGCATCGGCTTGGTGTCGTTGGACCACTTGCTAATACATTCATTGTATTCAACGTCCAAAAAAAAAAAAAAAAAAAAAATAATATCATTTACTCTGAAAATATTTATTTTCTTTGTTAAAAAAAAGTCAAATCGAACGTCTAAAATTAATATTATTCCTATATTATTATTATTTTTTCAAGTGTCCAAACTAATGACAGGATATTTCTAAAGCAGTCTGGTACCCAGCAGACAGAGAGATATTCCCAACTACTCATGCTATCTCGTATCCAGGACACTCACCTAAATGTCAGTCTCCAGTCAACAAACAAGTCAACACATTAACTCGTGTACCCATTAGCGCTGGCAACTCAACACTGTGGTGATGTCTGGAATACCGCATTGTAAACAATCAATGCCCTTTTCTAGTTGGAATCCACCAACCCATCTATGACGCCTCTTTCAGCGTCTACATTAATATTGGAGTCCACCAATATATTTCTAGCGTCTCTTTTAACGCTTTCACCCTCATTGGAATCCACCAATGGGTCTCTAACGTCTCTTTCAACGTCGTCATTATCATCACACATGCCTAGTTCTCTGGGAATCTCTTCGTTTGGCATACCTCTTAAAGACTCATGCGAGTACTTTTAAGTTCGATTATTTGCTAAGGATTTTAAAATATATCGATCACCTTCTAGTATCTCTGTCACCAGAAATGGACCCTTAAACTTTTGATCCAGCTTTATTTGATGTCTCTCCTCGTTACTGAGCAAAACATAATCTCCTACCTTAAATCGACTAAATTTAGCTTTGTTCTTGTCAAATCGTACTTTCTCGTATAAAGCGTTCTTTTCCATATTTACTTTCGCCATTTTTCTTACAAAATTAATATCAACTTTACTATTTTCTTCAACAATAGGTATCATATTAAGGGGCCTTGCCTCTTTACCAATTAACAATTCTAAGTGGCTAGATTTGGTTATGCGAATAATGGTACAATTAATAGCAATTTGTATTTCACCTAAAGCGTCTTGCCAGGATCTTTGGCTACTTTCAACAGCGGTTAACATGCGTTTTAACAAACTCATAACACGTTCTACCTGTCCATTTGCGCGACTTGCGCCTGTTGCTATTAGGAGTAATTCTACTTTTTGCATAGAACAAAAATCGCTAAAAGTCGATCCAGTGAAGAATCTACCCTGATCTGCAATGATACGTACGGAACACCAAAAATTGATATTGCTGACTTTACAACTTTCGCTATTAATATTTATGGTGTGGTATAAATGGACAAATTTAGTGAACGCGTCTACTTGAACTATGACATATTCTTTTTGGTCCTTTTTGCCACTCAGTTTACCGATAATATCAATATGTATAGTATGCCATGGAATGTCTACCTTGGGTATGGGGTGAAGCTCAATTGGTAACTTTCGAGATGGAGGCTTGGTCAATTTGCAAGTTATACAATTGTCCACGAATTTACGAAGATATTTCGCCATATTCTCAAACCAATAAAATTCGTACATTTTTCCCAACCAAGATGTACAATTACCTCATGGACGTGATTCACTACAGACCACCTAAAGGATCTAGGAACTACTGGGAGACACCTAGTTTTACCATTTCTTTGGATTTTTCGAAAAAGCATTTTTGAGCGAATTTCGTAAGTGTTGGCTACACTTTCCCCAAGCTCATTGTTTTGGATTTTCAAAATGATTGATTATGTCTCTGAATCTCTTTGTTGTTCTGCAAGGAGCCAATGGTCAGTTATTTCAGCCAAAAGAACACGCTTTTTTCTAGACTTACATGAATTTCAGGAATTTCAGTTAGTGACAGATTATGTAAGAGAAAACACCATGAGCCATTTTAGCTCCCGGTCTATACTGAATATCGAAATCAAATGACTGCATGTAGGCCCACCACCGATAGACTCTTGGAGTAAGATCAATTTTATTTCTTGTAGCTTTTAAGGAATTACAATCGGTCAAAACTGTAAAATGTCTGCCATGCAGATAATGTCGGAAGTGCTTCATCGAGTTAAATACGGCCAATGTTTCGAGCTCGTAAGAATGGTACCGAGACTCTATAGACGATGTTTGTTTACTAAAATACTCAATGACACGTGGCTTGTTATCAATATTGTGAAGGAGAATAGCTCCATAACCATTCATACTGGCATCAGTATGAAGTTCGATTGGATACTGAGGATCAAATATTACTAGGACAGGCTGATCTGTTAATGTTTTGATAACCGATTGACGTATTTGCTCATGTTCTGATCCCCACTGGAATACTTTGTTTTTACATGTAAGACCATACAACGGTTTCATTATTTCCGAGAACTTTGGTACGAACTTTGGTACGAAATATGAATCCAGGCCTATAAACTGTCTCACTTGGGTAACGGACCGTGGAGGAGGTAAATTACACAGTGCTCGTATTTTACGTGGATTGGGCCGAATTTCGCCATCCATTATAAGAAACCCAAGATACTCTACACTTGATTTAAGGAATGAACATTTAGTCACATTAAATGAAAACCCAGCCTGTGATAGGATTTCCAATACTGTTCTCAATCTGTCGAAAGATTCTTCTTTTGTCTGTGCAGTAATCAAAATATCATCCATATAAACGATACAATAGGAATGGGCAAGGTCACCTAACGCTTTTATAATCGCACGTTGAAACACAGACGGTGCATTTTTTAAGCCGAAAGGCATAGTTAAAAATTCGAATTGGCCCTCTGGAGTAACAAATGCCGTTTGCTCTGTTGAATTTGAGTGTATAGGAATCTGGTGAAATCCACTAGCCATATCCAGACACGAAAATAACTTTGCCCCACGTAACCTACCGATTTGGTCGTTAATTAGCGGTAAGGGATACTTTTCAGACACGGTATTGGCATTTAACTCACGATAATCTATGCAAAGTATATCCGAGTCATTTTTCTTATTGACTAAAAGCATTGGAATTGCAAAAGGGGAGCAGCTGGAGCGGATAATATTCGATGCCAATAATTCCCTAATTTTGTCTCTTACTATTCCTTTTTTCTCGATACTAAGCCGATATGGCCGTCTTTGCATAGTCAATCGAATTTCCAACTCTCCAGTTGTGACTCGGCTTTTCGGAAACCCATTTATAAATGCGTTTGAAAATTCGCTTAGAATTTCTAATGAAGTTGACTTATCCACACCACACAGCTCGGTATCAATATTGGTAAGGCTGACACAATTATTCAAAGCAGATAGGGTGTACACAGATTTTGTCTTATATAATTCAAAAGTATCTATTGTTTTCTTTACACCAAAACTCTGAGTTAAATTTCTCGGCCGATTAAAATATCATAATTTATGTGACTGTTAAGAACGACGTGAAAAAGTACTTCAAGAGAATATCCACTGATTACAACATTAGACAATATTTGCATAGCACTTGTCACTGAACTCTTTCCTATTCCCTTTAAAACTACAATATTATTGATTCGGGTGCCCGAAAGTCTATGAGACATAAAATCTTTTATCAGCGAACACTCGGCTCCAGAATCAAAAAAGAATGGATACCACTCACCAGACGAATTCAATGTTCCAATTGGGTCGGCCACCTGGCACAAGTTTACACGCCTCTCATCCATTTTATTATGACTCGCTGATTCTTTATTCTCAGTACAAGCCGAAGCAAAATGTCCAAGAGCTCCACACTTATAGCAAGTAATTGCTTTAGTCCCTGCGTCCGACGAACGTCCAGAATTTGGATTGGGTCCCTGTTTGGGCTTAGCAGCAATACTCCTTAAACGGCAGTCCACCAATTTGTAACCCATTCTTCCGCAAAAGTGGCATTTAATAGTGGCGTGTGTGCGTTGTCTTTTGCCCGCAGAATTATTCTCAAAGGGCTGCTCTTTCTTCTTGGCAAAAGCAAATGCCCGCAATTCATTCTGCAATTCGTTACGTGTTTTGATGTTGGTTGTATAAACAGTACGTTGCAGTCTTGTGTCAATATGGGCAACGTGCGCCAGAACTACCGACACAGCGATTTCTTCCGTAGTCATCGACTTCCACTTTGCCATTAGTGTCGTTAATAACCGGCTTCCATACAGCGAAAGGCACTCGCCGTTTTTTGGGCTACCATTAAGGGCATTAAATACAGTAGCTGCTGGTGTTTCGTTGCCTTCAACTCATTCATCTCCACCTCCTGTGCCTCTCGGATCGTGGCCTTGCGTTTCCTCGACATTTCGACTGCCTTCTTTTAGTGTCCGTCTTTTAATGACCCGAATTTCCAGAATGATGCTAGCACAATGCCTAGACACCGTTTTTTTGGCACGCGTCTTCTTGACGCCAGTTAACAACACCGCAATGATTGCAATAATTGCATCATCCATTCGGTCACACACTATATTTGTCTCGCTCTAACGCAGTGTCAGACCGAGGCTACGCAGAACAGTCAATTCTGTTGGGCTGGTGGATCGTGTGCAAGAGAAGGCAAAAGAAGGGAAAAGGATGGATGAGAATAGATAATCTTCCTATCTTTGTCACTTATTCTTTATTAGTGATGACATTCATTACAAATAATAACTTATACCAGTGATGACACTTAACAACTAATGAATTAAATAAATAATATCGATGCGACACGGCCTTCCTGACTGTCACACGTCCTCGTGTATTGCAATAGTATTCGAAATTAAAGAGGAGATCATATCATTTACTCTGAAAAGATTTATTTTCTTTGTTAAAAAAAGTCAAATCGAACGTCTAAAATTAATATTATTCCTATATTATTATTATTTTTTCAAGTGTCCAAACTAATGACAGGATATTTCTAAAGCAGTCTGGTACCCAGCAAACAGAGAGATATTCCCAACTTCTCATGCTATCTCGTATCCATGACACTCACCTAAATGTCAGTCTCCAGTCAACAAACAAGTCAACACATTAACTCGTGTACCCATTAGCGCTGGCAACTCAACACTGTGGTGATGTCTGGAATACCGCATTGTAAACAATCAATGCCCTTTTCTAGTTGGAATCCACCAACCCATCTATGACGCCTCTTTCAGCGTCTACATTAATATTGGAGTCCACCAATATATTTCTAGCGTCTCTTTTAACGCTTTCACCCTCATTGGAATCCACCAATGGGTCTCTAACGTCTCTTTCAACGTCGTCATTATCATCACACATGCCTAGTTCTCTGGGAATCTCTTCGTTTGGCATACCTCTTAAAGACTCATGCGAGTACTTTTAAGTTCGATTATTTGCTAAGGATTTTAAAATATATCGATCACCTTCTAGTATCTCTGTCACCAGAAATGGACCCTTAAACTTTTGATCCAGCTTTATTTGATGTCTCTCCTCGTTACTGAGCAAAACATAATCTCCTACCTTAAATCGACTAAATTTAGCTTTGTTCTTGTCAAATCGTACTTTCTCGTATAAAGCGTTCTTTTCCATATTTACTTTCGCCATTTTTCTTACAAAATTAATATCAACTTTACTATTTTCTTCAACAATAGGTATCATATTAAGGGGCCTTGCCTCTTTACCAATTAACAATTCTAAGTGGCTAGATTTGGTTATGCGAATAATGGTACAATTAATAGCAATTTGTATTTCACCTAAAGCGTCTTGCCAGGATCTTTGGCTACTTTCAACAGCGGTTAACATGCGTTTTAACAAACTCATAACACGTTCTACCTGTCCATTTGCGCGACTTGCGCCTGTTGCTATTAGGAGTAATTCTACTTTTTGCATAGAACAAAAATCGCTAAAAGTCGATCCAGTGAAGAATCTACCCTGATCTGCAATGATACGTACGGAACACCAAAAATTGATATTGCTGACTTTACAACTTTCGCTATTAATATTTATGGTGTGGTATAAATGGACAAATTTAGTGAACGCGTCTACTTGAACTATGACATATTCTTTTTGGTCCTTTTTGCCACTCAGTTTACCGATAATATCAATATGTATAGTATGCCATGGAATGTCTCCCTTGGGTATGGGGTGAAGCTCAATTGGTAACTTTCGAGATGGAGGCTAGGTCAATTTGCAAGTTATACAATTGTCCACGAATTTACGAAGATATTTCGCCATATTCTCAAACCAATAAAATTCGTACATTTTTCCCAACCAAGATGTACAATTACCTCATGGACGTGATTCACTACAGACCACCTAAAGGATCTAGGAACTACTGGGAGACACCTAGTTTTACCATTTCTTTGGATTTTTCGAAAAAGCATTTTTGAGCGAATTTCGTAAGTCTTGGCTACACTTTCCCCAAGCTCATTGTTTTGGATTTTCAAAATGATTGATTATGTCTCTGAATCTCTTTGTTGTTCTGCAAAGAGCCAATGGTCATATTTCAGCGCTTTTTTCTAGACTTACATGAATTTCAGGAATTTCAGTTAGTGACAGTTTACGTAAGAGAAAATCAACATGAGCCATTTTAGCTCCCGGTCTATACTGAATATCGAAATCAAATGACTGCATGTAGGCCCACCACCGATAGACTCTCGTAGCTTTTAAGGAATTACAATCGGTAAAAACTGTAAAATGTCTGCCATGCAGATAATGTCGGAAGTGCTTCATAGAGTTAAATACGGCCAATGTTTCGAGCTCGTAAGAATGGTACCGAGACTCTATAGACGATGTTTGTTTACTAAAATACTCAATGACACGTGGCTTGTTATCAATTTTGTGAAGGAGAATAGCTCCATAACCATTCATATTGGCATCAGTATGAAGTTCGATTGGATACTGAGGATCAAATATTACTAGGACAGGCTGATCTGTTAATGTTTTGATAACCGATTGACGTATTTGCTCATGTTCTGATCCCCACTGGAATACTTTGTTTTTACATGTAAGACCATACAACGGTTTCATTACTTCCGAGAACTTTGGTACGAACTTTGGTACGAAATATGAAGCCAGGCCTATAAACTGTCTCACTTGGGTAACGGACCGTGGAGGAGGTAAATTACACAGTGCTCGTATTTTACGTGGATTGGGCCGAATTTCGCCATCCATTATAAGAAACCCAAGATACTCTACACATTTAAGTTAAATGTTTTGTTGTTGGCACATTTAAAAATGGATATAACCCCTTATTATTTAAAGTAGACTCGAGCTGATCAGTGGTTGTTGATCGGCAAATGTTAAAATCTCCTAATATTACCAATTTTATATTATTTTCAGCTGACGTTAGCCTTTCAACATCATTTCTGATTTCATTTCGAAACCTTGAATAGGAAAAGCTGGATTCCTATAAACAACTATGAATATTGTATGCAAGTATTTAAATGTTATGGACTGGTATATATTTCTTACATTATCAACTGTAACTGTTTCATATATGAATGTTATGTTTCCGATATATTTTGTTTCGCATATATCAGTATACCATTCTTAGAAACAGCATTTGGTAGAATGTCTTTGTGTTGTAAAGGATCTATTGGTCATAAAATCTAAATTTGGAAAGTTCTCATTCAAAAACGCGTTTGAATAACAGCTATATGATTTTTTGTTAAACAGCTACATGTAATAGTACTCAGATTTCCATAAAATTGCAAAATGAACCTTTATTAGGCCGATCGTTGATCGTTATAAGTTATAAAAGTTCGATTTCGAACTTTATTATTAGGGACACACTTAGATTTGGATGTGGTAAGCCTGATAGCTATATCTTGAAATATAACGAACATCGGCCGATAGGCTCCATGACAGCTATACGATATATCATTTCGATCTGGCCCGTTCCGACTTATTAACAGAGGGCAGAAATAAGAAGCTTGTGAGCAAAGTTTCATGCAGATAGCTCAATAACTGGGGCACTAATTTGCGTTGCAACAAACAGACGGACTGACTGATTGTTCCTATAACAGCTATAGAATATAAACGTCCGAGATATTTAAATGGAAAAACTAAGGGCGGGTTACTGTGTAACATAAGTATAATAAGTATTGATAATGTGCGGTATTTCCAGAAACAAAACAGGTTTGCATACAAAAACCCTGATTTCAGCCGATTGTTCCTATATGTTATAGTGGTCCGATTTTGATACAAATTTTGTTGCAATATCTTGAAAAACAACAAAAATCGGCCGATAGCTTCTATGACAGCTATACGATATATCGGTCCGATCTGGCTCGTTCCGACTTATTTACAGCCTACAGCAGCTTGTGTGCCAAGTTTCATGAAGTTAGCTCAAAAACTGAGAGACTAGTTTGCGTTGCAACAGACGGACGGACGGACGGACAGACGGACATCCATTTTTCGACTCCTCTGTTGATGCTGATTCAGAATATATATACTTTGTAGGATCGGAGATGTCTCCTAAGGTGCGTTGCAAACTTCTGGCTAAAATTAATATACCCTCTGCAAGGGTATAAAAAAAAAAAACTCTGCTAAAACAAAACAAGTCGGAAAGGCTACAGTCGAGCGTCCGACTGTGGTATACCCGCTACCACCATGCGAAAAAAACACGTCTCACAATTTCAAATTTGTTTTGACTTTGAAAGTTGCACGTGGTTTCTATTAGTTGTTGTCGCATTGCTCTCAGTGCTTTGCAATTAGAACTCATCAGAGGGCTTTTAATTATGAATGTGTAAAAGAGACGCCTATATAATGCTTCACATATTTATTGTGAAATTTAATAATCCAACCAGATTTGTCGTTTATGTTGTACATACATTGCTGTATGCTGCGAAATATGACTAAATATTCTAAATTTCTTTAAATATAGTAAAAACTTCGTTAACATTGATTTTAAATAAAGATAACGCATATTCAACAAAAAAAAAAAAAAACAGAAAAAGAAGTGGGTAAGGCTACAGTCGGGCGCCCGACAGTAAGATACCCTTCTCCCAATTTTTTAAATCCGTTACAAACGTGTAACCATACTCATAATTTCAAACAGAGAATTCTGCACAAATACTTCTAGTACATATAGCTTACTCGCTCGCACTCACACAGCAACGCGCGTAAAGAGTAAAGCGACACGACGCAACGTCGACGTCGGCGTCAACTGCTCAAAGCAGCGCGTCGGCTGCCGCTCGTACCGAACATTTGTACTGAAAACGTCGACCTTAATAACTTTTGTGTTATTGGTCCGATCGGATTGTAATTTGGAGAATATGTTCATATTGCATTCAGCTTTATACATACCAAAGCATAACTTTATAGGTTCATTACTTTGCTTAATAATCGTAAATAACCGATTTGCGGGGGAGGTGGGAGTGGCATCAAACATTTGACATAAACTTCACCTGCCCCGAATATATAGGAAACTTCATACCAAATTTGGTGTCTCTAGCTTTTTTAATAGCTAAGATCTGTTGTCTCAAACAAACAGACGGACAGACAGACGGACATGTCTCAATCGACTCGGCTAGTGATCCTGAGCAAGAATATATATACTTTATGGGGTCTGCCACGCCTCCTTATGCCTGTTACATACATTTTGCACAAAGTTAGTATACCCTTTTTTGACCATTTTCAATGGTCGAAGGGTATAATAAACATACAAAGTTTTTACCGACGCGAGGTCTTGAACCATGGACATACAAAAAACTCGGCCTATGCAGTCTGCAACTATAACAGCTCTGCCATTAGCGCATTTTGAATTTGCTCGGTAAAGTTGCATTATGAGACCATTCAGCTTGTCGTACAGTCCAAATTAGAAATTATTATTGTGTCTCGTGTGTGTGTGTGTAAGACAATACCAACTCACTCCCCTTAAAATTCTGTTTAGTAATGCTTGAAAAAAAGCTAACCATCCAAAAAAATCAACCACTTGCATCGGGGTTGGGTAGAATTAGAACTCGTGCCCTTCCGCTCGTCAGTCGGCGACCACATCCACGCAGCCACTTCAGCTATCTGTCGACTGATATAAAATTGCAATCAAATTAGCTAAACTCTCTTAAAGAGTTTGCTCTCTTAACACCCACTCTGCCTATATAAACCCAGGCACGCATCTAAGTAGTAGTTCAGTAAACTTTCAGTTTAGTTCTGATCAGTTCAGCTTAGATCTGTTCAGTTCAGCTCAGTCCCGAGCACCGAGTACGCTATCAACCGCGATAGCTCGCTAAAGTCTGTTATCAAACCCTATATAATCTAAAGGCTCTAGTTCTTCCGTTGGAAGCAAATAAAAAAGTGTTTAACTAATAAAATTAAAAACAACTGTGTTTTTTTTTATTAAACCCTTGGTCTGAATTCGTTAATGGCGCAGCCGGTAGGATAAAAAGAACAAGTAGGTATGGCTACTGTCGGACGCCCGACAGTAAGATACCCTTCTCCCAATTTTTAAAATCCGTTACAAGCGTGTAACTATACTCATAATTTCAAACAAAAATTCTGCACAAATTCTTCTACTACATATAGCTTACTCGCTCGCACTCACAGTAAAGCGACATGACGCAACGTCGGCGTCGACGTCAACTGCTCAAAGCAGCGCGCAAGCTGCTGCTCGAACATTTGTACTGAAAACGTTGACTTCAATAACTTCTGTGTTATTGTTCCGATCGGATTGTTATTTGAAGGATATGTTTATATTGCATTCAGCTTTATACATACCGAAGCAGAACTTTATAAGTTTAATACTTTGCTTAATAATCGTAAATTACCGATTTGCGGGGGCGGTGAGCGTGGCATCAAACATTTGACATAAACTTCACCTGCCCCGAATATATAGGAACCTTCATACCAAATTTGGTGTCTCTAGCTTTTTTAATAGCTGAGATCTGTTGTCTCAAACAAACAGACGGACAGACGGACAGACGGACGGACGGACAGACGGACAGACGGACAGACAGACGGACATGTCTCAATCGACTCGGCTAGTGATCCTGAGCAAGAATATAAATACTTTATGGGGTCTGCCACGCCTCCTTATGCCTGTTACATACATTTTGCACAAAGTTAGTATACCCTTTTTTGACCATTTTCAATGGTCGAAGGGTATAAAAAGTTGTGCGACTCGTTTACCGATATCAATCTTGTGATAAAAGATCCTTGTACGACCAAGCGTATCTTTTTGTGATTGAACCACGCGAATCGGCGCTAAGGTAAAAGTGCATCGTAATACAATAAAATCGTTTTATACGCCAAAGAACTTCACGTATAGTCGGTGATTGACACGCAATAGTCAATCTACTGCATACAAAGAACAATAATAATAATAACGGTACATTGATTATATCATCCTCTTATAATTTCACATACTCAGCCTCCTCACCACGACAAGGTCGCAATCCTCGAGGAGGAATATTTACAATACCTTAAACAACATTGCACATATATTCCTTATTTACAATAATAAAATAAATTAATTAACTTTATATTTAAAAGTAAATTATTAAATTAGTGATTATAGCTAAGGAACACGCCGTCATGGTGACTATATGGAGTTTGATAAGTGATTGCGGCAGCACCGCTTACTGTGTTATCACAAAATATCCAATCAATTTGAGTTAAATGTTTTGTTGTTGGCACATTTAACAATGGATATAACCCCTTATTATTTAAAGTAGACTCGAGCTGATCAGTGGTTGTTGATCGGCAAATGTTAAAATCTCCTAATATTACCAATTTTATATTATTTTCAGCTGACGTTAGCCTTTCAACGTCATTTCTGATTTCATTTCGAAACCTTGTAATAGGAAAAGCTGGATTCCTATAAACAACTATGAATATTGTATGCAAGTATTTAAATGTTATGGACTGGTATATATTTCTTACATTATCAACTGTAACTGTTTCATATATGAATGTTATGTTTCCGATATATTTTGTTTCGCATATATCAGTATACCATTCTTAGAAACAGCATTTGGTAGAATGTCTTTGTGTTGTAAAGGATCTATTGGTCATAAAATCTAAATTTGGAAAGTTCTCATTCAAAAACGCGTTTGAATAACAGCTATATGATTTTTTGTTTAACAGCTACATGTAATAGTACTCAGATTTCCATAAAATTGCAAAATGAACCTTTATTAGGCCGATCGTTGATCGTTATAAGTTATAAAAGTTCGATTTCGAACTTTATTATTAGGGACACACTTAGATTTGGATGTGGTAAGCCTGATAGCTATATCTTGAAATATAACGAACATCGGCCGATAGGCTCCATGACAGCTATACGATATATCATTTCGATCTGGCCCGTTCCAACTTATTAACAGAGGGCAGAAATAAGAAGCTTGTGAGCAAAGTTTCATGCAGATAGCTCAATAACTGGGGGACTAATTTGCGTTGCAACAAACAGACGGACTGACTGATTGTTCCTATAACAGCTATAGAATATAAACGTCCGAGATATTTAAATGGAAAAACTAAGGGCGGGTTACTGTGTAACATTAATAAGTATTGATAATGTGCGGTATTTCCAAAAACAAAACAGGTTTGCATACAAAAACCCTGATTTCAGCCGATTGTTCCTATGGCAGCTATGTGTTATAGTGGTCCGATTTTGATACAATTTTGGCAGCACATTAAAAACGTAATAAGAATAAGATTTGCCAAATATCTTGCAATATCTTGAAAAACAACAAAAATCGGCCGATAGCTTCTATGACAGCTATACGATATATCGGTCCGATCTGGCTCGTTCTGACTTACTTACAGCCTACAGCAGCTTGTGTGCCAAGTTTCATGAAGATAGCTCAAAAACTGAGAGACTAGTTTGCATTGCAACAGACGGACGGACGGACGGACGGACAGACGGACATCCATTTTTCGACTCCTCTGTTGATGCTGATTCAGAATATATATACTTTATAGGGTCGGAGATGTCTCCTAAGGTGCGTTGCAAACTTCTGGCTAAAATTAATATACCCTCTGCAAGGGTATAAAAAAAAAACTCTGCTAAAACAAAACAAGTCGGAAAGGCTACAGTCGAGCGCCCGACTGTGGTATACCCGCTACCACCATGCGAAAAAACACGTCTCACAATTTCAAATTTGTTTTGACTTTGAAAGTTGCACGTGGTTTCTATTAGTTGTTGTCGCATTGCTCTCAGTGCTTTGCAATTAGAACTCATCAGAGGGCTTTTAATTATGAATGTGTAAAAGAGACGCCTATATAATGCTTCACATATTTATTGTGAAATTTAATAATCCAACCAGATTTGTCGTTTATGTTGTACATACATTGCTGTATGCTGCGAAATATGACTAAATATTCTAAATTTCTTTAAATATAGTAAAAACTTCGTTAACATTGATTTTAAATAAAGATGACGCATATTCAAAAAAAAAGAACAGAAAAAATAAACATACAAGTTTTTACCGACGCGAGGTCTTGAACCATGGACTTCCAAAAAACTCGGCCTATGCAGTCTGCAACTATAACAGCTCTGCCATTAGCGCATTTTGAATTTGCTCGGTAAAGTTGCATTATGAGACCATTCAGCTTGTCGTACAGGCCAAATTAGGAATTATTATTGTGTCTCGTGTGTGTGTGTGTGTGTGTAAGACAATACCAACTCACTCCCCTTAAAATTCTGTTTAGTAATGCTTGAAAAAAAGCTAACCATCCAAAACTAGTCGGAAAGGCTACAGTCGAGCGCGCCCGACTGTGGTATACCCGCTACAACAATGCGAAGAAAAACACGTCTCACAGTCTCAAATTTGATCTGACTATGAAAGTTGCACGTTGATGTTGCCGCATTGCTTTCAGTGCTTTCCAATTAGAACTCATCAGAGTGCTTTTAATTATGAATGTGTAAGAGAGACGCCTATATAATGCTTCACATATTTATTGAGAAATTTAATAATCCAACCAGATTTGTCGTTTATGTTGTACATACTTTGCTGTATGCTGCGAAATATGACTAAATATTCTAAATTTCTTTAAATATAGTAAAAACTTCGTTAACATTGATTTTAAATAAAGATGACGCATATTCAAAAAAAAAAAAGAACAGAAAAAATAAACATACAAGTTTTTACCGACGCGAGGTCTTGAACCATGGACTTCCAAAAAACTCGGCCTATGCAGTCTGCAACTATAACAGCTCTGCCATTAGCGCATTTTGAATTTGCTCGGTAAAGTTGCATTATGAGACCATTCAGCTTGTCGTACAGGCCAAATTAGGAATTATTATTGTGTCTCGTGTGTGTGTGTGTGTGTGTGTAAGACAATACAAACTCACTCCCCTTAAAATTCTGTTTAGTAATGCTTGAAAAAAAGCTAACCATCCAAAACTAGTCGGAAAGGCTACAGTCGAGCGCGCCCGACTGTGGTATACCCGCTACAACAATGCGAAGAAAAACACGTCTCACAGTCTCAAATTTGATCTGACTATGAAAGTTGCACGTTGATGTTGCCGCATTGCTTTCAGTGCTTTCCAATTAGAACTCATCAGAGTGCTTTTAATTATGACTGTGTAAGAGAGACGCCTATATAATGCTTCACATATTTATTGAGAAATTTAATAATCCAACCAGATTTGTCGTTTATGTTTTACTGCGAAATATGACTAAAATTTCCTTAAATATGGTAAAAACTTCGTTACTCTTTACGCGCGTCGCTGTGTGAGTGCGAGCGAGTAAGCTATATGTAGAAGAATTTATGCAGAATTTTTGTTTGAAATTATGAGTATAGTTACACGCTTGTAACGGATTTTAAAAATTGGGAGAAGGGTATCTTACTGTCGGGCGCCCGACTGTGGCCTTACCCACTTGGTATATAAACGTAAACTGAAAATCCATGGCCGCTTACAGTCACCGCGTGACTGTAGCCTTTTCGACTAGTTTTTGTTGGAGATTGATACAATGATTGTATAATCAAGGGTCCATGCAATACCAAGCCGATGCTTGTTTTTTTCATCACCTTTTTTAATTCATTTGCATAAACACGGACATAAAAATTTTAACGTAAAAAAGAGAATAACATAAATAAAGCAGGGAAAAAAAATCAAAAAATTTTTTACCGGGGTGAGGAGGTCTTGAACCTGGACCTCCAAGAAACTCGGTCTATGCAGTCTGCAACTATAACAGCTCTACCATTAGCGCATTTTGAATTTGGTCGGTAAAGTTGCATTATAAGACCATTCAGCTTGTCGTACAGGTCAAAAACAAATTATTATTGTGTCGTGTGTGTGTGTGTAGCAATGCCAACTCACTCACTTTAAAATTCTGTTTAATAAAATGCATTTTAAATACTAAACTTAAAATATTTTAAATGCTTGAAAAAAAACCATCTATAAAAACCCGCACACACGTTTGCACCGGATTGGATTAGAGCCCATACCCTTCTGCACGACAGTCGGCGACCACATCCACTTAGCCACCAAGCCTATTACGCAATTACCAGAAAATTGTAATGATGATGAGTGCAAAAAATTTTGGTACATAAATTTGAAAAAAAAGCTTTACGCCGGAGTTGAACCTGGATCTTGCATATCTAACAAAATAAGACAGACAGAAACACGTGGTCACATGGCACTACTATTTCCTTAATATCTTCCAAATTTATAGTCCAATCTTACTGAAATTTTCACGAAACGTCCGCAAGATGGTATTTATAACGTATTTATAAAACTGTTGCTGTAAAGCTAATATTGCGGCTATAATCAATTTTTTTTCAATTTATGGAGGCGGGTGGGGGCGTGGCTAAAATCCAAAATAAACTTGATCAGCCTGCAGTAATAACACATGTTGTCACCAAATTTGGGTACTCTAGCTCTTATAATAGCTGAGATCCAGGTGTTCACACGGACGGACAGACAGACAGACGGACGGACGGACAGACGGACAGACGGACATGGCTATATCGACTCGGCTGTTGATACTGATTCAGAATATATATACTTTATGGGGTCGGAGATGTCTCCTTCTGCCTGTTACATACATTTTCGGTTCGAACAAAGTTATAATACCCTTCTACTCTATGAGTAGCGGGTATAAAAATCAACCACTTGCATCGGGGTTGGGTAGGATTAGAACTCGTGCCCTTCCGCTCGTCAGTCGGCGACCACATCCACGCAGCCACTTCAGCTATCTGTCGACTGATATAAAATTGCAATGATGACAGTGCAATAATTTTGGTACATATAATTGAAAAAAAGCTTGCCGCCGGAGTTGAACCTGGATCTTGCATATCTAACATAATAAAACAGAAAAAAACACGTGGTCACATGGCACTACTACTTCCTTAATATCTTCCAAATTTATAGTCCAATCTTACTGAAATTTTCACGAAACGTCCGCAAGATAGTATTTATAATGTGTTTATAAAACTGTTGCTGTAAAGCTAATATTGCGGCTGTAATCAATTTTTTTCACTTTATGGAGACGGATGGGGGCGTGGCTAAAATCCAAAATAAACTTGATCAGCCTGCAGCAATAACACATGTTGTTACCAAATTTGGAAACTCTAGCTCTTATAATAGCTGAGATCCAGGTGTTCACACGGACGGACAGACAGACAGACGGACAGACGGACATGGCTATACCGACTCGGCTGTTGATACTGATTCAGAATATATATACTTTATGGGGTCGGAGATGTCTCCTTCTGCCTGTTACATACATTTTCGGTTCGGACAAAGTTATAATACCCTTCTACTCTATGAGTAGCGGGTATAAAAACCATCCATAAAAACCCGCACATTAGCACCGGGTTGGATTAGAACCCGTACCCTTCTGCACGACAGTCGTCGACCACATCCACTTAGCCACCAAGTCTATTACGCAATTGCCAAAAAATTGTAATGATGATCAGTGCAAATAACTTTGGTACATATAATTGAAAAAAAAAGCTTGCCGCCGGAGTTGAACCTGGATCTTGCATATCTAACATAATAAAACAGAAAAAAAAACACGTGGTCATATGGCACTACTATTTCCTTAATATCTTCCACATTTATAATCCAATCTTACCGAAATTTTCACGAAATGTCCGCAAGATAGTATTTATAACGTATTTATAAAACTGTTGCTGTAAATCTAATATTGCGGCTGTAATCAATTTATGGAGGCGGCTGGGGGCGTGGCTAAAATCCAAAATAAACTTGATCAGCCTGCATTAATAACACATGTTGTCACCAAATTTGGGAACTCTAGCTCTTATAATAGCTGAGATCCAGGTGTTCACACGGACGGACAGACAGACAGACGGACAGACGGACATGGCTATATCGGCTCGGCTGTTGATACTGATTTAGAATATATATACACTATAGGGTCGGAGATGTCTCCTTCTGCCTGTTACATACATTTTCGGTTCGAACAAAGTTATAATACCCTTCTACTCTATGAGTAGCGGGTATAAAAACCTTATAAATACCCCCAAGCGTTTGATCAAGAGGTCAACAAACAAATTAACGAAATGATAGAACAAAATATAGTTATGAAATCTAAATCCCCTTATTGTTCTCCAATTTGGATTGTCCCAAAGAAAAACGATGCTTCTGGCAAACCAACATTTCGATTAGTCATAGACTATCGCAGTCTCAATGAAATAACCATTGACGACAAATTTCCTATTCCTGTAATGGACAAAATATTAGACAAGCTTGGACGCTGTCAATACTTCTCAACTATTGATTTAGCTAAAGGTTTCCATCAAATTCAAATGGACCCGCAATCAATATTCAAAACAGCATTTTTAACAAAACACGGACATTACGAATATCTTCGTATGCCCTTTGATCTAAAAATGCACCAGCAACTTTTCAACGTTGCATGAACAACCTCCTAGAAGATTTAATCTACAAGGACTGTCTAGTTTACTTAGATGATATTATCATTTATTCCACTTCATTAGAGGAACACATAATATCATTGAAAAGAGTATTCAAAAAGCTACGATCAGCTAACTTAAAATTGCAACTTGACAAATGTGAATTTCTAAAGAAAGAAACTGAATTTCTAGGTCACATTATCACAACAGACGGTATAAAACCGAACCCTAACAAAATAAACGCAATTTGTTAATTTTCCCATTCCTAAAACCATAAAAGGGATAAAGTCTTTTCTTGGACTCTGCGCATTTTACAGTAAGTTCATCCCCAATTTTGCAAAAATAGCAAAACCAATGACACTCAAATTAAAAAAAGGAGCAATAATCAATACAGAAGATAAGGATTACATGTCCGCTTTCGAAAAACTAAAAGTACTCATCACGTCCGATCCAATACTAATATACCCTAACTTCGAAAAGAAATTTTCATTAACAACAGATGCGAGTAATATAGCTATAGGTGCTGTATTATCTCAAGAGCATAAACCCATTTGCTATGCAAGCAGAACTCTTAACGAACACGAACTCAATTACTCAGCAATAGAAAAAGAACTATTAGCTATAGTATGGGCAACAAAATATTTCAGGTCTTACCTATTCGGAAAAAAGTTCGAAATATTAAGCGATCATAGGCCACTTGTATGGCTAAGTAACGTAAAAGAACCCAATATGAAATTACAAAGATGGAAGATAAAGTTAAATGAATATGATTATAATATCCAATACCTACCTGGTAAGGAAAATCATGTCGCTGATGCCTTATCCAGAGTTCAAATTCAAGAAATTATTATAACAGACAATTAGAATTCTTAAAAGACAATTTTGACGATGTCCAAATAATAAGATACTTTCATAAAACTAGAATAAAAATTAGTTATAAGGAAATGACCGACACCTTTGCCAAAGACCTAATTAAAGAATACCTCTGCACTAAGAAAAGTGTTATTTACTTCCCTAATGAAGCCGACTTTAAAGTCTTTCAAAATGCTTATATTCAAATTATAAGTCCCGAAAATTTCAGTAAAACTATGAGAACCAGTGGTAAACTAATAGATATCCAAACATATGCTCAATTTAAAGAAACTATCCTCAAATCACATAAAGAATTATTACACCCAGGCATAGAAAAACTCATACTTCAGTTCAAAGAACTTTACTATTACTATTATCAAAAACTTATCCAAAACATCATAAACGAATGTTAAACCTGTAACATTGCGAAAACCGAACATAGAAATACAAAATTAGCCCTGAAAACAACCCCAGAAACTTTCAACCCCAGAGACAAGTATGTCATGGATTTTTATTTAATAAACAATAAACAATTCCTATCATGTATTGACATTTATTCTAAATACGCCTCCCTGATAGAAGTAAATAGTAGAGATTGGCTTGAAGCTAAAAGAGCTATTTTACGTATATTCAATGACATGGGTAAACCCATAGAAATAAAAGCCGACAAAGACTCCGCTTTCATGTGCACCGCACTTAAGCTCTGGTTAGATTCAGCAGGAGTAACTTTAAACATAACAACGAGTAAAAATATAATTTCTGATATTGAGAGATTTCATAAAACTGTCAACGAAAAACTAAGAATGATTACAAGCGAGAATGAACCAGAAAACCAATTCACTAAGTTCGAAAAAATACTTTACGTATACAATCATAAAACAAAACACAATACAACTGGTCGAACACCAGCAGACATCTTCATTTATGCAGGAACCCCTGCCTATAACATGCAGCACAATAAAATAGACAAAATTGACAAACTCAACGAAAGTAGACAAGACTACAGTATAGACACTAATTTCAGAGAATCTCCTCTGGTTAGATCAAAAACAACAAACCCATTCAGAAAGACAGGAAACTTAAGACAAATAGATGATAAACATTTTGAAGAAACAAATAGAGGTAGAAAGATAATACATTATAAGTCTAGGTTTAAAAAGAAAAAGAAAATTAATAAAAGTAAATATAATAATGATAATTCCAGGCTTACTCCCGATCATGATAATCATGTTATGCCTACTATCAACAATTAGCACGCAAAACCTAGAAGTTACCCCTATCCAGGCCAAAAACGGCTACTTAATCTTTCAAACTGGATCAATTGATTTACCTATAAAGTAATGGATATCATTACTTATCTATTAATTTAACTAAAACCGAAATTATTTATGAATAACTTATCAAACAAACACAAGTCTTTGAAAATTTACCACAAATTCAGTACCTAACAGAGAAACTTAATAGAGAAATGAATGGCATTAGAATTGCAAAGCGTAACAAACGCGGTCTTGCAAATTTTATGGGAACTATTTACAAATACTTATTCGGCACATTAGATCAAGAAGATAAAGAAGAATTACAACAACAAATAGGTAACATTTCCAAAAACAATGTACAAATAAGCGAACTCAACCATGTAATAGAAAACATTAATGGAGGTATAGAATTAACCAATCATTTAAACAATAATTTTGAAGAAGAACAAATGTTAGCCTCACTATTTTTCAACTTACAACAATTCACCGAATACATAGAAGACATAGAACTTGGTATGCAACTGACACGCTTAGGTATCTTCAATCCAAAACCCTTACTCACGTTAATTCTGAAAAAATTCTTAATATCCAAACTTCTGCTTGGCTTAAATCTGACACTAACGAAATTTTGATAATATCCCACATTCCGAGAGAAATAATTAAAACACCTAAAACACCGAAATAATACCATACCCCGACGAAAATAATAACATACTAACTGAAACAATACAAATATTTTTCGCACAATAACCAAACTTTCATAGCAAGTTCTCAAAGCTTGGTCATAAATAAATGCATAACAGGTATACTTAACTAAGTCTCAACACAATGTAGATACAGTAAAACACGTTCTGATTTAGAAATAAAATATATTGAACCTAATAACTTTGAACCTTCCCAAAACTATGTTAAACCAAAATTGTATCAATAGAGAAATTATAATAGAAGGTAATAACATGATAAAAGCATTTAATTGTTCCATTCAGTTAGAAGAAATTTTGATTACCAATACAATGTTAGAGTACACTCAAACTATCTATGTAAACAATAATGTAACATAACTTGAACCACTCGAATACATTCAGACAAGAGAGATAATTGAACAACACACTCAAACGAGTAATGGCTTCCAAATAATAACAGTTACAACATTAGTAATAATAATTATCGCAGCATTGTACTTCATTTAAAAATATAAGATAAATTTTGTGGTATAACAAAATTCAATAAAACTATCATAAGTCCTGAAACAGAAAATAATGTACCTTCAGTAAATACCCCAGTATTGTACCCTAAAGTTATTGCCTGAGGACAAGCATTTTGCTTAAGGATGGGGAAGTGACATATCCATTCTACACCCACACTTGAAACTCCCCAATTCCACATAATATAATCATAAACAACGCACACTATTGTAAAACTCACATGCACACATTTATGTCTAAGTACTAAATGTAATTAAAGAACGAGAGCCCTTCGATTAACTTTGGTTCCCACAGATCATAAAACCAAAAACGCGAACAATAACAAATTATTGCTTCGAACCCGATCACCTAAATAATTGTCCCCAATTCGATCACTTGGCTAGCCCAATGTTTACAGCGAGCCAACTGAAATAATAAAGCTTCATCCCCCGGGTCTCCGCCCAATATTTACAGCGAGCCAACTGAAATAACAAAACTTTATCGCTCGAGTTTCCGCTCAGGCACTTGTCTCAGGATTCTCCAATTACCCCTATTTATCTGGAACTTCTCCCTCTGTCAATGAGAGAACATTAAAATCAAAATAGCCAAACTCTCTTAAAGAGTTTGCTCTCTTAACACCCACTCTGCCTATATAAACCCAGGCACGCATCTAAGTAGTAGCTCAGTAAACTTTCAGTTCAGTTCTGTTCAGTTCAACTAAGATCAGTTCAGATCAGCTCAGTCCCGAGCACCGAGTACGCTATCAACCGCGATAGCTCGCTAAAGTCTGTTATCAAACCCTAGATAATCTAAAGGCTCTAGTAATTTGATTCTAATGTTCTCTTTAAGAGAGTTTGGCTGATTTGACTTTAATGTTCTCTCATAGAGAGAGGGAGAGGTTCCCGATAAATAGGGGTAATTGGAGAATCCTGAGACAAGTGCCTGAGCGGAAACTCGGGTGATAAAGTTTTGTTATTTCAGTTGGCTCGCTGTAAACATTGGGCGGAGACCCGGGTGATGAAGCTTTATTATTTCAGTTGGCTCGCTGTATACATTGGGGCTAGTCAAGTGATCGAATTGGGGGACAATTATTTGGGTGATCGCGTTCGAGCAATTATTTGTTATTGTTCGTGTTTTTAGATTTATGATCTGTGGGAACCAAAGTTAATCGAAGGGCTCTCGTTCTTTGATTACATATTGTGCTTATACAATAATGTGTGTATGTGCGTTTTACAATAATGTGCGTGTGTGTGTGGAATTGGGGAGTTTAAAGTGTGGGTGTAGAATGGATATGTCACTTCCCCATCCTTAAGAAAAAGGCCTGTCATCAGGCAATAACTTTAGGGTACAATACAGGGGTACTTACTGAAGGTACATTATTTTCTGTTTCAGGACTTATGATAGTTTCATTTTCTGGATTTTGATTCTTAAATTTTACAATTAATTTTTGTGGTATAGTTTTATATTTATAAATGAAGTATAATGCTGCGATTATAATTATTATTACTAATGTTGTAACTGTTATTATTTGGAAGACATTACTAAATTGAGTGTGTTGTTCAATTATTTCTTTTGCCTGAATGTATTTAAGTGGTTCAAGTTTTGTTACATTATTGTTTACATAGATAGTTTGAGTGTAGACTAACCTTGTGTTGGTAATCAAAATTTCATCTAACTGAATGGAACAATTAAATGCTTTTATCATGTTATTACCTTCTATTATAATTTCTCTATTGATACAATTTTGGTTTAACGTAGTTTTGGGAAGGTTCGAAGTTATTAGGTTCAATATATTTTATTTCAAAATCAGAACGTGTTTTACTGTATCTACATTGTGTTGAGACTTAGTTAAGTATACCTGTTATGCATTTATTTATGACCAAGCTTTGAGAACTTGCTATGAAAGTTTGGTTATTGTGCGAAAAATATTTGTATTGTTTCAGTTAGTATGTTATTATTTTCGTCGGGGTATGGTATTATTTCGAAAATAGGTGTTTTAATTATTTCTCTCGGAATGTGGGATGTTATCAAAATTTCGTTAGTTTCAGATTTGAGCCAAGCAGAAGTTTGGATATTAAGAATTTTTTCAGAATTTACGTGAGTAAGGGAATCATGTTTTAAAAATTTTGGATTGAAGATACCTAAGCGTGTCAGTTGCATACCAAGTTCTATGTCTTCTATGTATTCGGTGAATTGTTGTAAGTTGAAAATTAGTAAGGCTAACATTTGTTCTCCTTCAAAATTATTGTTTAAATGATTGGTTAATTCTATTCCTTCATTAATGGCTTCTATTACATGGTTGAGATCGCTTATTTGTACATTGTTTTTGGAAATGTTACCTATTTGTTGTTGTAATTCTTCTTTATCTTCTTGATCTAATGTGCCGAATAAGTATTTGTAAATAGTTCCCATAAAATTTGCAAGACCGCTTTTGTTACGCTTTGCAATTCTAATGCCATTCATTTCTCTATTGAGTTTCTCTGTTAGGTACTGAATTTGTGGTAAATTTTCAAAGACTTGTTTGTTTGTTTGTTTCTTCATAAATAATTTCGGTTTTAGTTAAATTCATAGTTTATAGGTAAATCAATTGAACCGGTTCGAAAGATTAAGTAGCCGTTTTTGGCCTGGATAGGGGTTACTTCTAGGTTTTGCGTGCTAATTGTTGATAGTAGGCATAACATGATTATCATGATCGGGAGTAAGCCTGGAATTATCATTATTATATTTACTTTTATTATTTTTTTTTCTTTTTAAACTTAGATTTATAATGTATTATCTTTCTACCTCTATTTGTTTCTTCAAAATGTTTATCATCTATTTTTCTTAAGTTTCCTGTCTTTCTGAATGGGTTAGTTGTTTTTGATCTTACCAGAAGAGATTCTCTGAAATTAGTGTCTTGTCTACTTTCGTTGAATTTGTCAATTTGGTCTATTTTATTTTGCTGCGTGTTATAGGCAGGGGTTCCTGCATAAATGAAGATGTCTGCTGGTGTTCGACCAGTTGTGTTGTGTTTTGTTTTATGATTGTATACGTAAAGTATTTTTTCGAACTTAGTGAATTGGTTTTCTGGTTCATTCTTGCTTGTTATTATTCTTAGTTTTTCGTTGACAGTTATATGAAATCTCTCAATATCAGAAATTCCATTTTTACTCGTTGTTATGTTTAAAGTTACTTCTTCTGAATCTAACCAGAGCTTGAGTGCGGTGCACATGAAAGCGGAGTCTTTGTCGGCTTTTATTTCTATGGGTTTACCCATGTCATTGAATATACGTAAAATAGCTCTTTTAGCTTGGCTTGAAAATCTCTACTATTTATTTCTATCAGGGAGGCGTATTTAGAATAAATGTCAATACATTATAGGAATTGTTTATTGTTTATTAAATAAAAATCCATGACATACTTGTCTCTGGGGTTGAAAGTTTCTGGGGTTGTTTCCAGGGCTATGTTCGGTTTTCGCAATGTTACAGATTTAACATTCGTTTATGATGTTTTGGATAAGTTTTTGATAATCGGGGTAATAATAAAGTTCTTTGAAGTGAAGTTAGTGAAGTGAGTTTTTCTATGCCTGGGTGTAATAATTCTTTATGTGCTTTGAGGATAACTTCTTTAAATTGAGCATATGTTTGGATATCTATTAGTTTACCACTGGTTCTCATATAGTTTTAGTGAAATTTTCGGGACTTATAATTTGAATATAAGCATTTTGAAAGACTTTAAAGTCGGCTTCATAAGGGAAGTAAATAACACTTTTCTTAGTGAAGAGGTATTCTTTAATTAGGTCTTTGGCAAAGGTGTCGGTCATTTCTTTATAACTAATTATACCCGCTACTCATAGAGTAGAAGTGTATTATAACTTTGTTCGAACCGAAAATGTATGTAACAGGCAGAAGGAGACATCTCCGACCCTATAAGGTATATATATTCTGAATCAATATCAACAGCCGAGACGATATAGCCATGTCCGTCTGTCCGTCTGTCTGTCTGTCCGTCCGTGTGAACACCTGGATCTCAGCTATTATAAGAGCTAGAGTTTCCAAATTTGGTAACAACATGTGTTATTACTGTAGGCTGATCAAGTTTATTTTGGAATTTAGCCACGCCCCCATCCGCCTCCATAAAGTGAAAATAAATTGATAACAGCCGCAATATAAGCTTTACAGCAACAGTTTTATAAACACATTATAAATACTATCTTGCGGACGTTACCTGATTCAGTAAGATTGGACTATAAATGTGGAAGATATTAAGGAAATAGTAGTGCCATGTGACCACGTGTTTTTGTCTGTTTTATTATGTTAGATATGCAAGATCCAGGTTGAACTCCGGCGGCAAGCTTTTTTTTTTCAATTATATGTACCAAAATTATTGCACTGTCATCATTGCAATTTTATATCAGTCGACAGATAGCTGAAGTGGCTGCGTGGATGTGGTCGCCGACTGACGAGCGGAAGGGCACGAGTTCTAATCCTACCCAACCCCGATGCAAGTGGTTGATTTTTTTGGATGGTTAGCTTTTTTTCAAGCATTACTAAACAGAATTTTAAGGGGAGTGAGTTGGTATTGTCTTACACACACACACACACACACGAGACACAATAATAATTCCTAATTTGGCCTGTACGACAAGCTGAATGGTCTCATAATGCAACTTTACCGAGCAAATTCAAAATGCGCTAATGGCAGAGCTGTTATAGTTGCAGACTGCATAGGCCGAGTTTTTTGGAAGTCCATGGTTCAAGACCTCGCGTCGGTAAAAACTTGTATGTTTATTTTTTCTGTTCTTTTTTATTTGAATATGCGTTATCTTTATTTAAAATCAATGTTAACGAAGTTTTTACTATATTTAAAGAAATTTAGAATATTTAGTCATATTTCGCATCATACAGCAATGTATGTACAACATAAACGACAAATCTGGTTGGATTATTAAATTTCACAATAAATATGTGAAGCATTATATAGGCGTCTCTTTTACACATTCATAATTAAAAGCCCTCTGATGAGTTCTAATTGCAAAGCACTGAGAGCAATGCGACAACAACTAATAGAAACCACGTGCAACTTTCAAAGTCAAAACAAATTTGAAATTGTGAGACGTGTTTTTTTCGCATGGTGGTAGCGAATATACCACAGTCGGGCGCGCTCGACTGTAGCCTTTCCGACTTGTTTTTATTCTAGTTTTATGAAAGTATCTTGTTATTTGGACATCGTCAAAATTGTCTTTTAAAAATTATAATTGTCTGTTATAATAATTGAGGGGTCTTTCGGTTAAGGAAATGTGGCTTTGATTGTCTTCTTGTGCGCTATGCACAGTAGCTGCTGTGGTAATGGAAACTGGGTTATCTTCTCCAAGAAATTTTTGTTGAATTTGAGCTCTGGATAAGGCATCAGCGACATGATTTTCCTTACCATGTATTGGATATTATAATCATATTTATTTAACTTTATCTTCCATCTTTGTAATTTCATATTGGGTTCTTTTGCGTTACTTAGCCATACAAGTGGCCTATGATCGCTTAATATTTCGAACTTTCTACCGAATAGGTAAGACCTGAAATATTTGGTTGCTAATAGTTCTTTTTCTATTGCTGAGTAATTGAGTTCGTGTTCGTTAAGAGTTATGTGAGTTCTAAGTTAGGGTATATTAGTATTGGATCGGGCGTGATGAGTACTTTTAGTTTTTCAAAAGCGGACATGTAATCGTTATCTTCTGTATTGATTATTGCTCCTTTTTTAATTTGAGTGTCATTGGTTTTGCTATTTTTGCAAAATTGGGGATGAACTTACGGTAAAATCCGCAGAGTCCAAGAAAAGACTTTATCCCTTTTATGGTTTTAGGAATGGGAAAATTAACAATTGCGTTTATTTTGTTAGGGTTCGGTTTTATACCGTCTGTTGTAATAATGTGACCCAGAAATTCAGTTAAAAATGCTGTTTTGGATATTGATTGCGGGTCCATTTGAATTTGATGGAAACCTTTAGCTAAATCAATAGTTGAGAAGTATTGACAGCGTCCAAGCTTGTCTAATATTTCGTCCATTACAGGAATAGGGAATTTGTCGTCAATGGTTATTTCATTGAGACTGCGATAGTCTATGACTAATCGAAATTTTGGTTTGCCAGAGGCATCGTTTTTCTTTGGGACAATCCAAATTGGAGAACAATAAGGGGATTTTAATTTCCTAACTATATTTTGTTCTAACATTTCGTTAATTTGTTTGTTGACCTCTTGATCAAACGCTTGGCGGTATTTATAAGGTTTTTTATAAATAGGGTCTTCGTGCTTTGTAAGAATAGAATGTTTAATCGTACTTGTGAAGGTCAAATTCTCACCTTCTCTGTACTGAATATCATTGTACTCTAGCAAGACATGCGAAAGTTGTTCCCTTTCTTCTGTATTCAGATGTTCCAATCTGAATACATTGGATTCTCTTAACTCGTCGTCTAAGGCGTAATTAGAGGGTATTTCTAGAAGGGCTTCTTCTATGGGAGGTGTATTAAGTGGGGTTTCCTCAGTTTTAGAAATCTTGTGATCTTCTAACTTAGATGACTTGGGGTACTCATTGGTGACCTTGGACTCATCTTTTCTTAAGTGGGGTTTCCGCTTAATTTTTAGGAGGGTTTTCTCCTTTTTTGGGGTAAGTAGAGGAGTTTCCTTTGTGTTAGCTGACTTAGGGCACTCATTGGTAGCCTTGGACTCATCTGTTTGGGTTTTAAATGGATATCCATTTATATTGACCGTTTGAGTTGAGTAGTTAATTTGAGCATTAGTTGACTCTAAATAATTTCTACCTAACAGTAAGTCAAACAAGAAAGTTTGTTTAGTAGGATATAGTTTGCTTGAATGTAATGAAACGCTTTGGCTTAATACTATGGTGCCATTTATAGTGTGGAGTTTTACTTTAGAAGGTTTGGTTGGGAAATTAAAAAAATGTTGTTCATAATATTGATAGATGAACCAGTGTCTACTAGGCATCTAAGAGTAATATTATTCATTTTAATTTTTAAGAATGGGTTTCCTCTGAGTCGCTTTCCGATTCCGTTGGCTGGTTGAAGAAAATTTTCGCCTGTGTCCATTTTGTGTTGGCCACTAGCATTGCTACCTTGTTGTTGGTAATTAAGGGAATTTTGGGCTCTACCTAAATTTAGTTTTTGCTTAAATTCACTGAAAACTTGTGGGCTTGATTCCACTGGTTTGGAACTAGTGCTTGGATAAGATTTATTTGTGGCATGCATTGCATTGCTCACGAAATTTTGATTTTGTCCTTTACTCTTTGAGTTTTGGGAAGGGTTTGAGTTAGAATTATTTTGGGGTTTTGTTCGGTCGTTGTAAGTTACTTCGTATACGCCTTCTTCTTGCGCTACTTGTTTGAGTTTGGATACTGTTGATATATCGGATCTAGCAAGAGTCATAAATAGCCTATCAGGTAACTTTCTCCTGATTACATTTTTAATTGTAGTGTTTAACGCATTTGTGTAAACTATAGTGTTATTAATATCGTTCTCTAACATGAGTTTGTTTGATATGATAAATGACTTAGTTTCTGGATCTTCGACGAACTTACGGATATTTCCAGGGAATGGTGTGTTGTAGAGACGTCGTAGCAGCTCCTCACATGGTGTCTGGGTTTTGTACTCATTGATAAGGGCATTCATCAGGTATGGCCAGCTTCTGGCTCCGAATAGTTGGGATACGCGTTGGGCATCTCCTGCGAGTTGCATCTCGATTGCACTGCTTCTGTCTGGTGTCACTTGTTGGGTATAATTGAAGTACGAACTCGATCCTTTTGATAAAGGCACTGAGCTCTTGAGTGTTTCCGCTGAATGCAGGTATTTGTCTAATTTGACCTAACGCCTGATTCAGGTGGGGCTCCGACAATAGTTGAACTTGTTCGGTTGCCATGATTTTATTGTTTTGTTTTAGCAGAGTTTTTTTTTGTTGTTGGTTGTTTTTACACTTTTATGGTTGGTTGTTTTTACACTTTTATTGTTCTTTGTATGCAGTAGATTGACTATTGCGTGTCAATCACCGACTATACGTGGAGTTCTTTGGCGGATAAAACGATTTTATTGTATTACGATGCACTTTTACCTTAGCGCCGATTCGCGTGGTTCAATCACAAAAAGATACGCTTGGTCGTACAAGGATCTTTTATCACTAGATTGATATCGGTAAACGAGTCGCACAACTTTTTCTTTTTATCCTACCGGCTGCGCCATTAACGAATTCAGACCAAGGGTTTAATAAAAAAACACAGTTGTTTTTAATTTTATTAGTTAAACACTTTTTTATTTGCTTCCAACGGAAGAACTAGAGCCTTTAGATTATATAGGGTTTGATAACAGACTTTAGCGAGCTATCGCGGTTGATAGCGTACTCGGTGCTCGGGACTGAGCTGAACTGAACAGATCTAAGCTGAACTGATCAGAACTAAACTGAAAGTTTACTGAACTACTACTTAGATGCGTGCCTGGGTTTATATAGGCAGAGTGGGTGTTAAGAGAGCAGACTCTTTAAGAGAGTTTAGCTAATTTGATTCTAATGTTCTCTTTAAGAGAGTTTGGCTGATTTGACTTTAATGTTCTCTCATTGAGAGAGGGAGAGGTTCCCGATAAATAGGGGTAATTGGAGAATCCTAAGACAAGTGCCTGAGCGGAAACTCGGGTGATAAAGTTTTGTTATTTCAGTTGGCTCACTGTAAACATTGGGCGGAGACCCGGGTGATGAAGCTTTATTATTTCAGTTGGCTCGCTGTTAACATTGGGGCTAGCCAAGTGATCGAATTGGGGGACAATTATTTGGGTGATCGGGTTCGAGCAATTATTTGTTATTGTTCGTGTTTTTAGATTTTTTGATCTGTGGGAACCAAAGTTAATCGAAGGGCTCTCGTTCTTTGATTACATATTGTGCTTATACATTAATGTGTGTATGTGCGTTTTACAATAATGTGCGTGTGTGTGTGGAATTGGGGAGTTAAAAGTGTGGGTGTAGAATGGATATGTCACTATATATATTAACGAATTCAGACCGAGGGTTTAATAAAAAAAAACTAAAAACACAGTTGTTTTTAAGTTTATTATTTAAACACTTTTTATTTACTTCCAAAGGAAGAACTAGAGCCTTTAGATTATCACTAGGTTTTGATAATGCATTTCGAAGTTGAAAGAGACTTTAGCGGGTTATCGCAGTTTATAACGTACTCTGTGCTCGGGACTGAGCTGAACTGAACAGATCTAAGCTGAACTGAACAGAACTGAACTGAAAGTTTACTGAACTGCATCTTAGACGCGTGCCTGGGCTTATATAAGTAGAGTGGGTGTTAAGAGAACAAACTCTTTAAGAGAGTTTGGCTATTTTGATTTTAATGTTCTCTCATTGAGAGAGGGAGAGGTTCCCGATAAATAGGGGTAATTGGAGAATCCTAAGACAAGTGCCTGAGCGGAAACTCGGGTGATAAAGTTTTGTTATTTCAGTTGGCTCACTGTAAACATTGGGCGGAGACCCGGGTGATGAAGCTTTATTATTTCAGTTGGCTCGCTGTTAACATTGGGGCTAGCCAAGTGATCGAATTGGGGGACAATTATTTGGGTGATCGGGTTCGAGCAATTATTTGTTATTGTTCGTGTTTTTAGATTTTTGATCTGTGGGAACCAAAGTTAATCGAAGGGCTCTCGTTCTTTGATTACATATTGTGCTTATACATTAATGTGTGGATGTGCGTTTTACAATAATGTGCGTGTGTGTGTGGAATTGGGGAGTTAAAAGTGTGGGTGTAGAATGGATATGTCACTATATATATTAACGAATTCAGACCGAGGGTTTAATAAAAAAAACTAAAAACACAGTTGTTTTTAAGTTTATTATTTAAACACTTTTTATTTACTTCCAAAGGAAGAACTAGAGCCTTTAGATTATCACTAGGTTTTGATAATGCATTTCGAAGTTGAAAGAGACTTTAGCGGGTTATCGCAGTTTATAACGTACTCTGTGCTCGGGACTGAGCTGAACTGAACAGATCTAAGCTGAACTGAACAGAACTGAACTGAAAGTTTACTGAACTGCATCTTAGACGCGTGCCTGGGCTTATATAAGTCGAGTGGGTGTTAAGAGAACAAACTCTTTAAGAGAGTTTGGCTATTTTGATTTTAATGTTCTCTCATTGAGAGAGGGAGAGGTTCCCGATAAATAGGGGTAATTGGAGAATCCTGAGACAAGTGCCTGAGCGGAAACTCGAGCGATAAAGTTTTGTTATTTCAGTTGGCTCGCTGTAAATATTGGGCGGAGACCCGGGTGATGAAGCTTTATTATTTCTGGTTCATTCTTGCTTGTTATTATTCTTAGTTTTTCGTTGACAGTTATATGAAATCTCTCAATATCAGAAATTCCATTTTTACTCGTTGTTATGTTTAAAGTTACTTCTTCTGAATCTAACCAGAGCTTGAGTGCGGTGCACATGAAAGCGGAGTCTTTGTCGGCTTTTATTTCTATGGGTTTACCCATGTCATTGAATATACGTAAAATAGCTCTTTTCGCTTGGGAGGCGGATTTAGAATAAATGTCAATACATGATAGGAATTGTTTATTGTTTATTAAATAAAAATCCATGACATACTTGTCTCTGGGGTTGAAAGTTTCTGGGGTTGTTTCCAGGGCTATGTTCGGTTTTCGCAATGTTACAGATTTAACATTCGTTTATGATGTTTTGGATAAGTTTTTGATAATCGGGGTAATAATAAAGTTCTTTGAAGTGAAGTTAGTGAAGTGAGTTTTTCTATGCCTGGGTGTAATAATTCTTTATGTGCTTTGAGGATAACTTCTTTAAATTGAGCATATGTTTGGATATCTATTAGTTTACCACTGGTTCTCATATAGTTTTAGTGAAATTTTCGGGACTTATAATTTGAATATAAGCATTTTGAAAGACTTTAAAGTCGGCTTCATAAGGGAAGTAAATAACACTTTTCTTAGTGAAGAGGTATTCTTTAATTAGGTCTTTGGCAAAGGTGTCGGTCATTTCTTTATAACTAATTATACCCGCTACTCATAGAGTAGAAGTGTATTATAACTTTGTTCGAACCGAAAATGTATGTAACAGGCAGAAGGAGACATCTCCGACCCTATAAGGTATATATATTCTGAATCAATATCAACAGCCGAGACGATATAGCCATGTCCGTCTGTCTGTCTGTCCGTCCGTGTGAACACCTGGATCTCAGCTATTATAAGAGCTAGAGTTTCCAAATTTGGTAACAACATGTGTTATTACTGCAGGCTGATCAAGTTTATTTTGGATTATAGCCACGCCCCCATCCGCCTCCATAAAATGAAAAAAATTGATAACAGCCGCAATATTAGCTTTACAGTAACAGTTTTATAAACACATTATAAATACTATCTTGCGGACGTTACCTAATTCAGTAAGATTGGACTATAAATGTGGAAGATATTAAGGAAATAGTAGTGCCATGTGACCACGTGTTTTTGTCTGTTTTATTATGTTAGATATGCAAGATCCAGGTTCAACTCCGGCGGCAAGCTTTTTTTTCAATTATATGTACCAAAATTATTGCACTGTCATCATTGCAATTTTATATCAGTCGACAGATAGCTGAAGTGGCTGCGTGGATGTGGACGCCGACTGACGAGCGGAAGGGCACGAGTTCTAATCCTACCCAACCCCGATGCAAGTGGTTGATTTTTTTGGATGGTTAGCTTTTTTTCAAGCATTACTAAACAGAATTTTAAGGGGAGTGAGTTGGTATTGTCTTATACACACACACACACACACGAGACACAATAATAATTCCTAATTTGGCCTGTACGACAAGCTGAATGGTCTCATAATGCAACTTTACCGAGCAAATTCAAAATGCGCTAATGGCAGAGCTGTTATAGTTGCAGACTGCATAGGCCGAGTTTTTTGGAAGTCCATGGTTCAAGACCTCGCGTCGGTAAAAACTTGTATGTTTATTTTTTCTGTTCTTTTTTTTTTGAATATGCGTTATCTTTATTTAAAATCAATGTTAACGAAGCTTTTACTATATTTAAAGAACTTTAGAATATTTAGTCATATTTCGCATCATACAGCAATGTATGTACAACATAAACGACAAATCTGGTTGGATTATTAAATTTCACAATAAATATGTGAAGCATTATATAGGCGTCTCGTTTACACATTCATAATTAAAAGCCCTCTGATGAGTTCTAATTGCAAAGCACTGAGAGCAATGCGACAACAACTAATAGAAACCACGTGCAACTTTCAAAGTCAAAACAAATTTGAAATTGTGAGACGTGTTTTTTTCGCATGGTGGTAGCGGATATACCACAGTCGGGCGCGCTCGACTGTAGCCTTTCCGACTTGTTTTTATTCTAGTTTTATGAAAGTATCTTGTTATTTGGACATCGTCAAAATTGTCTTTTAAAAAT
Source organism: Zaprionus kolodkinae (assembly GCA_018901885.1). Classification (NCBI taxonomy): domain Eukaryota; kingdom Metazoa; phylum Arthropoda; class Insecta; order Diptera; family Drosophilidae; genus Zaprionus; species Zaprionus kolodkinae. Next base: position 220,955 of record JAEIFM010000398.1, on the reverse strand, counting down.
TATAATTGTCTGTTATAATAATTGAGGGGTGAGGGGTGATGTGTTCTAATTGCAAAGCACTGAGAGCAATGCGACAACAACTAATAGAAACCACGTGCAACTTTCAAAGTCAAAACAAATTTGAAATTGTGAGACGTGTTTTTTTCGCATGGTGGTAGCGGATATACCACAGTCGGGCGCGCTCGACTGTAGCCTTTCCGACTTGTTTTTATTCTAGTTTTATGAAAGTATCTTGTTATTTGGACATCGTCAAAATTGTCTTTTAAAAATTATAATTGTCTGTTATAATAATTGAGGGGTCTTTCGGTTAAGGAAATGTGGCTTTGATTGTCTTCTTGTGCGCTATGTACAGTAGCTGCTGTGGTAATGGAAACTGGGTTATCTTCTCCTAGGAAGTTTTCTTGAATTTAAGCTCTGGATAAGGCATCAGCGACATGATTTTCCTTACCAGGTAGGTATTGGATATTATAATCATATTTATTTAACTTTATCTTCCATCTTTGTAATTTCATATTGGGTTCTTTTGCGTTACTTAGCCATACAAGTGGCCTATGATCGCTTAATATTTCGAACTTTCTAGCGAATAGGTAAGACCTGAAATATTTGGTTGCTAATAGTTCTTTTTCTATTGCTGAGTAATTGAGTTCGTGTTCGTTAAGAGTTCTGCTTGCATAGCAAATGGGTTTATGCTCTTGAGATAATACAGCACCTATAGCTATATTACTCGCATCTGTTGTTAATGAAAATTTATTTTCGAAGTTAGGGTATATTAGTATTGGATCGGACATGATGAGTACTTTTAGTTATTCAAAAGCGGACATGTAATCGTTATCTTCTGTATTGATTATTGCTCCTTTTTTAATTTGAGTGTCATTGGTTTTGCTATTTTTGCAAAATTGGGGATGAACTTACGGTAAAATCCGCAGAGTCCAAGAAAAGACTTTATCCCTTTTATGGTTTTAGGAATGGGAAAATTAACAATTGCGTTTATTTTGTTAGGGTTCGGTTTTATACCGTCTGTTGTAATAATGTGACCCAGAAATTCAGTTAAAAATGCTGTTTTGGATATTGATTGCGGGTCCATTTGAATTTGATGGAAACCTTTAGCTAAATCAATAGTTGAGAAGTATTGACAGCGTCCAAGCTTGTCTAATATTTCGTCCATTACAGGAATAGGGAATTTGTCGTCAATGGTTATTTCATTGAGACTGCGATAGTCTATGACTAATCGAAATTTTGGTTTGCCAGAGGCATCGTTTTTCTTTGGGACAATCCAAATTGGAGGACAGTAAGGGGATTTTAATTTCCTAACTATATTTTGTTCTAACATTTCGTTAATTTGTTTGTTGACCTCTTGATCAAACGCTTGGCGGTATTTATAAGGTTTTTTATAAATAGGGTCTTCGTGCTTTGTAAGAATAGAATGTTTAATCGTACTTGTGAAGGTCAAATTCTCACCTTCTCTGTACTGAATATCATTGTACTCTAGCAAGACATGCGAAAGTTGTTCCCTTTCTTCTGTATTCAGATGTTCCAATCTGAATACATTGGATTCTCTTAACTCGTCGTCTAAGGCGTAGTTAGAGGGTATTTCTAGAAGGGCTTCTTCTATGGGAGGTGTATTAAGTGGGGTTTCCTCAGTTTTAGAAATCTTGTGATCTTCTAACTTAGATGACTTGGGGTACTCATTGGTGACCTTGGACTCATCTTTTCTTAAGTGGGGTTTCCGCTTAATTTTTAGGAGGGTTTTCTCCTTTTTTGGGGTAAGTAGAGGAGTTTCCTTTGTGTTAGCTGACTTAGGGCACTCCTTGGTATCCTTGGACTCATCTGTTTGGGTTTTAAATGGATATCCATTTATATTGACCGTTTGAGTTGAGTAGTTAATTTGAGCATTAGTTGACTCTAAATAATTTCTACCTAACAGTAAGTCATATTTTTCTGAGAAATTGTGAGACAAGAAAGTTTGTTTAGTAGGACATAGTTTGCTTGAATGTAATGAAACGCTTTGGCTTAATACTATGGTGCCATTTATAGTGTGGAGTTTTACTTTAGAAGGTTTGGTTGGGAAATTAAAAAAATGTTGTTCATAATATTGATAGATGAACCAGTGTCTACTAGGCATCTAAGAGTAATATTATTCATTTTAATTTTTAAGAATGGGTTTCCTCTGAGTCGCTTTCCGATTCCGTTGGCTGGTTGAAGAAAATTTTCGCCTGTGTCCATTTTGTGTTGGCCACTAGCATTGCTACCTTGTTGTTGGTAATTAAGAGAATTTTGGGCTCTACCTAAATTTAGTTTTTGCTTAAATTCACTGAAAACTTGTGGGCTTGATTCCACTGGTTTGGAACTAGTGCTTGGATAAGATTTATTTGTGGCATGCATTGCATTGCTCACGAAATTTTGATTTTGTCCTTTACTCTTTGAGTTTTGGGAAGGGTTTGAGTTAGAATTATTTTAGGGTTTTGTTCGGTCGTTGTAAGTTACTTCGTATACGCCTTCTTCTTGCGCTACTTGTTTGAGTTTGGATACTGTTGATATATCGGATCTAGCAAGAGTCATAAATAGCCTATCAGGTAACTTTCTCCTGATTACATTTTTAATTGTAGTGTTTAACGCATTTGTGTAAACTATAGTGTTATTAATATCGTTCTCTAACATGAGTATGTTTGATATGATAAATGACTTAGTTTCTGGATCTTCGACGAACTTACGGATATTTCCAGGGAATGGTGTGTTGTAGAGACGTCGTAGCAGCTCCTCACATGGTGTCTGGGTTTTGTACTCATTGATAAGGGCATTCATCAGGTATGGCCAGCTTCTGGCTCCGAATAGTTGGGATACGCGTTGGGCATCTCCTGCGAGTTGCATCTCGATTGCACTGCTTCTGTCTGGTGTCACTTGTTGGGTATAATTGAAGTACGAACTCGATCCTTTTGATAAAGGCACTGAGCTCTTGAGTGTTTCCGCTGAATGCAGGTATTTGTCGAATTTGACCTAACGCCTGATTCAGGTGGGGCTCCGACAATAGTTGAACTTGTTCGGTTGCCATGATTTTATTGTTTTGTTTTAGCAGAGTTTTTTTTTTGTTGTTGGTTGTTTTTACACTTTTATGGTTGGTTGTTTTTACACTTTTATTGTTCTTTGTATGCAGTAGATTGACTATTGCGTGTCAATCACCGACTATACGTGGAGTTCTTTGGCGGATAAAACGATTTTATTGTATTACGATGCACTTTTACCTTAGCGCCGATTCGCGTGGTTCAATCACAAAAAGATACGCTTGGTCGTACAAGGATCTTTTATCACTAGATTGATATCGGTAAACGAGTCGCACAACTTTTTCTTTTTATCCTACCGGCTGCGCCATTAACGAATTCAGACCAAGGGTTTAATAAAAAAACACAGTTGTTTTTAATTTTATTAGTTAAACACTTTTTTATTTGCTTCCAACGGAAGAACTAGAGCCTTTAGATTATATAGGGTTTGATAACAGACTTTAGCGAGCTATCGCGGTTGATAGCGTACTCGGTGCTCGGGACTGAGCTGAACTGAACAGATCTAAGCAGAACTGATCAGAACTAAACTGAAAGTTTACTGAACTACTACTTAGATGCGTGCCTGGGTTTATATAGGCAGAGTGGGTGTTAAGAGAGCAAACTCTTTAAGAGAGTTTAGCTAATTTGATTCTAATGTTCTCTTTAAGAGAGTTTGGCTGATTTGACTTTAATGTTCTCTCATTGAGAGAGGGAGAGGTTCCCGATAAATAGGGGTAATTGGAGAATCCTAAGACAAGTGCCTGAGCGGAAACTCGGGTGATAAAGTTTTGTTATTTCAGTTGGCTCGCTGTAAACATTGGGCGGAGACCCGGGTGATGAAGCTTTATTATTTCAGTTGGCTCGCTGTTAACATTGGGGCTAGCCAAGTGATCGAATTGGGGGACAATTATTTGGGTGATCGGGTTCGAGCAAATATTTGTTATTGTTCGTGTTTTTAGATTTTTGATCTGTGGGAACCAAAGTTAATCGAAGGGCTCTCGTTCTTTGATTACATATTGTGCTTATACATTAATGTGTGTATGTGCGTTTTACAATAATGTGCGTGTGTGTGTGGAATTGGGGAGTTAAAAGTGTGGGTGTAGAATGGATATGTCACTATATATATTAACGAATTCAGACCGAGGGTTTAATAAAAAAAACTAAAAACACAGTTGTTTTTAAGTTTATTATTTAAACACTTTTTATTTACTTCCAAAGGAAGAACTAGAGCCTTTAGATTATCACTAGGTTTTGATAATGCATTTCGAAGTTGAAAGAGACTTTAGCGGGTTATCGCAGTTTATAACGTACTCTGTGCTCGGGACTGAGCTGAACTGAACAGATCTAAGCTGAACTGAACAGAACTGAACTGAAAGTTTACTGAACTGCATCTTAGACGCGTGCCTGGGCTTATATAAGTAGAGTGGGTGTTAAGAGAACAAACTCTTTAAGAGAGTTTGCCTATTTTGATTTTAATGTTCTCTCATTGAGAGAGGGAGAGGTTCCCGATAAATAGGGGTAATTGGAGAATCCTGAGACAAGTGCCTGAGCGGAAACTCGAGCGATAAAGTTTTGTTATTTCAGTTGGCTCGCTGTAAATATTGGGCGGAGACCCGGGTGATGAAGCTTTATTATTTCAGTTGGCTCGCTGTAAACATTGGGCTAGCCAAGTGATCGAATTGGGGACAATTATTTAGGTGATCGGGTTCGAAGCAATAATTTGTTATTGTTCGCGTTTTTGGTTTTATGATCTGTGGGAACCAAAGTTAATCGAAGGGCTCTCGTTCTTTAATTACATTTTGTACTTAGACATTAATGTGTGTATGTGAGTTTTACAATAGTGTGCGTTGTTTATGATTATATTATGTGGAATTGGGGAGTTTCAAGTGTGGGTGTAGAATGGATATGTCACTTGTTACGCTTTGCAATTCTAATGCCATTCATTTCTCTATTGAGTTTCTCTCTTAGGTACTGAATTTGTGGTAAATTTTCAAAGACTTGTGTTTGTTTGATAAGTTCTTCATAAATAATTTCGGTTTTAGTTAAATTAATAGATAAGTAATGATATTCATAGTTTATAGGTAAATCAATTGATCCGGTTTGAAACATTAAGTAGCCGTTTTTGGCCTGGATAGGGGTTACTTTTAGGTTTTGCGTGCTAATTGTTGATAGTAGGCATAACATGATTATCATGATCGGGAGTAAGCCTGGAGTTATCATTATTATATTTACTTTTATTAATTTTATTATACCCGCTACTCATAGAGTAGAAGGGTATTATAACTTTGTTCGAACCGAAAATGTATGTAACAGGCAGAAGGAGACATCTCCGACCCCATAAAGTATATATATTCTGAATCAGTATCAACAGCCGAGTCGATATAGCCATGTCCGTCTGTCCGTCTGTCCGTCTGTCCGTCCGTCCGTCTGTCTGTCTGTCTGTCCGTCCGTTTGAACACCTGGATCTCAGCTATTATAAGAGCTAGAGTTCCCAAATTTGGTGACAACATGTGTTATTACTGCAGGCTGATCAAGTTTATTTTGGATTTTAGCCACGCCCCCACCCGCCTCCATAAATTGAAAAAAAATTGATTACAGCCGAAATATTAGCTTTACAGCAACAGTTTTATAAATACGTTATAAATACCATCTTGCGGACGTTTCGTGAAAATTTCAGTAAGATTGGACTATTAATGTGGAAGATATTAAGGAAATAGTAGTGCCATGTGACCACGTGTTTCTGTCTGTTTTATTTTGTTAGATATGCAAGATCCAGGTTCAACTCCGGCGGCAAGCTTTTTTTTCAATTATATGTACCAAAGTTATTTGCACTGATTATCATTTCAATTTTTTGGCAATTGCGTAATAGACTTGGTGGCTAAGTGGATGTGGTCGATGACTGTCGTGCAGAGGGGTACGGGTTCTAATCCAACCCGGTGCTAATGTGCGGGTTTTTATGAATGGTTTTTTTTTTCAAGCATTTAAAATATTTTAAGTTTAGAATTTAAAATGCATTTGATTAAACAAAATTTTAAAGGGAGTGAGTTGGCATTGTCTTACACACACACGACATAATAATAATTTGTTTTTGTCCTGTACGACAAGCTGAATGGTCTTATACTGCAACTTTACCGACCAAACTCAGAATGCGCTCATGGTAAAACTGTTATAGTCGCAGACTGCATAAACCGAGTTTTTTGGAGGTCCAAGTTCAAGACCTCAAGACTCCCAGCAGAACCACACGCGGCTATTTCGGCAGTCCGCCTGTAGATGCCCGGGTTGAGCGCAATTGTGGCACACGCGCTGCAGGTCGCCCTTTGTAGCCCCTATGGGTGTCGGGTACGGCGTGGCTGTCGCTGCTGTGGGTACCAGTGTTGTTGGCGGTGCGCTGGTCGTCACTGGCGGGTTCGGTGGCTTCGGATTCTCCCTCCGTCGATCACCTTGGCTCGTCGTTTGGCGTTGCAGCTCCTTCGTGGTCTCGTACGTGGTCACAAGTTTGCTCAGCTGAGCCAGCGTTCGGAACTCGTGTCGGCGGGTAAACAATTGATACTCCGGCATCATGTTGTCATAAATTCGGTCCAGTTCCTGCTCCGGGGTGTACTTCGCGCGTCGCATCATCAGCCTTAGTGCCAGGGCGTAGTCCCGAAATCGTTCTCCTCGGCGTTGGGCTCGGCTCCTGATCTCGTCCTCCAGTCGTTGAAAATAGCGCGGTGGAAGGAAGAACTCCATAAACTCCTGTTTGAACTCGTCCCAGGTGACTTGGTAAAGGGTGTTGACCCTGAACCAGTCCTCTGCTTGGCCCGTCAGCACGTTCGCTACCGCCTGTGGTAATTGTTGTGGTTCGATGCTGTACAGTGCCGCCTTCTCCTCCAGCTGCTCGATGAACCCCCACGGATCTGTAGCGTCGCCGTTGAAAGCTACGCCCCATTTCCGTACTCGATCGGCCAGCTCGTATGGGGCTATCCATCGGTGGCCCGGTTCGCTGGTCCTACTTCCGGCTGGAAGTGCCGCAATAGTCGCTGGAACGGGTGGGATGTGCCGGATGGCCGTGCTCCTCGAAGGACTCGCTGCCCGTCTAGCTTCCAAGCTTGGTATGGGGATGAAGATCTGTGTGTCATCTTCCATCGGCGCCGGTGAGGTGTCGCGTGAGCATGCTCCAGGCGATTTCAGCTCCGGCGTAACTGCATTGCCTAAGCTAGCCTCTAGCTCCATGAGTCGTTGCAGCTGTTCCTTTGTCAGGTCCTCCTGATTGGAGAAAGCCACCAGACGGCTCCGCATCTCCTCCACCGTACCACTCGTGTCCAGTCCGAACTCCTTGAGGATGAGTTGCAGCTCGCTCTTCCTACGGAACGCGATCCAGCGTGTTCCCATGTTGGACGAGTTTGTTCACTTGATTTTAAAAAAAAATTGCTCGCGAGGTAGGTGTGACGTGCGTCACTTGGTCTTGTTTCACTTAGTCTTGTTTTAACTTAGTCTTTGTTTTAACTTAGTCTTGTTTTAACTTTGTCTTGTTTTAACTTTGTCTTGTTTTAACTTTGTCTTGTTTTAACTTTGTCTTGTTTTAACTTTGTCTTGTTTTAACTTTGTCTTGTTTTAACTTTGTCTTGTTTTAACTTTGTCTTGTTTTCACGATCTTGTTCACTGCTGGGTATCTCGCGGTATTGTCAGGGAATTTTGTTTTAAACGAAAATTATTTGTCACCGATGTTGACTACTGGCGGGTCCGGACGCGACTGACTCACTCGGTATTCGGTACCGAGTCTTATATACAAGTTGCCTGAGCGGTGTCGCCGCCTCAGGCTGCGCCGGCGCAGGAAGAAATGGTTAAGCCGTGTAAAAATAAAATCACAAGGTCAAAGTTTGCGCCCACGTCAGTATGCGCAGTAGTCGTAGACACGTGTGGAACCTGTCCTACGACTGATATGAGAAAACTATGATTCCTATGCATGCATCGATGTCTATGTCTATTCTTTGCTACGAGTACCATGTGTGAAACTTGTAATGTGGATCTTGTGCCTGCCTGCTATACCCTGCATAAATTTGCTACGTGGGTCTTTAGTCCACGAAAATTCTCAAAACTAAATGTCTAGTCATAGTAGTCCCTGCTCGGGCGCCATCTGTAAGGATGCTTTCTCAGGCTGGGGTACATATCTCAGTCTAGCCAGGGTCTTTACAGAAAATTTATAAATACTAGGACTTTCTATGACTTTAGTAAAGAGGTTACTAGCAGGTCGGACCTCCATGGGTCGTTTACAGGGTATCGGCTTATGGGCATAACCCACACAATGTACGTGTGCTCGTTTGCTAACCACGTGGTAATGGTCTCCGCCACCACGCGGTCCTTTCGAGGCTCACGGGCATGTGTCGCGTGTCACGCGTGCCGAGTTGGCGGCCTATCGTGAGGAACGCACGTGGCCGCGGGTGTTTTCCGCTTGCACTTCCTAAGTCGCTCGTTGGTGTATTCCACCATCCGCAACTAGGTAAAGTGCACGCTCTTCGCACCTCGCTTGCCAACTATCGCTCGCTCACGGTGCCCCCTTCACGGTCGATCGGTGGTCGTACAGAACGCCCGTGACCGCAGGTGTTCTTGCTTCTACCCCCACGAGCCGCTCAGTGGTGTATTGCACCACGCCGCAAACTCGTTAGGGTACACGTTTCACACCTACTTGCCAACTAACGTTTCACGCACGACACTCGCGATCGGCCGTTGGTTGTGCAGAATGCCCGTGACCGCAGGTACTCTCGCCTGCGCTCCCACAAGTCGCTCGGTGGTGTATTCCACCACGCCGCAACCTGCTGAAGCACACGCTCACGCACCCACTCGCCAACTGACGTTCACTCACGACACGAACTATGCGTGTGTACACGCAGGCTCGCTTACTGGCCAGCGGAGCACCGGCATACCAGAAAGCGCGACTCTGCTAATACAACGGCACACACACGGACACGACACTTTTGCCTACCCTAGAGAGGCAGAATGTAACACCGGGTATATTATTTTTAAATAATCACTGCAGGCAAATTTCGTTAATATTTAACATGGTTTTTTATTCACTGGATTTTCTTCGATCTCTAAGCTTATTTTAATTAGTCCCTGCCTACTTCCTACTTCGCACCATTTACGCTAGCTCTAACTGCGCTCTCATTGTTTTATATTTACTTCGGCTCACCTTGACTCTCCTGCGACAGGATTCATGTTGTTTCGTCCTTTTGGGGTCCTTGGGCTGGCACTTGGCAGGACTTGGCACTGTTAATTACTTTTGTTTCACTTGGTATTTCATTGAGAGGGAGCACTTTGCTGCCTACTCTGCTGGCTGCTCGGGATCAACTCTCCTTGGCCTAATTTCGCGACTTCCCTTTTCGCTGCTGCGAACATGTCGCCGCTGCTGCGTACATGTCGCCGCTGCTCGCATGTCGCCGCTGCTTGCCTGTCGCCGCTGCTTGTCTGTCGCCGCTGCCTTCGACCGACGCCGCTGCCTTCGGCCGATCTTGCCTGGCTGCTGCGGCTCTGCTTGCACTTCGCTGCCTGCACGGCGCCGTTCGCTTGCCCAGCGTCGCTGCCTTGCTTAGCGTCGCTGCCTTGCTTAGCGTCGCTGCTGGTCTGTGCACGCGCTCTGGGTACCGAGGCACCGTTACTTTGTGTGTTCGCGAGCTCTGGGTACCGAGGCACCGTTACTTGTGTGTGCGCGAGCTCTGGGTACCCAGGCACCGTTACTAGGCATGGGTGCCGAGTGACCGGGGGTTTCTTATGTTTCTTGCCCTGTTTCGCATGTTTTGTCTACGCCCTTGCCTTTGCCTATGCCTATGCTTTCGTATTCAACTAACTACGGGGTATGCCGGGCTTAAAGATATCTTGTCTTTTGTTTCTTATATGTTAACTTAAATTATAAATGTGGCGTCGCTTCATGCGGCGTCACACCCCCCCCTTACTTCACCGAGGAATAAGGTGGACGCGTGCCTTCTCCCGTTGATCGCTGGACCAGCATGCGCCATTCGCGATCCGACTCGGGGCTATAAATTTACAAAGGTTGCTTAGTAATACTTGTGGGTTTTGTTTTCTAACTCCTATCGGGCCCTAATGGTGCGAAACGTGAAACTCTACTAGTAACTTATAACTAGATGTATGTCAAGGTCGAAATGGTTATGCTTAGCATTTTAGTGGAAGTCTACCCCACCCGGTACCTGTTAACCTTCGTTGGTCGATTCCTCCCCGTGGAAAGCCTTCAGATCGGCCAATCCAGCACGGCGTCTCTTCTTCGTTCCGACGTCTTGGAGGCGTAGAATCGCGGGTGAGATGTAACTCAAAACCCGGTAAGGTCCATCGTAGCGGGGTGCCAACTTGGCGGCGAATCCATCGGCTGCCTTCGACAAATGATGTTGTCTCAGTAGTACGAAGTCGCCGATGGCCGGCTTCCACTCTCGGCGGCGTAAGTTGTAGTGTCTCCCTTGTTCTGCGCTTGCTTGCTGCGCATTCTCGGCGACGATCTTGAAAACGTCCTGCATGTGTTGCTCCTTCTCCTCGGGCATCCGTGATTCCGCCCGTATGACAGGCGTCACCTCCTCGTAGAGGGCTCCCGGCAAACGAGGCTCGCGCCCTTGTACGAGGTACGCTGGGCTAAATCCGGTGGTGTCCGAGGCGCTGGTGTTGATCGCCAGGCTGATCTCGGGTAGGCGTTCATCCCACGTTCGCTGCTGGTCGCCCAGGTACTGTGCTACCATGGTCTTCACGGTCCTGTTTACTCTCTCCGTGGGGTTCTGCTGCGGGGTGTACGGCGCGGTGTGCTGCAGAGTCGTGCCCAACTGTTTGCAAAATGTCGCGAAAGCTCGGCTTGTGAACTGCGTTCCGTTGTCGCAGACTAGCATCTTCGGCACTCCAAACCTGGCCAAAATTCGTTCTCGGAACGAGCGCATCAGGTGTGCTGCCGTTGCTTTGCGCAAGGGCACCAGCTCCACCCACTTCGAAAAGGCGTCGAAAAATACCAGCAACATGGTATTCCCGTGAGTAGAGCGCGGGAGTGGTCCCACGAAGTCTGCACAGAGCACGTCGAAGGGTGCATGTACTTGCCGGGTGTGCATCTGTCCCGGAGGTTTCAGTTGACTAATTTTGAATTTCTGGCAGGTCTCGCACTTCCGTACGTAACGTGCTACGTCCCGGAAGAGGCCTGGCCAGAAATATCGCTGGCGAATCCTATTTAGGGTCTTCCGTACCCCCTGATGTCCGGCTGTGGGCTGGTCGTGGCATTCCTGTAACACCCGTTGGCGTTGTGGTTTCGGCACGCACAACTTCCAAGGTGTGTAATCCTCGTCGTCTGGGCGAAAACCTCCTCGTCGATAGAGCTGGTCGTTCTCCCTTAAGTATTCTGGGTACTTCTCGGGTTCCCTCTCGGTTAACTCCAGCATCCGGGTTGTCCACGCACAGGGTGGGCTCTCCTGAATGACCTGTTGTAGAGTCTCCAAGGGCTGTCTGGACAAAGCGTCGGCTACGATGTTTTGATCCCCGCGGCGGTAATGCAGAACTGTTGTAGCTCTAACGCCCAGCGCGCAATCCGTCCCGTAGGGTTCTCGATGCTGTTTAACCATTTTAACGCCAGGTGATCCGTGACTACGTCGAACTCGTAACCTTCCAAGTAACATCGCAGTTTCCTTATCGCCCACACAATGGCCAGGCACTCCTTCTCCGTAGTCGAATAACGGCTTTCGGCTACTGAGAGGCGTCGGCTTGCGTATGCGATGACGCGTTCTGTTCCCTGGATCTGTTGGGTCAGCACTGCTCCTAGTCCGATGTCGCTCTGGAGTGTGAAGCGCTCAGCGAAGTCCGGGCATGCTAAAACTGGTGCTTGCGTGAGACTCGTCTTTAAAGCCTCGAACGCTAGCTGTTGTTCCTCACTCCAAACCCATCGCTTGCCCTTCTTTAACAACGACGACATGGGTTGTACCAGGGTGGCGAAGTTCGGCACAAATCTCCGGTACCAGGAAGCGATGCCTAAGCATCTCCGTAACTCCCTGACAGTCGTTGGCGGCTGGAGTTCCTTTATCGCTGCGATCTTGCTGGGATCGGTGTGGATTCCACCTTCGCTGACCTGGTGCCCCAGGTAGATGATGCTCTTTTGAAAGAAGCTGCACTTGGCCTTATTCAGGCGCAAGTTCGCGTTCCGAAGCCTCCGGAACACCTCTCGTAGGTTATCCAGATGCTCCTGGAGGGTGCGTCCTACTACGACGATGTCGTCGAGGTACGCAAACGCGTGCGGCTCCATGTCTGGTCCGATGACTCCATCCAAAGCCCGCTGAAATGTAGCCGGGGCCGAATGTAGTCCGAACGGCATCACCTTCCAGTGGAAAAGTCCTCTGCCAGGCACTGTGAACGCGGTATACTCCTTGCTGTCCCGGGCCATAGGTATTTGCCAATACCCGCTCTTCAAGTCCAGCGAAGATATGTACTTCGCGTCCTTGAGTTTCTCCAGGATGTGGTTGATCCGTGGCAACGGGTAGGCGTCCGGGATGGATTTCGCGTTGAGCTGGCGATAGTCCACGCACATCCGCATCTCTCCTGTCTTCTTCCCCACAAGTACAATCGGTGCACTGTATGGGCTCCTCGATGGCTCGATCCTATCATCTCGCAGAAGCTCATCAACTTGCTCGTTGATGATCTTCTGCATGGCCGGATTCTTCGGGTAGTACCTCTGCTTGATGGGGTACGCATCCCGCATAGTGATGGTGTGCTCCGCAATGGGCGACACCCCCATCAATCCGTCGAACTTGGCTAGCTCGGACTGTAGAAAGGCCTCCACCTGTTCTTCGTCCGTAGCTACCGTTGTTCCAGGTGCCTCGACGCCCCGCAAGGCGGCGTGGCTGGTCTTGGGCCGTCTCTCACGGCGTCTTCGCTTGGTCTCTGTGTCTCGTTGATGTATTTCTGCTCGTGCTCCTGTTGGTTCCTCTGTGCTTCGCCGGTGCTCGGTGCCTTGCTGCGCCTTCGCCGGTGTCCTAGATTGTTCCTCGCTGCCTCGTTGTTCTTCCTCTTGTATCTGGTTCTGTCTCTTGATGTCTCGTTGTCCTTCCTCTCGTGTACTGCTCTGTCTCTCGGTGTCTCGTTGTCCTTCCTCTTGTATCCTGCTCTGTCTCTTGGTGTCTCGTTGTCCTTCCTCGTGTGTCCTGCTCTGTCTCTCGGTGTCTCGTTGTCCTTCCTCGTGTGTCCTGCTCTGTCTCTCGGTGTCTCGTGGGCCCTCTCTCGTGTCCTCTCGTGCTCTGGGCTGCCTAAACGGATTCCTCTGCCGTGCGACGGGACAAATCGGTGGTAAGCCCGTGACCTTGTCGCTGTCTTGGGCCACCGCGTCCTCCGTCGCTCCGTGGGATGTCCCGAGCGTCGGTGCTGCCTCTTCAAGTGTGCTTTGCAAACGTAACTTTGCTCGGCCGCACTTGAGAGTCGCTTCGACGCCGCACAGGAAATCCATTCCCAGAATCACGTCGTCCAAAATGACGGGCAGTACCAGCATAGGTACTGTCGTCTCTCTCTCGCCCAGCTGGATCCTCACCCGCAAGGCTCGAGTCACGGCTCGTGATGATCCATCCGCCAGCTTGATCCGGATAAGTGCTGCTCGCTCGTTCTCTGGTGTGCTCAGCCTGGCCGCCATACGCTCGCTGATAAAACTGCGTGTGGCTCCCGTGTCGATCGTGGCGTCCGTTGTTATACCCTCGATCCGAACATTCGCGATGACACGTCCATTACCGCACCTCAGAGGTGCTACTCCTGGGAACTGCGGTGCGGCGTCTCCATGTTGTTCCCCATCGGCTGAAGACGCGCAGCATTTCCCGACGTGGGTCGTCGACAACAGTCTACCGTGCGTACACCGTGTCTACCGCAGTCCCAGCAGAACCACACGCGGCTATTTCGGCAGTCCGCCTGTAGATGCCCGGGTTGAGCGCAATTGTGGCACACGCGCTGCAGGTCGCCCTTTGTAGCCCCTATGGGTGTCGGGTACGGCGTGGCTGTCGCTGCTGTGGGTACCAGTGTTGTTGGCGGTGCGCTGGTCGTCACTGGCGGGTTCGGTGGCTTCGGATTCTCCCTCCGTCGATCACCTTGGCTCGTCGTTTGGCGTTGCAGCTCCTTCGTGGTCTCGTACGTGGTCACAAGTTTGCTCAGCTGAGCCAGCGTTCGGAACTCGTGTCGGCGGGTAAACAATTGATACTCCGGCATCATGTTGTCATAAATTCGGTCCAGTTCCTGCTCCGGGGTGTACTTCGCGCGTCGCATCATCAGCCTTAGTGCCAGGGCGTAGTCCCGAAATCGTTCTCCTCGGCGTTGGGCTCGGCTCCTGATCTCGTCCTCCAGTCGTTGAAAATAGCGCGGTGGAAGGAAGAACTCCATAAACTCCTGTTTGAACTCGTCCCAGGTGACTTGGTAAAGGGTGTTGACCCTGAACCAGTCCTCTGCTTGGCCCGTCAGCACGTTCGCTACCGCCTGTGGTAATTGTTGTGGTTCGATGCTGTACAGTGCCGCCTTCTCCTCCAGCTGCTCGATGAACCCCCACGGATCTGTAGCGTCGCCGTTGAAAGCTACGCCCCATTTCCGTACTCGATCGGCCAGCTCGTATGGGGCTATCCATCGGTGGCCCGGTTCGCTGGTCCTACTTCCGGCTGGTAGTGCCGCAATAGTCGCTGGAACGGGTGGGATGTGCCGGATGGCCGTGCTCCTCGAAGGACTCGCTGCCCGTCTAGCTTCCAAGCTTGGTATGGGGATGAAGATCTGTGTGTCATCTTCCATCGGCGCCGGTGAGGTGTCGCGTGAGCATGCTCCAGGCGATTTCAGCTCCGGCGTAACTGCATTGCCTAAGCTAGCCTCTAGCTCCATGAGTCGTTGCAGCTGTTCCTTTGTCAGGTCCTCCTGATTGGAGAAAGCCACCAGACGGCTCCGCATCTCCTCCACCGTACCACTCGTGTCCAGTCCGAACTCCTTGAGGATGAGTTGCAGCTCGCTCTTCCTACGGAACGCGATCCAGCGTGTTCCCATGTTGGACGAGTTTGTTCACTTGATTTTAAAAAAAATTGCTCGCGAGGTAGGTGTGACGTGCGTCACTTGGTCTTGTTTCACTTAGTCTTGTTTTAACTTAGTCTTTGTTTTAACTTAGTCTTGTTTTAACTTTGTCTTGTTTTAATTTTGTCTTGTTTTAACTTTGTCTTGTTTTAACTTTGTCTTGTTTTAACTTTGTCTTGTTTTAACTTTGTCTTGTTTTAACTTTGTCTTGTTTTAACTTTGTCTTGTTTTCACGATCTTGTTCACTGCTGGGTATCTCGCGGTATTGTCAGGGAATTTTGTTTTAAACGAAAATTATTTGTCACCGATGTTGACTACTGGCGGGTCCGGACGCGACTGACTCACTCGGTATTCGGTACCGAGTCTTATATACAAGTTGCCTGAGCGGTGTCGCCGCTCAGGCTGCGCCGGCGCAGGAAGAAATGGTTAAGCCGTGTAAAAATAAAATCACAAGGTCAAAGTTTGCGCCCACGTCAGTATGCGCAGTAGTCGTAGACACGTGTGGAACCTGTCCTACGACTGATATGAGAAAACTATGATTCCTATGCATGCATCGATGTCTATGTCTATTCTTTGCTACGAGTACCATGTGTGAAACTTGTAATGTGGATCTTGTGCCTGCCTGCTATACCCTGCATAAATTTGCTACGTGGGTCTTTAGTCCACGAAAATTCTCAAAACTAAATGTCTAGTCATAGTAGTCCCTGCTCGGGCGCCATCTGTAAGGATGCTTTCTCAGGCTGGGGTACATATCTCAGTCTAGCCAGGGTCTTTACAGAAAATTTATAAATACTAGGACTTTCTATGACTTTAGTAAAGAGGTTACTAGCAGGTCGGACCTCCATGGGTCGTTTACAGGGTATCGGCTTATGGGCATAACCCACACAATGTACGTGTGCTCGTTTGCTAACCACGTGGTAATGGTCTCCGCCACCACGCGGTCCTTTCGAGGCTCACGGGCATGTGTCGCGTGTCACGCGTGCCGAGTTGGCGGCCTATCGTGAGGAACGCACGTGGCCGCGGGTGTTTTCCGCTTGCACTTCCTAAGTCGCTCGTTGGTGTATTCCACCATCCGCAACTAGGTAAAGTGCACGCTCTTCGCACCTCGCTTGCCAACTATCGCTCGCTCACGGTGCCCCCTTCACGGTCGATCGGTGGTCGTACAGAACGCCCGTGACCGCAGGTGTTCTTGCTTCTACCCCCACGAGCCGCTCAGTGGTGTATTGCACCACGCCGCAAACTCGTTAGGGTACACGTTTCACACCTACTTGCCAACTAACGTTTCACGCACGACACTCGCGATCGGCCGTTGGTTGTGCAGAATGCCCGTGACCGCAGGTACTCTCGCCTGCGCTCCCACAAGTCGCTCGGTGGTGTATTCCACCACGCCGCAACCTGCTGAAGCACACGCTCACGCACCCACTCGCCAACTGACGTTCACTCACGACACGAACTATGCGTGTGTACACGCAGGCTCGCTTACTGGCCAGCGGAGCACCGGCATACCAGAAAGCGCGACTCTGCTAATACAACGGCACACACACGGACACGACACTTTTGCCTACCCTAGAGAGGCAGAATGTAACACCGGGTATATTATTTTTAAATAATCACTGCAGGCAAATTTCGTTAATATTTAACATGGTTTTTTATTCACTGGATTTTCTTCGATCTCTAAGCTTATTTTAATTAGTCCCTGCCTACTTCCTACTTCGCACCATTTACGCTAGCTCTAACTGCGCTCTCATTGTTTTATATTTACTTCGGCTCACCTTGACTCTCCTGCGACAGGATTCATGTTGTTTCGTCCTTTTGGGGTCCTTGGGCTGGCACTTGGCAGGACTTGGCACTGTTAATTACTTTTGTTTCACTTGGTATTTCATTGAGAGGGAGCACTTTGCTGCCTACTCTGCTGGCTGCTCGGGATCAACTCTCCTTGGCCTAATTTCGCGACTTCCCTTTTCGCTGCTGCGAACATGTCGCCGCTGCTGCGTACATGTCGCCGCTGCTCGCATGTCGCCGCTGCTTGCCTGTCGCCGCTGCTTGTCTGTCGCCGCTGCCTTCGACCGACGCCGCTGCCTTCGGTCGATCTTGCCTGGCTGCTGCGGCTCTGCTTGCACTTCGCTGCCTGCACGGCGCCGTTCGCTTGCCCAGCGTCGCTGCCTTGCTTAGCGTCGCTGCTGGTCTGTGCACGCGCTCTGGGTACCGAGGCACCGTTACTTTGTGTGTTCGCGAGCTCTGGGTACCGAGGCACCGTTACTTGTGTGTGCGCGAGCTCTGGGTACCCAGGCACCGTTACTAGGCATGGGTGCCGAGTGACCGGGGGTTTCTTATGTTTCTTGCCCTGTTTCGCATGTTTTGTCTACGCCCTTGCCTTTGCCTATGCCTATGCTTTCGTATTCAACTAACTACGGGGTATGCCGGGCTTAAAGATATCTTGTCTTTTGTTTCTTATATGTTAACTTAAATTATAAATGTGGCGTCGCTTCATGCGGCGTCACAAATAATAAGTGTGGTTACACGTTTGTAACGGATTTTAAAATTGGGAGAAGGGTATCTTACTGTCGGGCGCCCGACTGTAGCCTTACCCACTTGTTTTTTTTTTCAGTTTGGAGCCTTTATTTGTTGAATCTTTTCAGTACCGAAAACTAACAACAAGTTAACAAATCTTACGTGTAAATACTCATTGCCAGTACAGTTCTTGAACTGTATTATAAAAGCGAACCTAAAAAAAAAAAAATTACTGCTGGGTTGGCAAGTCGTTTCGACGTAGGCGTTAGATCTTTGTGAATGTTGGCGTTTCGAACATACCACGGTACCCCGGTGATAGTTCTCAATATCTTCTCTGGACGATATCGATGTTGCTGTTGCTGGTATTTCCCCATAGCTGGCAGCCATAAGTCCAGATTGGTTTTAGCGCTGAGTTGTAGAGCAGCACCTTGAAGTCCAAACTGAGTGGTGAGCGGGAGTTGATAAGCCAATGAAGGCTGTTGGCCTTCAGTTTTAAGTGAGTTCTCTTGGCTTCGATGTGTCGGCGCCAAGTTAGTCTTCTATCGAGGTGTACTCCCAGATACGTCACTTCGTTTGCTGTTGGAAGTGCGACGTTGTTCAGCGTGAGCGGTGGACAAACTTGCCTGTTAAGGGTGAAAGTTACTTGCTTGCATTTTTGTTCGTTTACATTTATACGCCAGTCGGATAACCACTTTTCCACATCGACCAGGTATATGGCTAGCTGAGATGATGCTTTGATTGGGCATCTGGAGCGGCTGAGAATAGCTGTGTCATCCGCAAATGTTTAAACTGTTAGGTTGCTACTTGTAGGGATGTCTGCTGTGAATAGGACGTATAGTGTTGGGCCTAGTACGCTGTCTTGTGGGACACCGGCTTCAATGCTGTGTTCGTCGGATATCGCAGTGTTGCACCTCACTACAAACTTCCTGTTGTAGAGGTACGACTCTAGCAGTTTGTGAGTGTTGTTTGGAAGCGTTGTTTTGATTTTGTACATCAGACCGTCCAGCCAAACTCTGTCGAATGCCTGCGAAACATCTAGAAATATCGCAGAGCGGAGAGAGTATTCCCGTTTTTCAAATGCGTTTCGTATTTCTGATGTTATGCGGTTAACTTGCTCAATAGTTTCGTGTTTTTCACGAAAGCCAAATTGGTGTGCTGGTATTGTGTTGTGCGTGTTCAGGAATGGAGTAATAGTCAGAGACAGTAGGCATTTTTCGAAAAGTTTCGATAAGCAGGATAGAAGGCTTATGGGTCTGTACGACGATGGAACATTGTGATCTTTTCCCGGCTTTGGTATCATTATTATTATTGACTTTTTCCATCTTCCTGGAAAGTAGCCAAGTTTGTTGATGGCATTCAAGAGCTGGGTAATGCTGCATACGGCACAGTAAGGCAGCTCAATGATCATCTTAGGGGTAATTAGGTCGCACCCTGCAGATTTTTTTGGGTTCAGATGTTCTTTGATGATTTTTGAGATTTCGATAGAGCGAAACACAACTGGAGTATGATGAAGCTGGGAGTCGTCTGTTGCGGGCGGAATTTCGAACGTGTTTGTTGCAGGATTCGATTGGAAGACTTTTTGCAGATGAGTGGCAAATGTGCTGGCTCTATTTTTGTCGCTACGGGCCCAAGCACCTGTGTGGTTTCTAATTGGGACCACTGGTACTGTGGGTGAGCCAAGAGTTGGGTGAGCTTTCCACAGTTAGTTTTTTGTACTGGATGTTGATAGTTTTTCAATATAAGTACGTTGGGCAAGCTCTTCTTCTTGCTTCAAAGCTTTTGTAAGTTTGCGTGTGGCGTCTTTTAACTTTTGTTTTGCCGACGGTGATCTTGAGGACTGCCATTCTCGCCGTAGGCGCCGTTTTTCGAGAACAAGTTGTTCGATTTGCAGGTTGGTCTTTTTGTGATTTGTAATTTTGCTTACTGTTTGCGGCGTTGAGCAGCGAGCTGCAGCAACGATGATTGACTCCAGTGAGTTAACAAAACTATCAATGTCAGCTTCAGCTTTAAGAGGTGGGTTATGCTCAATGTGTGAACTTATGTATTTTTTGTATATGAGCCAGTTGGTTTTTTCTGAAGTCAACTTATAAGAGTGGTTTGCTGGTTCTGGGTGTCGGAGCAGATTTATTAGGAGGGGCGAGTGGTCAGATGATAGGTCTGAGAGGCACTCGGCGCTTATCAGATTACGGGGAATGTTTTTGGTGACTGCGAAATCAATTAGATCATGTAGTTTTTTGGGGTCAGTAGGCCAGTATGTAGGTGTGCCAGGAGAAACGTGGTCGAGCTTGTTGTTTGCTTTTATAATGGCGTTGTAGAGCTGTTTTCCTTTTGGATTCACGAGTCGAGACCCCCAGTGTGTGTGCTTGGCATTATAGTCCCCAGCTGCTATAAAATGTTCTCCAAGTGAGTTGAAGAATTCCATAAATTGGTCTTCAGATATAGTGAAACGAGGTGGGCAGTAAACAGCGGCTAGGTTAAGCTGGTTACCATTATCCAAATGAATTTTTAATGATGTTGCTTGTAGATAGTTTTTGGCAGTCTCAATATGACAGCGGTGCTTGAGACGGAGTCTTATCAAAATCCCGGTCCCGCCGTGGGCCTTACCATCAGGGTGATTAGTTCCGTAGAAAATATATCCTCTTATGTTGAAGTTATATTTGTTTGTGAGGTGTGTTTCCGAAAGTAGCATTACGTCGATGTGCTTTTCGAGTAGGAATTGAGCTAGCTTAAGTTTGTGCTGTGAAACGCCGTTGGCGTTCCACGTAGAGATTCTTAGCGAGGCCATGAAGATGATTATTTTGATTGTTGTGAAACAAGCAATTGTATTAACATGTTTTGATTACACATTAGATCTTGCATGGTTGTCCGCATAAACGCCATAAACTCCGCCATGCTCTGCTGCAAGGTAAGTATCATTGCTTCGAAATTGTTTTGTTGTTCTTCCATTGGCTTTTTGTCTTGTACAGAATTGAAGTCCATATATTTGGCTTGTGAACATGGCGCATTGGAGGCTGGGGGCTCTAGACCTGATCTTAGAGCGCTTGCATATGAAGCGTTTTTAGTAACGAATCCTGTACCAAGTCAGGATCTGGCCGCGGTAGAGAAGAAAACTTCTGGGTTGTGTTTGGAGGGTATTTTTGTGATCGGTGCGTTTTGTGAGCGTACAGTGGCTACGCGCTGGTTAATGCGGCTTTTGAGATCTTTGTATACTGGGCAGCCTCTGTAGTTGGCTGTGTGATTGCCTCCACACTTGCCACACCTTTTTCCGCTTGAGTCTTCTTTGGGTGCACTGCAGTTGGCTTTGTCGTGGAGCTCGCCACAGACTACGCACACTGGGCGCAGCTTACAGTAAGACTTTGTATGGCCGTATTCTTGGCAGTTCATACATTGTACCAGATTGTTACGTTTGTGAGGTTCTTCTACGGTGATTCTACGATGTAGTAAAAATTGAAGTTTGTAGATTGGATGCACATCGTTTCTTTTCGGCATCTTTGCTTCTGGTGCAAGTTCCACATTGAAGAGTGGTTGCGGCTGTCTATTTTTGATTAAGATGTTGAAGACTGATTTTGCAGTAAATCCTTTATCCTGTAGCGCCAGCTTTATTTCGTCTGGTGTTACATCAGGTTCTATGCCCTTTAGTACGACTTGCAGACCTTTGCAGCTTTTTAGCTGGTATGTGTAATAGCTTTTTTCTCCTTCGTCCAAATACTTTGTTAAGGCTCTAAAGTATTGTTCAGACTTGGTCTGAACTTTAGTTTCGTGAATGTTGCCCCTAACTAAGGGAATTATGGGGAAATTTGCGTCACCTATAAGCTTTATTACATTGTTTACAAATGAACTAGAGCTTTTCTCACGTACAAATATTGGTGGTGGCTTTGGCTTATTTTTGTCGCTTCCATCAGCTTCAACGGGAAGATCAATTGAGTAACTTTTCTGGTCATCGGTTGTGTTCTGCATAGCTCCTGGTATTTTTGCTTATTTTTGTACATTTTAATTTATACACTAATACTAATTTTGGTGAACTTATTGCTCTAACCCTGTGCCTATTAACAAGTGCTATTAACTCGGTGCTAGTGCTTATATTTTTCACACAATTTAATCATTTACTTTGGTGATTTAATTTTTCTTGCGCTTCTTTGGCGTCATTGTTGTTTTTGTTTGAGTACTTACTCTTACTCTCTTGTACTCCCACGCTCTCTTGCTCTCACGCTGTTTACGCTCTCGCTCTGCTTACCCTCTGTTGTTGTTTTGTTTGAGTGCATTCTCTCTCATTCTCAACCGCTTAGATCGTAACAGCTGAGCTTGTATTTCTAGCTTGTGCACTTGCGTTGGGTACAAACTAACAAACTAACTGTTTCTCTCATTTATTGTTCTGCCTATTCCTATTTTCTTTTCTTTGCATTTTTTGGAGTTCCCTACGTTTGTTCGGGTACATCAATTTATACAAATAGTTAACGTTCGGTTTTAAATCTTTAAATCTTTATTTTTTATTTCATTTTTCTTGTTATCTCATTTATTCTTTTTATTTTTTTTTAAACATTTCAAAAATGCTGCCTTGCTGTGCATCAAATTGCAAATGCGCTGCTGATCCCAATGCCGATTACATTGGCTGCTGGCTGTGCGATAATTTCATGCACGTAAAATGCGCTGGCCTCTCTTTAAAGATCAGAGATGCAATTAATAAAAACATCGGCCTTAAATGGTCGTGTGATAATTGTCGTGTGGACGAACTAGAGCTTTGTAAAGTTTTTACAAAAACTTCTCTCGGTTTTTCCCGTATTCGCTCTCTTTTCACGAATCTCATGTCCGAGTTTACGGATCTTGAGACTCATCATAACGCCTTTAATGCCAAAAAAAACTTTCTCCTACACCAGTGGCAGTTGATCACTCAAATGTTCCTCTTCAAGCAACATCTGAAACATTTTCAGTCCCTCTTCTTCCCACGAACGACCCTCTTTTGATGAGTTTTAACTCTCCACTCCCGCCCTGCTCTGGGAAAACCATTGGAAGGGATATTTCTGTCTTGCCAACTTCAAATAAAACAAGAAAGCAAGGCTACCTTCGGCTTGCCGAAGGTTTCATACCCTTGCAGTTATACAAAATATAAAATATCTTTGGATTGCTGCTGGTTTCTGTGGTATTTATGAAGAATTATAACAGTACATCGATTATATCAACCTCTAATAATTTCGAATACTCAGCCTCCTCACCACGGCAAGGTCGCAATCCTCGAGAAGGAATATTTACAATACCTTAAACAACATTGCACATATATTCTTTATTTACAATAATAAAATAAATTAATTAACTAAATATTTAAAAATAAATTATTAAATTAGTGATTAAAGCTAAGGAACACGCCGTCATGGTGACTATATGGAGCTTGATAAGTGATTGCGGCAGCACCGCTTACTGTGTTATCACAAAATATCCAATCAATTTGAGTTAAATGTTTTGTTGTTGGCACATTTTGTTATTATTATTTAAAGTAGACTCGAGCTGATCAGTGGTTGTTGATCGGCAAATGTTAAAATCTCCTAATATTACCAATTTTGTATTATTTTCAGCTGACGTTAGCCTTTCAACATCATTTCTGATTTCATTTCGAAACCTTGTAATAGGAAAAGCTGGATTCCTATTAACAACTATGAATATTGTATGCAAGTATTTAAATGTTATGGACTGGTATATATTTCTTACATTATCAACTGTAACTGTTTCATATAATAATGTTATGTTTTCCGATATATTTTGTTTTGCATATATCAGTATACCATTCTTAGAAACAGCATTTGGTCGAATGTCTTTGTGTTGTAAAGGATCTGTTGGTCATAAAATCTAAATTTGGAAAGTTCTCATTCAAAACTGCGTTTGAATAACAGCTATATGATTTTTGTTTAACAGCTACATGTAATAGTACTCAGATTTCCATAAAATTGCAACAAGAACCTTCATTAGGCCGATCGTTGATCGTTATAAGTTATAAACGATGTGGTAAGCCTGATAGCTATATCTTGAAGTATAACGAAAATCGGCCGATAGGCTCCATAACAGCTATACGATATATCAGTCCGATCTGGCCCGTTCCGACTTATTTAAAGAGGGCAGAAATAAAAAGCTTGTGAGCAAAGTTTTATGATGATAGCTCAATAACTGGGGGACTAATTTGCGTTGCAACAGACAGACGGACTGACTGATTGTTCCTATAACAGCTAAGAATATAAAGGTCTGAGATATTCAAATGGAAAAACAAAGGGCGGGTTACTGTATAACATTAAAAGGTATTGATAATGTGCGGTATTTCCAAAAACAAAACAGGTTTGCATACAAAAACCCTGATTTCAGCCGATTGTTCCTATGGCAGCTATATGTTATAGTGGTCTGATTTTGATACAATTTTGACAGCACATTAAGAACGTAATAAGAATAAGATTTGCCAAATCTTGTTGCAATATCTTGAAAAACAACAAAAATCGGCCGATAGCTTCTATGACAGCTATACGATATATCGGTCCGATCTGGCTCGTTCTGACTTATTTACAGCCTACAGCAATAAGAAGCTTGTGTGCCAAGTTTCATGAAGATAGCTCAAAAACTGAGAGACTAGTTTGCGTTGCAACAGACGGACGGACGGACGGACGGACGGACGGACGGACGGACGGACGGACTGACGGACGGACGGACGGACGGACGGACGGACGGACGGACAGACGGACATCCATTTTCCGACTCTCCTGGTGATGCTGATTCAGAATATATATACTTTATAGGGTCGGAGATGTCTCCTAAGGTGCGTTGCAAACTTCTGGCTAAAATTAATATACCCTCTGCAAGGGTATAAAAAAGACAAGACAACTTTAGGGGTTGACCCTCTTCCGTTGCCTATCTTGCCTAGCTCCAGTCAGAGCAAAAACAAGATAGCCACGACCAACTTACCGGCAAACACTATACAGAGTGTAAAACCTCTTGTTGCGGTGAAGCCGAAGAAAGTAGTGTTTGTCTCCCGATTGGCCCCTGACACTACTAGTGAGGATGTACAATCGTATATCCTTTCAAAATCACATATACCAAATATGTTGGTTGAGAAGTTTAACTTCAAATTTTCGCGGGACATATCTTCATTCAAGATAAGTCTCCCAGCAGAGCATTTCCCAGCTGTTTGCTGTGGTACTTTTTGGCCGCCCGACCTAATTGTTAAGGAGTTCACTCCAAAACAAAGAAGCCGAACCGCCGTATCCCTGCCAACGTTATCAATTTCATCCCCAACCAAGACCTCCAGAACTCCAAAAGATGGAATGCATGCAAAAAACTAATATCGCATCTTTCTATTGCCTATCAAAACGTTAGAGGTCTTAACACTAAGATTTCTAATCTTTTTGTTGATAGCTCATCTTTTGATTTCAAAATACTAATACTTACTGAAACCTGGTTAAAGCCTACCATAAGTAACTTAGAACTTTTTCCCAATAAATACACTACCTTCAGATGTGACCGTCTATCACGATCTGGTGGTGGTGTTCTTATTGCTGTTGAATCAGACATGTCGTCAGAAATTGTTTTGACGCTTTGTCCACCTCACGTTGAATTTGTGTGTGTAAAAATAAGCGTGAATCAAATTTCAATTTATATAACTTGCTCCTATATTCCTCCTTCTTCTGAACTTTCTTTGTATGCAGAACATCTTTCCTGCATTCAATCTATTGAATCTAAACTTTTGGACAGAGATTACCTCTTGGTTTTTGGCGACTTTAACTTGCCCCAAGTCTCATGGTCCTCTCAAGCCAATTGTTTAATTCCCTCAGTGTATAATTCATTTATTAATAGCCTTTATGAATTATGCTTGTCTCAAATTAACCCTTTTCGTAACATCAGTGACAATACTCTTGACTTGATTTTTGTCTCTGATTCTTTATCTAACACGATTTTTAGAATCGATCCTCTAGTTCTTCCTGAAGATCCTTATCACCCCACACTTAATATATTACTAGAATTGTTTACTCCAGTGCAAACGTCAATAGTTATACCTAACTTAAAATCGCGTTGCTTTCGCAAAACTGATTTTGTTAAGCTTAACTATCTAATTTCAACTCATGATTGGTCTTTATTTTATTCATGTTCAAATTTAAATTCTTGCATCGCATATTTTTATAAAGCCTTAAATGCATTTTTTTGATGTTTGTGTTCCGTGTGCATATCCGGCAAAGTCTAACTGGCTTCCGTGGTATACACGTGAACTACTAAGGTTAAAAAATGTTAAATCCCGGCTTTATAAAAAATTTACTTCTTCGGGTAATCCCTCTGATTATACCCGATACTTGCAACAGTTTATCTTACAAAAAATATTTAAATCGTTGTCGACTTGAATTTGCACGTAACCCTAAACAATTCTATAACTTTGTTAACATTAAACGAAAATCCAATAGTTTCCCACCTTATTTTTTATATGAAAACAAGAAAGCAACCAGTGATCAAGACGCTGCTGAGCTGTTTGCAGACTTTTTTCAATCTACCTATTCCTCTACTAACTTCGACAATAATCTTCCATATCCGTACTTAACTCAAAGATCAAATTCCATTTCTTGTGATATGATCGATGAGGAATCATTACGGACTAATCTATGCTCTATTAATCCAATCTTCTCTCCCGGCCCTGACGGAGTACCAGGATGCGTACTTAGATTTTGTGCCAATAGCTTATTTAGACCCATTTTCAAGTTATTTAACTTGTCTTTAGCATCTTGTACGTTTCCTCCAATCTGGAAAGAATCTTTTTCTATCCCTCTTCATAAAAACGGGTCTAAGTCTGAAGTAATGAATTATAGGTGCATTTCCAAATTATCCTCTATTCCAAAGTTGTTGGAAAAAATTATTACTGTGGAGTTAACACATAAGTGCAAGTCACTTATTTCGCCACATCAACATGGCTTTGTAAAATCTCGATCTACTACCACGAATCTTCTGGAATTCACCTCAATAATTAATAAAGGTTTTCAGAAGAAAATGCAAACTGATGTGGTCTACACAGACTTCAGCAAAGCATTTGATTCAGTAAATCACTTACTTCTTCTTCATAAGCTTAATCATATTGGCTTTTCCTACCCATTGCTCCTTTGGATCTCCAATTACTTAACTTGTAGGTCCCAAAGGGTACTTTTCAAATGTTTGCTATCTAAGCCTATCTCTGTATCCTCTGGTGTTCCTCAGGGCAGTCATCTTGGGCCTCTACTCTTTAACCTATTTATAAATGATCTTCCCTCTGTTCTACACTATTCTAATATTCTAATGTATGCTGATGATGTAAAACTTTGCTTAACATACAATGATCTGACCGCTAATTCACTTCAAGTCGATATTGACTCATTTTTTACTTGGTGTAGCCGTAATTTGCTATATTTAAACTGTTCGAAGTGCAAGGTCATGTCATTTTATAGAAGTAATTCTCACGTTATCAACTATACCCTTGATCAATTTCCACTTAACAGAATTTTTGAGGTAATGGATCTTGGAATTCTTTTTGATCATAAGTTGAAATTTGATTGTCATATAACACACATTATCAATAAGGCGTATCGGACTCTTGGCTTCATTAAAAGATGGGCTAAAGAATTTGAAGACCCTTATACGACAAAATTGTTATATACTTCTCTTGTTCGCCCGATTTTGGAATATGGATCCTGTGTATGGTCTCCTCAATACCAGGTCCATCAAGACAGAATTGAGTCTGTCCAAAAGCAATTTTTGCTCTTTGCTTTGCGTCGCTTTAACTGGGTTTCTAGCGTAGATTTACCACCTTACTCAAGCAGACTCCTGCTAATTAACCTACCCTCCTTAACTAACCGTCGTATTATGCTAGGTGTTATGGTCATAATAAAACTAATAAAATACGACATCGACTCTCCTTTCCTGCTTAGCCAACTAAACTTTTGTGTTCCTTCTAGGGTTACACGAAATTTTTTACCACTTTCTTTGAGCTTTTGTACTAATAACTATAGCTTGCATGATTCTTTTAGAGTTCTCTGAGCCGATTACAATAAGCTTTTTAGAATAATCAACACGGAATCCTCCCTCTCATCTATCAAATTATCTATATTAAATTACCTAACCTTTTCACCAATTAACTATACATCCTAACAACTAATACTAATCTACCGATCTGATTGGGTTTTTCTGGGTTTTCCCCAATCCTTTGCAGCAAATGCTGGATCGTTTTTTTTATATTTCCCAGCCTAAATTTTAAAATATAAATATATTTTTAATTAATTTATACTGTTTTTTAAAAAAAAATTCAATTTTTTTAATTTTAATTATAACTAATTTTAATTTAAACTTAAAAATTAATTCTAATTTCAAGTCGACTGCCTTAGTTGACGTTAAATACATAAATAAATAAATAAATAAATAAATAAATAGTGTCTGCCAAAATGTCATACCGGTTGGCATTGTTCGTTACTTCGTCTAAAGTTGTGTTGGCGTTGGCGCGTGTGATTTTTGGTTTGTTTACATTTTTTTTGGGGGCTTAGCTTTCGTTTTATTTGGATGTAGCGATCCATTCCAGTCTGTATGGCCGGCTTTGCGTTTTCGTTTTCGTTAGTTGCAGTTTGTTTTGCTGTCTGCGCAGCTTTCGTTGTGTTTGTATGTGTTGAGCGGGCAGTCGGCATCGGTGTTGTTTTAGTTATTAAGGTTGTCGCGACAATTGAAGAGTTTGTGCTTGCTGTTGCAGCTAAGTTCTGTTATCTTTCCTTGGTGTAAGCCGATTTTGTTGGTAAGGGAGACAAAGAGCAAGATCGTTCTTTGTCGTTCGCTGTAAATAGGTGTTCGTTTGGCGGGTTGGGAGTTGCCGATCGCGGGCGGTCGGATTGTGTCGACCCGATAGATAGTAGCGACGGCGACGGGGAGCAAGAGCGTTCTCTGTCGCGTGTTAAGAGAGAAAGATCAGCTGTCGGGTTGGGGGTGATTGACCGCTCGCGGTTCGATTCCGCAGAGACGACGGAAAAGTAAGCGTTGTTGCGTTGCGAAGAGAGCCGTCGCTCATCTTGCTGACGTTGACGCTGCGCGCGAGCTTCGTTTTCACTCATTGTTTTTGGTTAGTTTATTTATATTTGTAATTAGTTAATTGTTGATTAATAACTTATAGATTTGTTAGAAAATCTATATGTGCAGGCATTGCACTGAGCGTCTTTTCGCTTATGATTTTGATTTTGTGATTGGTTCACTTCAATTGCTGACGCTGCTTTCACTTAAATCAACCGATTTTATGCGGAGCTCGAAAAAACACGTCTTCACACGTCAGCGGTTGAAATATGAGAACCTTTAGCTAAATCAATAGTTGAGAAGTATTGACAGCGTCCAAGCTTGTCTAATATTTCGTCCATTACAGGAATAGGGAATTTGTCGTCAATGGTTATTTCATTGAGACTGCGATAGTCTATGACTAATCGAAATTTTGGTATACCAGAAGCATCGTTTTTCTTTGGGACAATCCAAATTGGAGAACAATAAGGGGATTTAAATTTCCTAATTATATTTTGTTCTATCATTTCGTAAATTTGTTTGTTGACCTCTTGATCAAACGCTTGGCGGTATTTATAAGGTTTTTTATAAATAGGGTCTTCGTGCTTTGTAAGAATAGAATGTTTAATCGTACTTGTGAAGGTCAAATTCTCACCTTCTCTGTACTGAATATCATTGTACTCTAGCAAGACATGCAAAAGTTGTTCCCTTTCTTCTGTATTCAGATGTTCCAATCTGAATACAATGGATTCTCTTAACTCGTCGTCTAAGGCGTAATTAGAGGGTATTTCTAGAAGGGCTTCTTCTATGGGAGGTGTATTAAGTGGGGTTTCCTCAGCTTTAGAAATCTTGTGATCTTCTAACTTAGATGACTTGGGGTACTCATTGGTGACCTTGGACTCATCTTTTCTTAAGTGGGGTTTCCGCTTAATTTTTAGGAGGGTTTTCTCCTTTTTTGGGGTAAGTAGAGGAGTTTCCTCTGTGTTAGATGACTTAGGGCACTCATTGGTAGCCTTGGACTCATCTGTTTGGGTGTGGTCGTACCACATTTTAAATGGATATCCATTTATATTGACTGACCGTTTGAGTTGAGTAGTTAATTTGAGCATTAGTTGACTCTAAATAATTTCTACCTAACAGTAAGTCATATTTTTCTGAGAAATTGTGAGACAAGAAAGTTTGTTTAGTAGGACATAGTTTGCTTGAATGTAATGAAACGCTTTGGCTTAATACTATGGTGCCATTTATAGTGTAGACTTTTACTTTAGAAGGTTTGGTTGGGAAATTAAAAAAATTTTGTTTCATAATATTGATAAATGAACCAGTGTCTACTAGGCATCTAAGAGTAATATTATTCATTTTAATTTTTAAGAATGGGTTTCCTCTTCCTCTGAGTCGCTTTCCGATTCCGTTGGCTGGTTGAAGAAAATTTTCGCCTGTGTCCATTTTGTGTTTGCCACTAGCATTGCTACCTTGTTGTTGGTAATTAAGGGAATTTTGGGCTCTACCTAAATTTAGTTTTTGCTTAAATTCACTGAAAACTTGTGGGCTTGATTCCACTGGTTTGGAACTAGTGCTTGGATAAGATTTATTTGTGGCATGCATTGCATTGCTCACGAAATTTTGATTTTGTCCCTTACTCTTTGAGTTTTGGGAAGGGTTTGAGTTAGAATTATTTTGGGGTTTTGTTCGGTCGTTGTAAGTTACTTCGTATACGCCTTCTTCTTGCGCTACTTGTTTGAGTTTGGATACTGTTGATATATCGGATATAGCAAGAGTCATAAATAGCCTATCATGTAACTTTCTCCTGATTACATTTTTAATTGTAGTGTTTAACGCATTTGTGTAAACTATAGTGTTATTAATATCGTTCTCTAACATGAGTTTGTTTGATATGATAAATGACTTAGTTTCTGGATCTTCGACGAACTTACGGATATTTCCAGGGAATGGTGTGTTGTAGAGACGTCGTAGCAGCTCCTCACATGGTGTCTGGGTTTTGTACTCATTGATAAGGGCATTCATCAGGTCTGGCCAGCTTCTGGCTCCGGATAGTTGGGATACGCGTTGGGCATCTCCTGCGAGTTGCATCTCGATTGCACTGCTTCTGTCTGGTGTCACTTGTTGGGTATAATTGAAGTACGAACTCGATCCTTTTGATAAAGGCACTGAGCTCTTGAGTGTTTCCGCTGAATGCAGGTATTTGTCTAATTTGACCTAACGCCTGATTCAGGTGGGGCTCCGACAATAGTTGAACTTGTTCGGTTGCCATGATTTTGTTGTTTTGTTTTAGCAGAGTTTTTTTTTGTTGTTGGTTGTTTTTACACTTTTATGGTTGGTTGTTTTTACACTTTTATTGTTCTTTGTATGCAGTAGATTGACTATTGCGTGTCAATCACCGACTATACGTGGAGTTCTTTGGCGGATAAAACGATTTTATTGTATTACGATGCACTTTTACCTTAGCGCCGATTCGCGTGGTTCAATCACAAAAAGATACGCTTGGTCGTACAAGGATCTTTTAAACGATCTTGGTAAACGAGTCGCACAACTTTTTCTTTTTATCCTACCGGCTGCGCCATTAACGAATTCAGACCAAGGGTTTAATAAAAAAACACAGTTGTTTTTAATTTTATTAGTTAAACACTTTTTTATTTGCTTCCAACGGAAGAACTAGAGCCTTTAGATTATATAGGGTTTGATAACAGACTTTAGCGAGCTATCGCGGTTGATAGCGTACTCGGTGCTCGGGACTGAGCTGAACTGAACAGATCTAAGCTGAACTGATCAGAACTAAACTGAAAGTTTACTGAACTACTACTTAGATGCGTGCCTGGGTTTATATAGGCAGAGTGGGTGTTAAGAGAGCAAACTCTTTAAGAGAGTTTAGCTAATTTGATTCTAATGTTCTCTTTAAGAGAGTTTTGCTATTTTGATTTTAATGTTCTCTCATTGAGAGAGGGAGAGGTTCCCGATAAATAGGGGTAATTGGGGAATCCTGAGACAAGTGCCTGAGCGGAAACTCGAGCGATAAAGTTTTGTTATTTCAGTTGGCTCGCTGTAAATATTGGGCGGAGACCCGGGTGATGAAGCTTTATTATTTCAGTTGGCTCGCTGTAAACATTGGGCTAGCCAAGTGATCGAATTGGGGACAATTATTTAGGTGATCGGGTTCGAAGCAATAATTTGTTATTGTTCGCGTTTTTGGTTTTATGATCTGTGGGAACCAAAGTTAATCGAAGGGCTCTCGTTCTTTAATTACATTTTGTACTTAGACATTAATGTGTGTATGTGAGTTTTACAATAGTGTGCGTTGTTTATGATTATATTATGTGGAATTGGGGAGTTTCAAGTGTGGGTGTAGAATGGATATGTCACTTGTTACGCTTTGCAATTCTAATGCCATTCATTTATCTATTGAGTTTCTCTCTTAGGTACTGATTTTGTGGTAAATTTTCAAAGACTTGTGTTTGTTTGATAAGTTCTTCATAAATAATTTCGGTTTTAGTTAAATTAATAGATAAGTAATGATATTCATAGTTTATAGGTAAATCAATTGACCCGGTTTGAAAGATTAAGTAGCTGATTTTGGCCTGGATAGGGGTTACTTCTAGGTTTTGCGTGCTAATTGTTGATAGTAGGCATAACATGATTATCATGATCGGGAGTAGGCCTGGAATTATCATTATTATATGTAATTTTATTAATTTTTTTCTTTTTAAACTTAGATTTATAATGTATTATCTTTCTACCTCTATTTGTTTCTTCAAAATGTTTTTCACATATTTGTCTTAAGTTTCCTGTCTTTTTGAATGGGTTAATTGTTTTTGATCTAACCAGATGAGATTCTCTGAAATTAGTTTCTTGTCTACTTTCGTTGAGTTTGTCAATTTGGTCTATTTTATTTTGCTGCGTGTTATAGGCAGGGGTTCCTGCATAAATGAAGATGTCTGCTGGTGTTCGACCAGTTGTGTTGTGTTTTGTTTTATGATTGTATACGTAAAGTATTTTTTCGAACTTAGTGAATTGGTTTTCTGGTTCATTCTCGCTTGTGATTATTCTTAGTTTTTCGTTGACAGTTTTATGAAATCTCACAATATCAGAAATTCCATTTTTACTCGTTGTTATGTTTAAAGTTACTTCTTCTGAATCTAACCAGAGCTTAAGTGCGGTGCACATGAAAGCGGAGTCTTTGTCGGCTTTTATTTCTATGGGTTTACCCATGTCATTGAATATACGTAAAATAGCTCTTTTAGCTTCAAGCCAATCTCTACTATTTACTTCTATCAGGGAGGCGTATTTAGAATAAATGTCAATACATGATAGAAATTGTTTACTGTTTATTAAATAAAAATCCATGACATACTTGTCTCTGGGGTTGAAAGTTTCAGGGGTTGTTTCCAGGGCTAATTTTGTATTTCTATGTTCGGTTTTCGCAATGTTACAGATTTCACATTCGTTTATGATGTTTTGGATAAGTTTTTGATAATCGGGGTAATAATAAAGTTCTTTGAAGTGAAGAGTGAGTTTTTCTATGCCTGGGTGTAATAATTCTTTATGTGCTTTGAGGATAATTTCTTTGAATTGAGCATATGTTTGGATATCTATTAGTTTACCATTGGTTCTCATAGTTTTAGTGAAATTTTCGGGACTTATAATTTGAATATAAGCATTTTGAAAGACTTTAAAGTCGGCTTCATAAGGGAAGTAAATAACACTTTTCTTAGTGAAGAGGTATTCTTTAATTAGGTCTTTGGCAAAGGAGACATCTCCGACCCTATAAGGTATATATATTCTGAATCAATATCAACAGCCGAGTCGATATAGCCATGTCCGTCTGTCCGTCTGTCTGTCTGTCCGCCCGTGTGAACACCTGGATCTATTATAAGAGCTAGAGTTCCCAAATTTGGTGACAACATGTGTTATTACTGGAGGCTGATCAAGTTTATTTTGGATTTTAGCCACGCCCCCACCCGCCTCCATAAACTTTTTTTTCAATTATATGTACCAAAGTTATTTGCACTGATTATCATTTCAATTTTTTGGCAATTGCGTAATAGACTTGGTGGCTAAGTGGATGTGGTCGACGACTGTCGTGCAGAAGGGTACGGGTTCTAATCCAACCCGGTGCTAATGTGCGGGTTTTTATGGATGGTTTTTTTTTTCAAGCATTTAAAATATTTTAAGTTTAGTATTTAAAATGCATTTGATTAAACAGAACTTAAAAGGGAGTGAGTTGGCATTGTCTTACACACACACGACACAATAATAATTTGTTTTTGTCCTGTACGACAAGCTGAATGGTCTTATAATGCAACTTTACCGACCAAACTCAAAATGCGCTCATGATAAAGCTGTTATAGTCGCAGACTGCATAGACCGAGTTTTTTGGAGGTCCAAGTTCAAGACCTCCTCACGTCGGTAAAAAATTTTTTGTTGTTTTTTCTGTTCTTTTTGTTTGCATATGCGTTATCCTTCATATGCGCTTCTTTGGCGTCATTGTTGTTTTTGTTTGAGTACTTACTCTTACTCTCGTGTACTCCCACGCTCTCTTGCTCTCACGCTGTTTACGCTCTCGCTCTGCTTACCCTCTGTTGTTGTTTTGTTTGAGTGCATTCTCTCTCATTCTCAACCGCTCAGATCGTAACAGCTGAGCTTGTATTTCTAGCTTGTGCACTTGCGTTGGGTACAAACTAACATACTAACTGTTTCTCTCATTTATTGTTCTGCCTATTCCTATTTTCTTTTCTTTGCATTTTTTGGAGTTCCCTACGTTTGTTCGGGTACATCAATTTATACAAATAGTTAACGTTCGGTTTTAAATCTTTATTTTTTTATTTCATATTTCATTTTTCTTTTTATCTCATTTATTCTTTTTATTTTTTAAACATTTCAAAAATGCTGCCTTGCTGTGCATCAATTTGTTCCCAATGCCGATTACATTGGCTGCTGGCTGTGCGATAATTTCATGCACGTAAAATGCGCTGGCCTCTCTTTAAAGATCAGAGAGGCAATTAATAAAAACATCGGCCTTAAATGGTCATGTGATAATTGTCGTGTGGGTGAACTAGAGCTTCGTAAAGTTTTTACAAAAACTTCTCTCGGTTTTTCCCGTATTCGCTCTCTTTTCACGAATCTCATGTCCGAGTTTACGGATCTTGAGACTCAAAAAAACTTTCTCCTACACCAGTGGCAGTTGATCACTCAAATGTTCCTCTTCAAGCAACATCTGAAACATCTTCAGTCCCTCTTCTTCCCACGAACGACCCTCTTTTGATGAGTTTTAACTCTCCACTCCCGTCCTGCTCTGGGAAAACCATTGGAAGGGATATTTCTGTCTTGCCAACTTCAAATAAAAAAAAAGACAAGACAACTTTAGGGGTTGACCCTCTTCCGTTGCCTATCTTGCCTAGCTCCAGTCAGAGCAAAAACAAGATAGCCACGACCAACTTACCGGCAAACACTATACAGAGTGTAAAACCTCTTGTTGCGGTGAAGCCGAAGAAAGTAGTGTTTGTCTCCCGATTGGCCCCTGACACTACTAGTGAGGATGTACAATCGTATATCCTTTCAAAATCACATATACCAAATATGTTGGTTGAGAAGTTTAACTTCAAATTTTCGCGGGACATATCTTCATTCAAGATAAGTCTCCCAGCAGAGCATTTCCCAGCTGTTTGCTGTGGTACTTTTTGGCCGCCCGACCTAATTGTTAAGGAGTTCACTCCAAAACAAAGAAGCCGAACTGCCGTATCCCTGCCAACGTTATCAATTTCATCCCCAACCAAGACCTCCAGAACTCCAAAAGATGGAATGCATGCAAAAAACTAATATCGCATCTTTCTATTGCCTATCAAAACGTTAGAGGTCTTAACACTAAGATTTCTAATCTTTTTGTTGATAGCTCATCTTTTGATTTCAAAATACTAATACTTACTGAAACCTGGTTAAAGCCTACCATAAGTAACTTAGAACTTTTTCCCAATAAATACACTACCTTCAGATGTGACCGTCTATCACGATCTGGTGGTGGTGTTCTTATTGCTGTTGAATCAGACATGTCGTCAGAAATTGTTTTGACGCTTTGTCCACCTCACGTTGAATTTGTGTGTGTAAAAATAAGCGTGAATCAAATTTCAATTTATATAACTTGCTCCTATATTCCTCCTTCTTCTGAACTTTCTTTGTATGCAGAACATCTTTCCTGCATTCAATCTATTGAATCTAAACTTTTGGACAGAGATTACCTCTTGGTTTTTGGCGACTTTAACTTGCCCCAAGTCTCATGGTCCTCTCAAGCCAATTGTTTAATTCCCTCAGTGTATAATTCATTTATTAATAGCCTTTATGAATTATGCTTGTCTCAAATTAACCCTTTTCGTAACATCAGTGACAATACTCTTGACTTGATTTTTGTCTCTGATTCTTTATCTAACACGATTTTTAGAATCGATCCTCTAGTTCTTCCTGAAGATCCTTATCACCCCACACTTAATATATTACTAGAATTGTTTACTCCAGTGCAAACGTCAATAGTTATACCTAACTTAAAATCGCGTTGCTTTCGCAAAACTGATTTTGTTGAGCTTAACTATCTTATTTCAACT
Organism: Zaprionus kolodkinae; assembly: GCA_018901885.1. Lineage (NCBI taxonomy): Eukaryota > Metazoa > Arthropoda > Insecta > Diptera > Drosophilidae > Zaprionus > Zaprionus kolodkinae. Next base: position 184,765 of record JAEIFM010000398.1, on the reverse strand, counting down.
CATGATTGGTCTTTATTTTATTCATGTTCAAATTTAAATTCTTGCATCGCATATTTTTATAAAGCCTTAAATGCATTTTTTGATGTTTGTGTTCCGTGTGCATATCCGGCAAAGTCTAACTGGGTTCCGTGGTATACACGTGAACTACTAAGGTTAAAAAATGTTAAATCCCGGCTTTATAAAAAATTTACTTCTTCGGGTAATCCCTCTGATTATACCCGATACATAGTTGCAAAGACAAATTTTAGCACTTGCAACAGTTTATCTTACAAAAAATATTTAAATCGTTGTCGACTTGAATTTGCACGTAACCCTAAACAATTCTATAACTTTGTTAACATTAAACGAAAATCCAATAGTTTCCCACCTTATTTTTTATATGAAAACAAGAAAGCAACCAGTGATCAAGACGCTGCTGATCTGTTTGCAGACTTTTTTCAATCTACCTATTCCTCTACTAACTTCGACAATAATCTTCCATATCCGTACTTAACTCAAAGATCAAATTCCATTTCTTGTGATATGATCGATGAGGAATCATCAGCTCTATTAATCCAATCTTCTCTCCCGGCCCTGACGGAGTACCAGGATGCGTACTTAGATTTTGTGCCAATAGCTTATTTAGACCCATTTTCAAGTTATTTAACTTGTCTTTAGCATCTTGTACGTTTCCTCCAATCTGGAAAGAATCTTTTTCTATCCCTCTTCATAAAAACGGGTCTAAGTCTGAAGTAATGAATTATAGGTGCATTTCCAAATTATCCTCTATTTATATAAAGTTGTTGGAAAAAATTATTACTGTGGAGTTAACACATAAGTGCAAGTCACTTATTTCGCCACATCAACATGGCTTTGTAAAATCTCGATCTACTACCACGAATCTTCTGGAATTCACCTCAATAATTAATAAAGGTTTTCAGAAGAAAATGCAAACTGATGTGGTCTACACAGACTTCAGCAAAGCATTTGATTCAGTAAATCACTTACTTCTTCTTCATAAGCTTAATCTTATTGGCTTTTCCTACCCATTGCTCCTTTGGATCTCCAATTACTTAACTTGTAGGTCCCAAAGGGTACTTTTCAAATGTTTGCTATCTAAGCCTATCTCTGTATCCTCTGGTGTTCTTCAGGGCAGTCATCTTGGGCCTCTACTCTTTAACTTATTTATAAATGATCTTCCCTCTGTTCTACACTATTCTAATATTCTAATGTATGCTGATGATGTGAAACTTTGCTTAACATACAATGAACTGACCGCTAATTCACTTCAAGTCGATATTGATTCATTTTTTACTTGGTGTAGCCGTAATTTGCTATATTTAAACTGTTCGAAGTGCAAGGTCATGTCATTTTATAGAAGTAATTCTCACGTTATCAACTATACCCTTGATCACTTTCCACTTAACAGAATTTTTGAGGTAATGGATCTTGGAATTCTTTTTGATCATAAGTTGAAATTTGATTGTCATATAACACACATTATCAATAAGGCGTATCGGGCTCTTGGCTTCATTTAAAGATGGGCTAAAGAATTTGAAGACCCTTATACGACAAAATTGTTATATACTTCTCTTGTTCGCCCGATTTTGGAATATGGATCCTGTGTATGGTCTCCTCAATACCAGGTCCATCAAGACAGAATTGAGTCTGTCCAAAAACAATTTTTGCTCTTTGCTTTGCGTCGCTTTAACTGGGTTTCTAGCGTAGATTTACCACCTTACTCAAGCAGACTCCTGCTAATTAACCTACCCTCCTTAACTAACCGTCGTATTATGCTAGGTGTTATGGTCATAATAAAACTAATAAAATACGACATCGACTCTTCTTTCCTGCTTAACCAACTAAACTTTAGTGTTCCTTCTAGGGTTACACGAAATTTTTTACCACTTTCTTTGAGCTTTTGTACTAATAACTATAGCTTGCATGATTCTTTTAGAGTTCTCTGTGCCGATTACAATAAGCTTTTTTAGAATAATCAATACGGAATCCTCCCTCTCATCTATCAAATTATCTATTTTAAATTACCTAACCTTTTCACCTAACAACAATTAACTATACATCCTAACAACTAATACTAATCTACCGATCTGATTGGGTTTTACTGGGTTTTCCCCAATCCTTTACAGCAAATGTTGGATCGTTTTCTTTTATATTTCCCAGCATAAATTTTAAAATATAAATATATTTTTAATTAATTTATACTGTTTTTTAAAAAAAAAAATTCAATTCATAATTTTCTTTTTTTAAGTTTAATTATAACTAATTTTAATTTAAACTTAAAAATTAATTCTAATTTCAAGTCGACTGCCTTAGTTGACGTTAAATAAATAAATAAAAAAATAAATAAATAAAATGATAACGAAGTTTTTACTATATTTAAGGAAATTTAGCCATATTTCGCAGCATACAGTAATGTATGTACAACATAAACGACAAATCTGCTTGCATTATTAAATTTCTCAATAAATATGTGAAGCATTATATAGGCATCTCTTTTACACATTCATAATTAAAAGCATTCTGATGCGTTCTAATTGGAAAGCACTGAAAGCAATGCGGCAACATCTAATAGGAACCACGTGCAACTTTCATAGTCAGAACAAATTTTAGACTGTGAGACGTGTTTTTTTTCGCATAGTTGTAGCGGGTATACCACAGTCGGGCGCGCTCGACTGTAGCCTTTCCGACTTGTTTTTATTCTAGTTTTATGAAAGTATCTTATTATTTGGACATCGTCAAAATTGTCTTTTAAAAATTATAATTGTCTGTTATAATAATTGAGGGGTCTTTCGGTTAAGGAAATGTGGCTTTGATTGTCTTCTTGTGCGCTATGCACAGTAGCTGCTGTGGTAATGGAAACTGGGTTATCTTCTCTTAGGAAGTTTTCTTGAATTTGAACTCTGGATAAGGCATCAGCGACATGATTTTCCTTACCAGGTAGGTATTGGATATTATAATCATATTCATTTAACTTTATCTTCCATCTTTGTAATTTCATATTGGGTTCTTTTACGTTACTTAGCCCTACAAGTGGCCTATGATCGCTTAATATTTCGAACTTTCTACCGAATAGGTAAGACCTGAAATATTTTGTTGCCCATACTATAGCTAATAGTCTTTTTCTATTGCTGAGTAATTGAGTTCGTGTTCGTTAAGAGTTCTGCTAGCATAGCAAATGGGTTTATGCTCTTGAGATAATACAGAACCTATAGCTATATTAGTCGCATCTGTTGTTAATGAAAATTTCTTTTCGAAGTTAGGGTATATTAGTATTGGATCGGACATGATGAGTTCTTTTAGTTTTTCAAAAGCGGACATGTAATCGTTATCTTCTGTATTGATTATTGCTCCTTTTTAATTTGAGTGTCATTGGTTTTGCTATTTTTGCAAAATTTGGGATGAACTTACGGTAAAATCCGCAGAGTCCAAGAAAAGACTTTATCCCTTTTATGGTTTTAGGAATGGGAAAATTAACAATTGCGTTTATTTTGTTAGGGTTCGATTTTATACCGTCTGTTGTGATAATGTGACCTAGAAATTCAGTTTCTTTCTTTAGAAATTCACATTTGTCAAGTTGCAATTTTAAGGCTGATCGTAGCTTTTTGAATACTCTTTTCAATGATATTATGTGTTCCTCTAATGAAGTGGAATAAATGATAATATCATCTAAGTAAACTAGACAATCCTTGTAGATTAAATCTTCTAGGAGGTTGTTCATGCAACGTTGAAAAGTTGTTGGTGCATTTTTCAGACCAAATGGCATACGAAGATATTCGTAATGTCCGTGTTTTGTTAAAAATGCTGTTTTGAATATTGATTTGATCCATTTGAATTTGATGGAAACCTTTAGCTAAATCAATAGTTGAGAAGTATTGACAGCGTCCAAGCTTGTCTAATATTTCGTCCATTACAGGAATAGGGAATTTGTCGTCAATGGTTATTTCATTGAGACTGCGATAGTCTATGACTTATCGAAATTTTGGTTTACCAGAAGCATCGTTTTTCTTTGGGACAATCCAAATTGGAGAACAATAAGGGGATTTAAATTTCCTTATTATATTTTGTTCTATCATTTCGTTAATTTGGTTGTTGACCTCTTGATCAAACGCTTGGCGGTATTTATAAGGTTTTTTATAAATAGGGTCTTCGTGCTTTGTAAGAATAGAATGTTTAATCGTACTTGTGAAGGTCAAATTCTCACTTTCTCTGTACTGAATATCATTGTACTCTAGCAAGACATGCGAAAGTTGTTCCCTTTCTTCTGTATTCAGATGTTCCAATCTGAATACAATGGATTCTCTTAACTCGTCGTCTAAGGCGTAGTTAGAGGGTATTTCTAGAAGGGCTTCTACTATGGGAGGTGTATTAAGTGGGGTTTCCTCAGTTTTAGAAATCTTGTGATCTTCTAACTTAGATGACTTGGGGTACTCAGGAGTTTCCTCTGGACTCATCTGTTTGGGTGTGGTCGTACCACATTTTAAATGGATATCCATTAATATTGACCGTTTGAGTTGAGTAGTTAATTTGAGCATTAGTTGACTCTAAATAATTTCTACCTAACAGTAAGTCATATTTTTCTGAGAAACTGTGAGACAAGAAAGTTTGTTCAGTAGGACATAGTTTGCTTGAATGTAATGAAACGCTTTGGCTTAATACTATGGTGCCATTTATAGTGTGGACTTTTACTTTAGATGGTTAGGTTGGGAAATTAAAAAGATTTTGTTTCATAATATTGATAGATGAACCAGTGTCTACTAGGCATCTAAGAGTAATATTATTCATTTTAATTTTTAAGAATGGGTTTCCTCTTCCTCTGAGTCGCTTTCCGATTCCGTTGGCTGGTTGAAGAAAATTTTCGCCTGTGTCCATTTTGTGTTGGCCACTAGCATTGCTACCTTGTTGTTGGTAATTAAGGGAATTTTGGGCTCTACCTAAATTTAGTTTTTGCTTAAATTCACTGAAAACTTGTGGGCTTGATTCCACTGGTTTGGAACTAGTGCTTGCATAAGATTTATTTGTGGCATGCATTGCATTGCTCACGAAATTTTGATTTTGTCCTTTACTCTTTGAGTTTTGGGAAGGGTTTGAGTTAGAATTATTTTGAGGTTTTGTTCGGTCGTTGTAAGTTACTTCGTATACGCCTTCTTTTTGCGCTACTTGTTTGAGTTTGGATACTGTTGATATATCGGATCTAGCAAGAGTCATAAATAGCCTATCAGGTAACTTTCTCTTGATTACATTTTTAATTGTAGTGTTTAACGCATTTGTGTAAACTATAGTGTTATTAATATCGTTCTCTAACATGAGTTTGTTTGATATGATAAATGACTTAGTTTCTGGATCTTCGACGAACTTACGGATATTTCCAGGGAATGGTGTGTTGTAGAGACGTCGTAGCAGCTCCTCACATGGTGTCTGGGTTTTGTACTCATTGATAAGGGCATTCATCAGGTCTGGCCAGCTTCTGGCTCCGGATAGTTGGGATACGCGTTGGGCATCTCCTGCGAGTTGCATCTCGATTGCACTGCTTCTGTCTGGTGTCACTTGTTGAATATAATTGAAGTACGAACTCGATCCTTTTGATAAAGGCACTGAGCTCTTGAGTGTTTCCGCTGAATGCAGGTATTTGTACTCGGTGCTCGGGACTGAGCTGAACTGAACAGATCTAAGCTGAACTGATCAGAACTAAACTGAAAGTTTACTGAACTACTACTTAGATGCGTGCCTGGGTTTATATAGGCAGAGTGGGTGTTAAGAGAGCAAACTCTTTAAGAGAGTTTAGCTAATTTGATTCTAATGTTCTCTTTAAGAGAGTTTGGCTGATTTGACTTTAATGTTCTCTCATTGATAGAGGGAGAGGTTCCCGATAAATAGGGGTAATTGGAGAATCCTGAGACAAGTGCCTGAGCGGAAACTCGGGTGATAAAGTTTTGTTCTTTCAGTTGGCTCGCTGTAAATATTGGGCGGAGACCCGGGTGATGAAGCTTTATTATTTCAGTTGGCTCGCTGTAAACATTGGGCTAGCCAAGTGATCGAATTGGGGACAATTATTTAGGTGATCGGGTTTGAAGCAATAATTTGTTATTGTTCGCGTTTTTGGTTTTATGATCAGTGGGAACCAAAATTAATCGAAGGGCTCTCGTTCTTTAATTACATTTTGTACTTAGACACATTAAGTGTGTATGTGAGTTTTACAATAGTGTACGTTGTTTATGATTATATTATGTGGAATTGGGGAGTTTCAAGTGTGGGTGTAGAATGGATATGTCACTTCCCCATCCTTAAGAAAATAACTTTCAGGCAATAACTTTAGGGTACAATACAGGGGTATTTACTGAAGGTACATTATTTTCTGTTTCAGGACTTATGATAGTTTCATTAAATTTTGTGGTATAGTTTTATATTTATAAATGAAGTACAATGCTGCGATTATAATTATTATTACTAATGTTGTAGCTGTTATTATTTGGAAGCCATTACTCGTTTGAGTGTGTTGTTCAATTATCTCTTTTGTCTGAATGTATTCGAGTGGTTCAAGTTTTGTTACATTATTGTTTACATAGATAGTTTGAGTGTACTCTAACATTGTATTGGTAATCAAAATTTCTTCTAACTGAATGGAACAATTAAATGCTTTTATCATGTTATTACCTTCTATTATAATTCCTCTATTGATACAATTTTGGTTTAACGTAGTTTTAGGAAGTTTCGAAGTTGTGATATTATGTTCAACATATTTTATTTCAAAATCAGAACGTGTTTTACTGTATCTACATTGTGTTGAGACTTGGTTAAGTATACCTGTTATGCATTTATTTATGACCAAGCTTTGAGAACTTGCTATAAAAGGTTGGTTATTATGCGAAAAATATTTGTCATGTATTGTTTCAGTTAGTATGTTATTATTTTCGTCGGGGTATGGTATTATTTCGGTGTTTTAGGTGTTTTAATTATTTCTCTCGGAATGTGGGATATTATCAAAATTTCGTTAGTGTCAGATTTAAGCCAAGCAGAAGTTTGGATATTAAGAATTTTTTCAGAATTAACGTGAGTAAGGGTTTTGGATTGAAGATACCTAAGCGTGTCAGTTGCATACCAAGTTCTATGTCTTCTATGTATTCGGTGAATTGTTGTAAGTTGAAAATTAGTGAGGCTAACATTTGTTCTTCTTCAAAATTATTGTTTAAATGATTGGTTAATTCTATTCCTTCATTAATGTTTTCTATTACATGGTTGAGTTCGCTTATTTGTACATTGTTTTTGGAAATGTTACCTATTTGTTGTTGTAATTCTTCTTTATCTTCTTGATCTAATGTGCCGAATAAGTATTTGTAAATAGTTCCCATAAAATTTGCAAGACCGCGTTTGTTACGCTTTGCAATTTTAATGCCATTCATTTCTCTATTGAGTTTCTCTGTTAGGTACTGAATTTGTGGTAAATTTTCAAAGACTTGTGTTTGTTTGCTAAGTTCTTCATAAATATTTTCGGTTTTAGTTAAATTAATAGATAAGTAATTATATTCATAGATTAAAGGTAAATCAATTGATCCGGTTTGAAAGATTAAGTAGCCGTTTTTGGCCTGGATAGGGTTTACTTCTAGGTTTTGCTTGCTTATAGTTGATAATAGGCATAACATGATTATCATGATCGGGAGTAAGCCTGGAGTTATCATTATTATATTTACTTTTATTAATTTTCTTTTTCTTTTAAATTTAGATTTATAAAGTATTATCTTTCTACCTCTATTTGTTTCTTCAAAATGTTTATCAACTATTTGTCTTAAGTTACCTGTCTTTCTGAATGGGTTAGTTGTTATACCCTTCGACCATTGAAAATGGTCAAAAAAGGGTATACTAACTTTGTGCAAAATGTATGTAACAGGCATAAGGAGGCGTGGCAGACCCCATAAAATATATATATTCTTGCTCAGGATCACTAGCCGAGTCGATTGAGACATTTCCGTCTGTCTGTCCGTCTGTCCGTCTGTATGAGACAACAGATCTCAGCTATTAAAAAAGCTAGAGATACCAAATTTGGCACGAAGGTTCCTATGCCACGCCAACCGCCCCCGCAAATCGGTTATTTGCGATTATTAAGCAAAGTATTAAACCCATAATGTTCTGCTTTGGTATGTAGCTTAATGCAATATATACATATTCTCCAAATAACAATCCGATCGGACCAATACCACAGAAGTTATTTAAGTCAACGTTTTCAGTACAAATATTCGGTACTGGCAGCAGCCGACGCGCTGCTTTGACGTCAACGTTGCGTCGTGTCGCTTTACTCTTTACGCGCGTCGCTGTGTGAGTGCGAGCGAGTAAGCTATATGCAGTAGAAGTATTTGTGCAGAATTTCTGTATGAAATTATGAGTGTGGTTACACGTTTGTAACGGATTTACAAAATTGGGAGAAGGGTATCTTACTGTCGTGCGCCCGACTGTAGCCTTACCCACTTGTTTTTATCTAACCAGAGGAGATTGTCTGAAATTAGTGTCTATACTTCTACTTTCTACTTTCGTTGAGTTTGTCAATTTTGTCTATTTTATTTTGCTGCGTGTTATAGGCAGGGGTTCCTGCATAAATGAAGATGTCTGCTGGTGTTCGACCAGTTGTGTTGTGTTTTGTTTTATGATTGTATACGTAAAGTATTTTTTCGAACTTAGTGAATTGGTTTTCTGGTTCATTCTCGCTTGTTATTATTCATAGTTTTTCGTTGACAGATTTATGAAATCTCTCAATATCAGAAATTCCATTTAACTCGTTGTTATGTTTAAAATTACTCCTTCATAATCTAACCAGAGCTTGAGTGCACATTTTTTTTTTTTTTTTTTTTATAGTGTGTTTGTTATTTATTGAATCATCTCATTTTTGAGTCTAACAATAAGTTTGCTAATCTTAATCTATTATAGTTTACAATTTAAAGGTTAATTGTATTGGTGTTAGGCGGCCCTAAGAAGAATTACGCTGGGCTGGTAGGTCATTTCGCTGCAGCCGGGTTGAGCTGCGAGTTTTTAGTAGGTGCTTGGCAAGGGGATTTGGATGAGAGTCAAGCTTTTTTAAGTATTTGACTTTTTTTTTCAATTAATACATTATTTACATGTTTTATGTTTAAGTCCCTGTGGATATTCGCGCTTCGAACATACCAAGGAGCCCCGGTCATGGTGCGCAAGATTTTTGATTGGGCTCGCTGAACTATTTCGATGTTGCATTTTGACGCACTACCCCATAGCTCAGAGCCGTACGTCCATATGGGCTTAAGCACAGAGTTATATAAGAGTACTTTATACTCCAGCCTTAGTGGAGAGTTGGAGTTGATAAGCCAGTGGAGACCAGCTGCCTTGAGTTTCATATGCGTAGTCTTAGCTTCGATGTGCTTTCACCAGGTGAGCCGCCTGTCTAGGTGTGCGCCCAGATACGTTACTTCGGCAGCTTGTGGGACGGGTGTATTGTATAGGGCTAATGGGGGGCATGTTTCTCTGTTGAGTGTAAAAGTTACGTGCTTGCTTTTGGCCTCGTTAATGCGGATGCGCCAGTCTGCAAACCATCTTTCCACCCGTATGAGGTGGTGAGCTAGTTGTTCAGTTGCAATTTTTGGAGAGTGGGAGCGACTGAGGATCGCAGTATCATCGGCGAATGTGTGTGTTGTTAGCTGGGAGTTAGTTGGGATGTCCGATGTGAACAAGATGTAGAGAACAGGGCCCAGAACGCTTTCTTGTGGGACACCAGCGTTAATATTGCAGTCGTGGGATACACTGTTGTTGCACCTAACTGCGAAAATGCGTTTGTAGAGGTAATTCTCCGGTAGCTTGTGTGTGTTTTGCGGCAACATTTGTATAATTTTGAACATAAGTCCATCAAGCCAGACTCTATCGAAAGCCTGAGCTACGTCCAGGAATAGCGCCGAGCAGTATTCGCGGTGCTCAAAGGTAGTGCGTATTTCAGACGTGATGCGATTAACCTGTTCAATGGTTCCATGCTTCTGTCGGAAGCCAAATTGGTGTGACGGTATTATATTACCTTGTTTGATGTATGGCGTTAATCGTAACAGGAGCACCTTTTCAAAGAGCTTAGATAGGCATGTTAGAAGGCTAATTGGCCTGTAGGATGCTGGTGAAGTTTTGTCCTTTCCTGGCTTGGGAATCATTATTATAATTGACTTTTTCCATTGCTTTGGGAAGTAGCCAAACTTAGCAATTGCGTTGAATAGCTGACAAATTGATTGAATCATACATTGGGGGAGGTGTTTGATCATTGTTGTCGTAACCAAGTCATGACCAGGCGATTTTCCTGGCTTTAGTTCTTTGATTATTCTCACAATTTCGTTAGGTGTAAAAACAATTGGATTCAAGGGAGCGCAGTTGCCAGGCGACAAGGGGAGACTAAACGAGTTGGTAGGGGGGTTAGGCTTCCAGGTGGTCAGCAAAGGTGCAAGCTCTTTGTTCGTCGCTACGAATCCATTTGCCATCAGCATCCCGTAGAGGTGTAGCAACTTCTGTTGGTGCTTGGAGGTGCCGGTGTGCTTTCCACAGAGAGTGTTTTGTGCTAGATGGTGAGAGTTGCTCGATGTAGCTGTGTTGTGCTTCCGCTTCCTTGAGCTTGAGTGCTCTGGTAAGCAAGCGCGTGGCGGCCTTTAGTTTTTGCTTTGAGCTCAAGGATCTATGTTTCTGCCACTCCCTGCGCAGGCGTCGTTTATCAAGCACCAGGTTCTCGATGTCTCTGTGCGTTTTGTTGGGTTTTGTAGAGGCGAGCAAGTCTGGTGGTGTAGAGACTTTTGCTGCTGCCACGAGCTTAGATACCAGCACGCTGTTAAGGTTGTCGATGTCTTCTTCGGAGCTTAACGAACTTAGCGCACCAGTGTGTGCGCAGACGTACTTTTTAAATGTAACCCAGTTGGTCTTGTTGCTTGTGAGTCTATAAGGCTTCTCGTTAACCTGCGGCTGCTGAAGGAGATTTAGTAAGACTGGAGAGTGGTCAGAAGATAGGTCTGGGAGTGACACTGCTGAGATGAGATGGGATGGAATTCCTTTGGTTATTGCAAAGTCGATTAAGTCGGGGATTCTTTTTGGATCCGCTGGCCAGTATGTAGGTCTTCCCGGTGACACGTAGCTAAGCTTTCTTTTAGTTTTAATTACTGTGTTGTAAAGTTCCTTGCCTTTGGGGGTTATGAGTATGTATGTTTGGCGTTGTAGTCGCCAGCCGCGACAAAACGCTCCCCTAATGTGTTGAAGTATTCCATAAAGATGTCTTCAGTGATTGAGAAACGAGGTGGACAATATACTGCAGCTAGAGTGATCAGGCCATTTCCAGATTGCACGCTAATGGAAGTGGATTGCAGATAAGGTTTAGCGTAAGTGCTATGTGGATGATGCTTGATGCGTGCTCTTATTAGTATTCCTGTGCCTCCATGGGCTTTACCGTCTGGGTGGTTTGTTGAATAGAATCGGTATCCTGGTATCTGGAAGTTGTATTTATTTGTCAAATGCGTTTCAGATAACAGCATGACATCGATATGTTTTCCGTTAAGAAACTGTGAAAGCTCAAGTTTGTGCTGAGAGACGCCGTTGGCGTTCCACGTTGCTATTCTTAGAGAAGCCATTATACTGATTTTGTGGATACAATCAGCTGTATCAGCGTATTCTGATTCCTCATCAGCTCTTGTAGTGTGGCTTTCATAAAATCCATGAATTTTTCCAGGCTTTGTTGCAGTGAGGTCATCAACGCTTCAATGCTAGCAGGCGCATTCTGCGTGTGTTGTTGGTCGTTTGAGATTTTGTTTGCTGGCTGGGAATTACGCGGAACGTCTGTTGATGCAGGTGGTGGCTTGGTGCCTGATTTGAGAGCGCTTGCAAAGGAGACGCTAGGGTCGGTACGTAGAACAGGCTGGGATGGTGCTAGGGAAGTGGTTGCTCTGTTTGAGGATGCGGCGACGAAGGTGTGGCTTCTGGAGGGTAAGTTCCGAGATGAAGGTGCGCGATTATAGAGGCGATTTTTCAGGTCTTTGAAAACAGCGCAACCACGCCAGTTTGCTGTGTGGTTCTCACCGCAGTTGCTACACGATTTGACTGAACTATCCTCCTTGTTTTTTGGGCAGTTCGCAGTGCTGTGCGGGTCGCTGCAGACAACGCAGATTGATCTCAAGGTGCAGTATGCTCTCGTGTGGCCATATTCTTGGCAGTTTGTGCACTGTACCGGCTGGTTGCGTTTGTGTGGCTGCTCCACAGTGATTCTACGGTGCACTTCTTGAGAGTTTCTTTTGAGGGCTATGCCTTCTGGCTCCAGCTCCACTTTGAAGAGTGGTTGCGGTTCCTTGTTTTTGTTCATTATGTTGATCGCAGATTTGACATTAAAATTTTTTGTTTTGAGCGCTGCGATGATCTCATCAGTCTTAACAGTTGATTCGATTCCTTTGATCACAACTTGCAGGCCCTTGGCGCTCTTTAGTTGATACGTGTAGAAACTTTTTTTGGCGTCATCCAGATATTTAGTTACATCTCGATGGCTAGATTCGGTTTGCGTTTGAATTTTGGTTTCGCTTATGTTTCCTTTTGTTAGTGGGATAACATGAAAGTTGTTCTCGCCAATGAGTGCCACTAATTTGTTGACTAGCGCAGTTGTTGTTTTTTCACGAAGATATATGGGCGGCGGCTTTACTTTCTTCGTCACATTGGATGATTCGTCGATCTGATTTGCTGGGGTATTGTCTAAGAGAGCGAATCTATTTGAGCTCTCACCAAGAGGTTCACCAGTAGCAGCGTTGCTGCGGTTAACTTTCGGCTTGTTACCGCTCCCTTTGTTCTGTGGGCTCAGTTTACGCTTGCTCTTAATGTAGCGATCGATGCCAGTTTGCACCAGTTGCTCTTTTCGGGGTTGATTCGGCTGCGTTTCGTGCTTGCTTTCATTTTGTTGTTGCACTGGCGAGCGAGAGAGGCGAATTTGGTACGGCCGAAGTTATAACGGTCGTTGTTGTTGGGCAGAGTACCGATGTTGTTGTAGTGCACGCTGTAAGCGCGCTGGCAATTGAGAGCGAAGTGACTGTGCTAGTAGCTACTGAGCTTACCGGTGTAGGTGCGTGGGAGCACAAGAGAGAGACTTGCTGACTAACTTTCAGGTCGTAGGGTGCTGACATCAGCATAGGCGAGCAAGAGCGGGGCCTTTCGAAGTCCGCTGGCTTGAGTTCATTGACCGCGTTTGTCGAGCTGGGCTCTTTGATGACGGGAGTTTCTGAGACGAAAGTAAAGTACGCGTTACTTCGTTGCAGAGAGAGCCGACGCTCGTCTTGCTCTTTTTGCTTGTGAGAACGAATATCTCGCTGACTCATAGCTGCACTTTTGTTGTGTTATTTGATTTCAATTAATAGTAATTGCGATCACACAAAGCAAGATAAAACAATTTGCGAATTTTCATCGCTGGAATTAGTAATTATGTTTTTGTTGATGTTTTGTTGGTGTTTTGTTTAGATGATACGTCGGTGATAATAAAAGAGTACACGGAGCACTGACTTAACACGTCTGTGTCAGCTGACAGTCCAACGATATATGATAGCGGAGTTTTTGTCGGCTTTTATTTCTATGGGTTTACCCATGTCATTGAATATACGTAAAATAGCTCTTTTAGCTTCAAGCCAATCTCTACTATTTACTTCTATCAGGGAGGCGTATTTAGAATAAATGTCAATACATGATAGGAATTGTTTATTGTTTATTAAATAAAAATCCATGACATACTTGTCTCTGGCGTTGAAAGTTTCTGGGGTTGTTTCCAGGGCTAATTTTGTGTTTCTATGTTCGGTTTTGGCAATGTTACAGATTTCACATTCATTTATGATGTTTTGGATAAGTTTTTGATAATCGGGGTAATAGTAAAGTTCTTTGAACTGAAGTATGAGTTTTTCTATGCCAGGGTGTAATAATTCTTTATGTGTTTTGAGGGTAATTTCTTTAAATTGAGCATATGTTTGGATATCTATTAGTTTACAACTGGTTCTCATAGTTTTAGTGAAGGTATTCTTTAATTAGGTCTTTGGCAAAGGTGTCGGTCATTTTATTTTAACTAATTTTTATTCTGAACGTATCTTATTATTTGGACATCGTCAAAATTGCCTTTTAAGAATTCTAATTGTCTGTTATAATAATTGAGGGGTCTTTCGGTTAAGGAAATGAGGCTTTGATTGTCTTCTTGTGCGCTGTGCACAGTAGCTGCTGTGGTAATGGAAAAAGGGTTATCTTCTCCTAGAAAGTTTTCTTGAATTTTAACTCTGGATAAGGCATCAGCGACATGATTTTCCTTACCAGGTAGGTATTGGATATTATAATCATATTCATTTAACTTTATCTTCCATCATTGTAACTGTTATTATTTGGAAGCCATTACTCGTTTGAGTGTGTTGTTCAATTATCTCTTTTGTCTGAATGTATTCGAGTGGTTCAAGTTTTGTTACATTATTGTTTACATAGATAGTTTGAGTGTACTCTAACATTGTATTGGTAATCAAAACTTCTTCTAACTGAATGGAACAATTAAATGCTTTTATCATGTTATTACCTTCTATTATAATTTATCTTCTCCTAGAAAGTTTTCTTGAATTTGAACTCAGCGACATGATTTTCCTTACCAGGTAGGTATTGGATATTATAATCATATTCATTTAACTTTATCTTCCATCTTTGTAATTTCATATTGGGTTCTTTTACGTTACTTAGCCATACAAGTGGCCTATGATCGCTTAATATTTCGAACTTTCTACCGAATAGGTAAGACCCGAAATATTTTAGTTAATAGTTCTTTTTCTATTGCTGAATAATTGAGTTCGTATTCGTCAAGAGATCTGCTTGCATAGCAAATGGGTTTATACTCTTGAGATAATACAGCGCCTATAGCTATATTGTTAATGAAAATTTCTTTTTCAAGTTAGTGTATATACTTAAGTAGTTATAAATTTTTTCGAGTCGAATAAATGATCCGTCAATAACAAAGACAAAGATCAACGCTGAAATAACTATAAATTGAGAACACGAACAATTTCGGTGAACTTCTTTATTTAGAAAATGTCAGCTTAAGACTAAATGTATAAAGTTTTGAACGGCTCGAAGTGAGCCGCGAGAAATGGAAATGTCTAGTCAGCATTTGTGGGGTTTGGTTTTTTATATGTGTACAAAAAGAGTGATATGGTTGCACAACAAATCATGCGCTTAAGTGTAAACGAAAAATGTGAATTGGTTTCATGTTTTGTGTGTTTATGCATGTGCAAGATTGTATGTGCTAGTTTTATGTAAGCGTAATATGTGAAGCATATTATGCTACTTCCCTCCCCTTAAAAGGAAGCTTATGCTTCTATTGGGGTTGACGTATATAATCTTGGTAATGCAGTTGGGTTTGTATCTTGTGTTTCCATAATTGTTTTTGTTGTTTTTAGTTTTAAGTAGATACAAACTATACAAAATGTAAGGCTTATGAGTGATACGATAATAGAGACTGTAATATTATTGTTTGATATAAGTTTTACAATGTCCTTATGTTCTATTGGTTTTATTTTTATTAAATCAATGGGTGTGTACAATGGTGTTAGATTTATTTCGGGATTCAGCTGGTTTTCGTTTAACGTATTTTTTCCTATTTTGATTTTACATTGTTTTATTGTTATTATTTTGTTGCCATTAATTGTTACATTTTTATTTATTTCTTGGCAATCTTGTTCTATAATAGTATTTTTTATGTTCCAAGTAAGGATATTGTTTGGCTCTACATATTTAATTATCTGGTTAACTGTTGTAGGGACGAAATTGCATATTGGTTTAGTTCTTTTTATAATGTTCTTAATACATTCGTTATTTATTTCTTTTCAATTTTGGTTATAGATTTTGCCATGTTCTTCAAAATAAGTATCTTTTTCGTTGTGATCGAGTTGATATCCGTTATTATCTGGGTAGGGTATTATGTTAATGGTGTGAACAGTTTTTTGTTTAATAGGGATGTGTGCTACGATAAGTATTTGATTGGTACTAATCCAGGTTGATGTTTTCATTTGTAGTATTTTGTTACTGCAACGTTCTCTAGTCTGTCGTAATTAAGTAGTTTGGGGTTAAATAGTCCTAGTCGCGAAAGTTGCATTCTATATACTCTGTAAATTGGATAAGTTCGTATACTAACTGTTCTCTGTTACTATGTTCGTCTAAAAATTCTTTTGTTCTTTGTATGTTACTGTTGATGAGTTGAATTACGTCGTTTATTTAATGTAGATTTATTGAACTCGTTGCTACTGATTCTAACTGTTTCTCAATCTTTGTTCGGTCATTGTTGTCTAGTGTTCCAAATAAATATTTAAACGCAGATCCTACTATGTTGATTAGTCCTCGTTTCTGTCTATTTGTCTGGTGTAAAGTTATTCCGCTAAATTCTCTTCGCATTTTATTGTATAAAAGGTAAATTTGGGGAATATTAGTGTAGTTAGTCATTTTATTGTTAAAGTAGTGAGTTAGGTTATCTATTTCGGAAAGGTTTATGCGAAGACAATGATGTTCATATTCTGAAGGGATTTGAATTGATTTATCGGAAAATAAGAGGTATCCATGGTTAGTGTCAATGTTGTTGATTTGAAGTTGTTGGGTTTGGCATACTTTTGTAAACGTGAGGAGGAGCATTATGATGAACCAGGGGCCTGTGGAATGGGAAGTTCATTAATTTTTTTCTGTTTTTTTATACCCTTCGACCATTGAAAATGGTCAAAAAAGGGTATACTAACTTTTTGCAAAATGTATGTAACAGGCATAAGGAGGCGTGTCAGACCCCATAAAGTATATATATTCTTGCTCAGGATCACTAGCCGAGTCGATTGAGACATGTCCGTCTGTCTGTCCGTCTGTCCGTCTGTCCGTCCGTCCGTCTGTCCGTCTGTTTGTTTGAGACAACAGATCTTAGCTATTAAAAAAGCTAGAGACACCAAATTTGGTATGAAGGTTCCTATATATCCGGGGCAGGTGAAGTTTATGTCAAATGTTTGATGCCACGCCCACCGCCCCCGCAAATCGGTTATTTACGATTATTAAGCAAAGTAATGAACCTATAAAGTTATGCTTTGGTATGTTTAAAGCTAAATGCAATATAAACATATTCTCCAAATTACAATCCGATCGGACCAATAAGACATAAGTTATTCAAGTCAACGTTTTCAGTACAAATGTTCGGTACAAGCAGCAGCTTTGCGCTGCTTTGAGCAGTCGACGCCGACGTCGACGTTGCGTCGTGTCGCATTACTCTTTACGCGCGTCGCTGTGTGAGTGCGAGCGAGTAAGCTATATGTATTAAAAGTTTTTGTGCAAAAATTTCTGTTTGGAATTAGTTTGTAACGTATTTGGAAAATTGGGAGAAGGGTATCTTACTGTCGGGCGCCCGACTGTAGCCAACCTACTTGTTAAATTGGGTCTTGTAGTAATGTGTTTCTCTATTTCTATTGGTGATTTTGTAATGGTCTTCGTCAGTTTGTTCGACGTTCCTTGTTAATTTAAAAGGGTTTTCTAATTTCCCTTTTTGTAACGGTCCCTTTCTATATCTAGTGTCGACGTTGTATTCTGTACGGTCTTTGTTTATTTCGTTGATTTTAATTTCTTTGTTTGTTGTGTATCTAAAATTGGGTGTCCAGCATACATAAATATGTGGGCAGGAGTTTGTCCAGTAGTATCGTGTTTGGTTTTGTGGTTGTAAATGTAAAGAATCGTTTCTATTTTACTGAGCTTAGCTTCATTGTCATCGGAATTTTTTATAATACGGATTTTTATACCCTTCGACCATTGAAAATGGTCAAAAAAGGGTATACTAACTTTGTGCAAAATGTATGTAACAGGCATAAGGAGGCGTGGCAGACCCCATAAAGTATATATATTCTAGCTCAGGATCACTAGCCGAGTCGATTGAGACATGTCCGTCTGTCTGTCCGTCTGTCCGTCTGTCCGTCTGTCCGTCTGTCCGTCTGTTTGTTTGAGACAACAGATCTCAGCTATTAAAAAAGCTAGAGACACCAAATTCGGTATGAAGGTTCCCATATATTCGGGGCAGGTGAAGTTTATGTCAAATGTTTGATGCCACGCCCACCGCCCCCGCAAATCGGTAATTTACGATTATTAAGCAAAGTATTAAACTTACAAAGTTCTGCTTTGGTATGCGTAAAGCTGAATGCAATATGAACATATCCTCCAAATTGCAATCCGATCGGACCAATAACACAGAAGTTATTCAAGTCAACGTTTTCAGTACAAATGTTCGGTACGAGCAGCAGCCGGCGCGCTGCTTTGAGCAGTTGACGTCGACGTCGACGTTGCGTCGTGTCGCTTTACTCTTTACGCGCGTCGCTGATTGAGTGCAAGCGAGTAAGCTATATATACTTGAAGTATTTGTGCAGAATTCTCTGTTTGAAATTATGAGTGTGATTACACGTTTGTAACGGATTTTAAAAATTGGGAGAAGGGTATCTTACTGTCGGGCGCCCGACTGTAGCCTTACCTACTTGTTTCATTTATCGTTTTGTGGAGCCTTTCTTCATCTGCAACACCAGCCAACGTTTGAGGGCTAAGCTAGAAAATGCGCCATCTCTGTCTGCCTTTAGGATTCCTGGTTTTCCCAACTGATTGAATATGCGCATTAGAGCATTTTTACATTCTATCCAATCTTTTGTTTTTATCTGCTCAAGGGTGGCGAATTTAGAATAAATGTCAATACAACTCAAATAGTGATTCCCTTCAGAGGAGTAGATATCTATTACGAATTTATCGCGGCAATGTTCGGGTTTAGGGGTGACTTTCATTGGCATTTTTGTATTTCGGTGTTTTGTTTTTGCTAGGTTACAAACTTGACATTCGTTAATTATATTTTGGATGAGGAGTTGGCTATTTGGGAAGTAGTATGTTTCGCTGAAAAGTTTTACAGTTTTCTGTATTCCGGGGTGTAAGAGTTTTTCGTGTGTGTTTAGAATTAGTTCTTTGAAATTTGCGTACGTTGGAATGTTTTTTAGTATGATGAGGCTTCGGAAAATCTTTGTATATCTTGGATTCATTGTCTCCTTATATGCTTTTTGAATTACTTCGAAATCTGCATCGCTTTCGATGTAAAGAGCGCTGGTTTTTGAACAGAAATAGTCGAGTAAATATCGTTTGGCTATTTCAAGAGTCATTTCTTCATATGAAAGGTGTATAATTTGTTTTTTGAAGTAAGTTTCTATTTCTGTAATATTGTATTCTGTACTTTAGTAAAGATGATTTGTCTTTTATATTGATTAATAGCTTTCTCTGATAGTCCGATCAAATTGTTACTATCCTCTTCAGCACTATGTTGTGTAGATTCACCAAAAAATGTTTGTTCTATCTTTACTCTAGAAAGTGCGTCTGCTACGTAATTTTCCTTTCCTTTTATATATTTTATGTCAAAGTCATATTCTGAAAGTCTAATTTTCCATCTTGTTAATTTTGAATTAGGTTCTTTTAGTTTGTGTAGCCAACACAAGGGTTGGTAGTCGGAAGCTACTTCGAAATGTCGTCCCAACAGATAGTGTCGGAAGGTTTTAGTGGCCCAAACTATTGCTAATAATTCTTTTTCTATGGCGCTATAATTGACTTCATGTTCATTTAATGTTCTGCTGATGTAACTAACAGGGTGTCCGTCTTGTGATAGAACAGCTCCTAAAGCTACATTGCTGGCATCTGTTGTTAATGTAAATTTCCTCTCGAAATTTGGTATTTTTAGGATCGGGTCTTCAGAGATTAATAATTTTAACTTTTGGAATGCTTCTAAGTATTCTGGACTGTTTATATCTATTGTTGCTCCTTTCTTAAGGCACTTGGTCAGGGGCTTGGCAATGTCAGAAAAGTTAGGTATAAATTTCCTATAATACCCTGTAAGTCCTAAAAAGGCTTTAATTTCTTTAGTTTTTCTTGGTAACGGATATTTTACTATAGCTTTGATTTTATCCGGGTTTGGTTTAATCCCGTCTTTAGTAATAACATGTCCTAAGAAAGTTGTCTCTTGTTTTAAGAACTCACATTTATTTAGTTGTAATTTTAAATTTGCCTGTGATAATTTTTCAAAAACAGCCTGTAAGGCTTGAAGATGTTCTTCTAGAGATGTGGAGAAAACTATGATGTCGTCTAGGTATACTAGACAACATTTATTTAGAAGTGGTCCGAGTAAATTATTCATACATCGTTGAAATGTAGCGGGGGCATTTTTAAGCCCAAATGGCATTCGCGTGTACTCGTAGTGTCCATATTTTGTAGAGAAGGCAGTTTTGGCTATTGACTCTGAGTCCATTTCTATTTGATGAAAGCCCTTTGCAAGATCTATTGTTGTGAAATAATTTGACCTCCCTAGTTTTCCTAATATTTCGTCAATGTTTGGTATGGGGTATCTGTCGTTTATTGTTATTTCTTTCAATTTCCTATAGTCTATCACAATACGGAGCTTCTGCTGCCCAGAAGCATCTAGCTTTTTAGGTACGACCCAAATGGGGCTGTGGATTACGGCGAATTACTTTCTCGGATAATACCCTGTTCTAACATGTCTTGGATTTGTTTTTCTACCTCCTTTTCATATGTCTGTTGGAAACTATAAACTTTAGAGTAGACGGGGATATTGTGTGTGGTGTTGATAGTATGCTTTTCTTGGTTTGTGAATGTGAGCGTGTCACCTTCGTGAAATTGGATGTCTTGGTATTTTATCAGTAGGTTAGTTAGTTTTTGTTTTTCTTCTACGTTAAGGTGTTCTAGTCGGAACAAGTTTTCCTGAAGCGTGGAGGTTTTCAAATAGGTGGGATCTTGCGGAAATGAAGGGTCCATTTGGATATGATTCTGTTCTGTAATGTTATTATCGTCTTTTATCTTGTATATTTTGTTAAATAGGGTAGCGGTTTTCTTTTTATAATTGATTATTGCCTTGGCTTCGGACAACAATTTGCGTCCAATCAGCATGTCATAATGATCCGAGAACTGGTGGCTCAAGAACTCTTGGGTAATAGGGAAGTAATTATTAGGTGGTCTATTTGTAAGTGTGTTAAGAATTAATGGGCCATTACTAGTGTGGATTAGACGATTGGTTTCTTGTATTGGCCTTTGAAAGACATTTCGCGTGAGCATATTTATCGTAGACCCTGTATCAATTAAACAGTTCAATTCAGTATTATCATGTTTTATCGTTATATATTGGCCTGATCCGGGGCTACTAGCCGAAAATTTTCTGCTTGTTCAGGGTTATCTGGTTCGTTGTTATTTGTTGTTGGTATTTCCTCTTCTGTTGTCTCTGAATTGTCGTAGTTCTGTTCAGGGACACTGCACTGATTCTGGGGTATAGTACAACTGGTAGGAATAAGGTTGAGGTTGAAAATATTCTGGGTAGCAAGGATTATAGTAGTCATAATTATAAGGATTTTCGGGTTGATTGGACGTTACTTCCTGGTATCTTAACTCTTCTATGCTCATTTTAGACTGACCACTGTCTGACGGTCTCTGTCTTTTTACGGGGTTATTGGTCTGTACGTTCCCTGTTTGAGGATATGTTGTGGGCATGTTAGTGTGGTTAGGTCCAAAGCGATTTTGGTCAAAAATATTTTGCCTATTAAACGCTGGGTTTGGCCTGGGCATTTGTGACATGGGTATGTTAGGTTGTGGGTGGTAAATGGGTCTTTGTTGATAATGGATGACCGGATTTGGGTTAAGCCTGGGTATATTGGAATGTGCTTGGTGATAGGGTTGGTATGCGTTATTATAGAATGGTTGGAAAGGCATAAAGGGTCTAGTTTGGTTATTCATTTGTCTGTTTTGGGGGTTCGTTGTTAATTTGTTTGGAGTTGAAGTTGGCTTATTACTATCTTTACTTGAGGTTGGTGCCTCATACAGACCTTTTCTTGTAAAATATTTATCAGTGTTCTTAGATTTGGAATATTACAGTTTATTATTCTGACGTAAATATGGTTTGGAAGTTTTTCGATTAAGCTTTCGATGCTGCTTTGTAATAGTCTAGTTAATAGAGTGGTTTCGTTAATATTATTTTCTAATTCTAATTTACTAATAAGAATCTGCCGTTTTTTTTTTTTGGGTTCTTCGAGAAAATGACGAATGTTACCTCGATATTGTATGTTCCTGAATTCTTCTAAAAGTTGCTGGTTCGGTACTTGGGGCTTGTAGTTAAGGATGAGCTGGGTCCTAAGCTCACTCCAGCTGCTGAGGTTGGTTACTCCAAGGGTGCGGATAACATCGCCACTGATGTTCCGTTCGATGTGTCCAAAGATTATTAGCTTTTGTCTTTCGTCTTTGGTCTGATAAAGAGCCAAGATGAAGTCGACTCGACTGATGAACGTGTATAGGGTGTTAGGATCTCCGTTGAAAACCTCGATGGCGTGAATTTGTCTTTCGACTTGAACCATGTTCGAGTCAGACAATTCTACATATACTGGTGCGGCTACGGCCATTGTGGTTAGTTGGTTTGAATTTGGATAAGGTTTGCGTTCTCACTATTGGTTAGTGTCTTTATTTAGGTTCGTGATTTGGATAGGGTTTGCGTTCTCACTAATGGATTGTGTCTTTGTTTGGGTTTGTGTGTTTAATAAGGTTTGTGTTCTCACTATTGGATTGTGTCTTTGTTTAGGTTTGTGTGTTTAATAAGGTTTGTGTTCTCACTTATTGGATTGTGGTTTTCACTTAGTTTAACTGTCGTTATTGTAGTCACTTAGTTGTAGTTTATTTGGTTTTCACTTAGTTTAACTGTTGTTATTGTATTGCGCACTTGGCTATTTCGCTTTGTTTTGAGTAACCTTTATTAGATTTACTACTCAGCGAATTCAAAGGCGTCTTCTTAATTTTAAGTTTTTCACTTCCACTATCACTCTGTGGTTTCGGATATGTTGTTGGTTCACAAATTTCTTTCTTTTGAACTGATTGTACCGATTTACCGACGCGAGATATTGAAGTTGTAGTTCTTTAGCGGATGATACACAGAGAATTGAATATGTTTAATATCGCATCAATTAGTATCATCCTACCGGCTGCGCCACTTACGTAGTTATAAATTTTTTCGAGTCGAATAAATGATCCGTCAATAAAAAAGACAAAGATCATCGCTGAAATAACTATAAATTGGGAACACGAACAATTTCGGTGAACGTCTTTATTTAGAAAATGTCAGCTTAAGACTAAATGTATAAAGTTTTGAACGGCTCGAAGTGAGTCGCGAGAAATGGAAATGTCTAGTCAGAATTTGTGGGGTTTGGTTTTTTAGTAGAAGTATTTGTGCAGAATTTCTGTATGAAATTATGAGTGTGGTTACACGTTTGTAACGGATTTAGAAAATTGGGAGAAGGGTATCTTACTGTCGTGCGCCCGACTGTAGCCTTACCCACTTGTTTTTATCTAACCAGAGGAGATTGTCTGAAATTAGTGTCTATACTTCTACTTTCTACTTTCGTTGAGTTTGTCAATTTTGTCTATTTTATTTTGCTGCGTGTTATAGGCAGGGGTTCCTGCATAAATGAAGATGTCTGCTGGTGTTCGACCAGTTGTGTTGTGTTTTGTTTTATGATTGTATACGTAAAGTATTTTTTCGAACTTAGTGAATTGGTTTTCTGGTTCATTCTCGCTTGTTATTATTCATAGTTTTTCGTTGACAGATTTATGAAATCTCTCAATATCAGAAATTCCATTTTACTCGTTGTTATGTTTAAAGTTACTCCTTCTGAATCTAACCAGAGCTTGAGTGCACATAAAAGCGGAGTTTTTGTCGGCTTTTATTTCTATGGGCTTACCCATGTCAGGGAGGCGTATTTAGAATAAATGTTAATACATGATAGGAATTGTTTATTGTTTATTAAATAAAAATCCATGACATACTTGTCTCTGGCGTTGAAAGTTTCTGGGGTTGTTTCCAGGGCTAATTTTGTGTTTCTATGTTCGGTTTTGGCAATGTTACAGATTTCACATTCATTTATGATGTTTTGGATAAGTTTTTGATAATCGGGGTAATAGTAAAGTTCTTTGAACTGAAGTATGAGCTTTTCTATGCCAGGGTGTAATAATTCTTTATGTGTTTTGAGGGTAATTTCTTTAAATTGAGCATATGTTTGGATATCTATTAGTTTACAACTGGTTCTCATAGTTTTAGTGAAGGTATTCTTTAATTAGGTCTTTGGCAAAGGTGTCGGTCATTTTATTTTAACTAATTTTTATTCTGAACGTATCTTATTATTTGGACATCATCAAAATTGCCTTTTAAGAATTCTAATTGTCTGTTATAATAATTGAGGGGTCTTTCGGTTAAGGAAATGAGGCTTTGATTGTCTTCTTGTGCGCTATGCACAGTAGCTGCTGTGGTAATGGAAACTGGGTTATCTTCTCCTAGAAAGTTTTCTTGAATTTGAACTCTGGACTCAGCGACATGATTTTCCTTACCAGGTAGGTATTGGATATTATAATCATATTCATTTAACTTTATCTTCCATCATTGTAACTGTTATTATTTGGAAGCCATTACTCGTTTGAGTGTGTTGTTCAATTATCTCTTTTGTCTGGATGTATTCGAGTGGTTCAAGTTTTGTTACATTATTGTTTACATAGATAGTTTGAGTGTACTCTAACATTGTATTGGTAATCAAAACTTCTTCTAACTGAATGGAACAATTAAATGCTTTTATCATGTTATTACCTTCTATTATAATTTATCTTCTCCTAGAAAGTTTTCTTGAATTTGAACTCAGCGACATGATTTTCCTTACCAGGTAGGTATTGGATATTATAATCATATTCATTTAACTTTATCTTCCATCTTTGTAATTTCATATTGGGTTCTTTTACGTTACTTAGCCATACAAGTGGCCTATGATCGCTTAATATTTCGAACTTTCTACCGAATAGGTAAGACCCGAAATATTTTAGCTAATAGTTCTTTTTCTATTGCTGCATAATTGAGTTCGTATTCGTCAAGAGATCTGCTTGCATAGCAAATGGGTTTATACTCTTGAGATAATACAGCGCCTATAGCTATATTACTCGCATCTGTTGTTAATGAAAATTTCTTTTCCAAGTTAGTGTATATTAGTATTCGATCGGACGTGATGAGGACTTTTAGTTTTTCGAAAGCGGACATGTAATCGTTATCTTCTTTATTTATTATTGCTCTTTTTTTAATTTAAGTGTCATTGGTTTTGCTATTTTTGCAAAATTGGGAATGAACTTACGGTAAAATCCGCAGAGTCCAAGAAAAACCCTGTGAATCAGTGATTTGCGATTATTAAGCAACGTATTCAAGTTTCACCTATAAATAACAGTCCGATCGGTTAACAAACATAGATGTAATGCAAGTTAACGTTTTCTATTGATCTTTGAGGCGTTGCATACGTGCAAAGGAATTGATTATTTTCTTATGTGAAATTGAGATGGCATCTTTGCGGAGGAATGGCAATTAATGTTCTGTTAAAATGCATTAGTCAGCTGACTATTAATCGTTAAGACTGTAGTTCGACTCCCGTGGAGAAGATATTATTGAATTTGTTCTTTGTAGGCCATGGATTTACAAAAAAAACCTGATCTATTAGGTTTGTCGGATTGTGCGTAACAGGCAGAAGGACACATCACCTTTCACCTTTCTGCTTTGGCATACATATAGATAAATACGAAATGAACCTTCCCTATAACTTACAATCCGATCGGTTAATAAACATAGAAGTATTGAAAGTTAACGTTTTCTATTGATCTGTGAGACGTTGCCTACGTGTAACGTATAGGTTAATAAACATAGAAGTTATGCAAGTTAACGTTTCCTATTGATCTGTGAAGCGTTGGATACGTGCAACGCAATTGATTATTTTCTTATGTGAAATTGAGATGGCATCTTTGCGTAGTAAATGGCAATTAATGTTGTGTTAAAATGCTTTAGTCACCTGAGTATTAATCGTTAAGATTGTAGTTCGACTCCCGTGGGAAACATATTACTGAATTTGTTCTTTGTAGGCCATTGGTTTACAAAAAAATCCTGGTCTATTAGGTTTTTCGGATTGCGAATAACAGGCAGAAGGAGACATCAGCGACCACATAATGTATATATAGTCTTGCTCAGGATCACCAGCTAAGTCAACCCAGCCATGTTTGCCTGTCTGTCTATATGTGCGCATTATTCTCAGCTATAAAGAAAGCTACAGACACAAAATTTGGCATGAAGATTCCTGTATATTCTAGGCTGTAAATGTATTTTCAAATTTTGAGTACCACGACCACCGCCCTGTAAATCAGTAATTTGCGATTATTAAGCAAAGTATTCAAGTTTCATCGTTCTGCTTTGGCATACATATAGATAAATACGATTTAAACCTTTTATTAAACATAGAAGTAATGCAAGTTAACGTTATCTATTGATCTGTGAGACGTTGCCTACGTGTAACGTATAGGTTAATAAACATTGAAGTTATGCAAATTGACGTTTTCTATTGATTTGTTAAGGGTTGCATACGTGCAACGCAATTGATTATTTTCTTATGTGAAATTGAGATGGCATCTTTGTGTAGTAAATGGTAATTAATGTTGTGGTAAAATGCGTTAGTCACCTGACTATTAATCGTTAAGATTAATATTGAATTTGTTCTTTGTAGGCCATGGGTTTACAATAAAATCCTGGTCTATTAGGTTTGTCGGATTGTGCGTAACAGGCAGAAGGAGACATCAGCGACCCCATAATATATATATAGTCTTGCTCAAGATCACTAGCTAAGTCGACATGGCTAATGTCTGCCTGTCCGTCTGTCTGTATGAGCGCATTTTTCTCAGCTATTAAGAAAGCTAGAGACACAAAATTTGGCATGAAGTTTCCTGTATATTCTAGGCTGTAAATGTATTTTCAAATTTTGGGTACTACGTCCACCAGCCTATAAATCAGTCATTTGCGATTATTAAGCAAAGTATTCAAGTTTCACCTTTCTGCATTGGCATACATATAGATAAATGCGATATTAACCTTTTCTATAAATTACAGTCCGATCCGTTAACAAACATAGATGTAATGCAAGATAACGGTATCTATTGATCTGTGAGGCGTTGCCTACGTGCAACTTATCGGTTAATAAACATAAAAGTTATGCAAGTTAACGTATTCTATTGATCTGAGAAGCGTTGCACTCGTATACTCTTTGCGGAGTATATGGTAATTAATGTTGTGGTAAAATGGGTTAGTCACCTGACTATTAATATTAAGATTAATAATGAATTTGTTCTTTGTAGGCCATGGGTTTACAAAAAAATCCTGGTCTACTAGGATTGTCGGATTGTGCGTAACAGGCAGAAGGAGACATCAGCGACTCCATAATATATATATAGTCTTGGTCAGGATCACTAGCTAAGTCGACCTAGCCATGTCTGCCTGTCCGTCTGTCTATATGAGCGCATTATTCTCAGCTATTAAGAGACACAAAATTTGGCATGAAGATTTCTGTATATTATAGGCTGTAAATGTATTTTCAAGTTTTGGGTACCACGTCCACCGCCCTGTTTGGCATACATATTGATAAATACGATATGAACGTTTCCTATAAATTACAGTCCGATCGATTAGTAAACATAGAAGTAATGCAAGTTAATGTTTTCTATGGATCTGTGAGGCGTTGCCTACGTGCAACGGAATTGATTATTTTCTTATGTGAAATTGAGATGGCATCTTTGCGGAGAATATAGTTTTAAATGTTGTGGTAAAATGCGTTAGCTTTATTATTATGACATGACTATTAATCGTTAAAATTGTAGTTTGACTCCCGTGGGGAACATATAATTGAATTTGTTCTTTGTGACCATTGGTTTTCAAAAAAATCCTGGTCTATTAGGTTTTTCGGATTGCGCATAATAGGCAGAAGGAGACATCAGCGACCCCATAATGTATATATAGTCTTGCTCAGGATCACCAGCTAAGTCGACCTAGCCATGTCTGCTTGTCTGTCTGTATGAGCGCATTATTCTCAGCTATTAAGAAAGCTAGAGACACAAAATTTGGCATGTAGATTCCTGTATATTCTAGGCTGTAAATGTATTTTAAAATTTTGGGTACCACGTCCACCGCCCTTTAATAATTTGCGATTATTAAGCAAAGTATTCAAGTTTTACCTATTTGCTTTGGCTTACATATAGATAAATACGATATGAACCTTTCCTATAAATTAAAGTACGATTTGTTAACAAACATAGATGTAATGCAAGTTAACGTTTTCTATTGATCTGTGAGGAGTTGCCTACGTGCAACGTAGCGGTTAATAAACATAGAAGTTATGCAAGTTAACGTTTTCCATTGATCTGTGAAGCGTTGCATACGTGTAACGGAATTGATTGCACAGCCCCACAAAAATTATTTTTTGTCATGATCTGGGCATGCGGCATATGCGGTTATATGTATTTTGGGTCGCTGAATCCGAATACGGAGTCGGAATTACGTCATCACGTCTGGATTTCGACATAACCTCACAAAAGTGAAAAATTTTATATTTTCTCCAAAAAGTTATAGAATAATTATCTGCCTTTTTTGACCTTCTAAATTTGATTATTTATTCAAAATGTATCCTGCACGTCTAAGTTTCGACTTAACCTTAAAAAACATGAAAAATCTTCAAAGCGCCAAAAAATATCGGGGGTTATGACCTGGTCATGTGATATATGTTTTCATATGTTTTAATCCGATTCCGAAGTAAAAAAATATTTCTAGGACGTGTACTTTTTGACATAACCTAAAATTTTTTTTTTAATTAATTTTTGAAAAACTGGATTTTTTTGTTCTGGATTCAGCTTAAACATTTTTAATGATCATTCATGGACTATCCTAAAATATAAATGCATTAGAAAATTTTACAGGGGAAACAATGACACCTGAAAAATGCCTATTGCAAAAGCCGTTGAAACAGTATTTAAAGTGGTATTTTAGAATGGAAACATTTCTTATTTTCAAAATCTACATTAATAACATTAATAAGCTTAGTTTTCAAACCAAAAACCAAGTTTTTGAAAAATTTTTGAAAAAATTTTTAGGTTATGTCAACAAGTATATGCCTGGAAATAATTTGACTTCGGATTCGATTTAAGGAGGTCCAAAAACATATGAAAACATATATCACATGACCAGGTCATTACCCCCCATTATTTTTTGGCGCTTTGAGGATGTTCATGTTTTTTGAGGTTAAGTCGAAATTTAGAAGTGCAGGATAGAGTTTGATTAAAGAATCAAATTAAGAAGGTCAAAATAAATGAGAAAACATATATCGCATGACCAGATCATGATTCTATAACTTTTTGGAGAAATTTTAAAATTTTTCAGTTTTGTGAGGTTATGTCAAAATCCAGACGCGATGACGTAATTCCGACTCCGGATTCGGATTCAGCGACCTAAAATACATGTAACCGCATATGCCGCATGCCCAGATCATGACAAAAAATAATTTTTGTGGGGCTGTGTTATTTTCTTCTGTGAAATTGAGATGGCATCTTTTCGGGGTATATGGTAATTAATGTTGTGGTAAAATGCGTTAGCATTATTATTATGACATGACTATTAATCGTTAAGATTGTAGTTCGACTCCCGTGCGGAACATATTATTGAATTTGATCTTTGTAGGTAAAAAAAATCCTGGTCTATTAGGTTTATCGGATTGTGTGTAACAGGCAAAAGAAGACATCAGCGAATCGATAATGTATATGAGGTCTTGCTCAGGTTCACCAGCTAAGGCGACCTAGCCATGTCTGCCTGTCCGTCTGTCTGTTTGAGCGCATTATTCTCAACTATTAAGAAAGCTAGAGACACAAAATTTGGCATGTAGATTCCTGTATATTCTAGGCTGTAAATGTATTTTCAAATTTTGGGTACCACGTCCACCGCGCTGTAAATCAGTAATTTGCGATTACTAAGAAAAGTATTCAAGTTTCACCTTTCTGCTTTGGCATACATATAGCTAAATACGATATGAACCTTCCTATAAATTACAGTCCGATTTGT
Source organism: Zaprionus kolodkinae (assembly GCA_018901885.1). Classification (NCBI taxonomy): domain Eukaryota; kingdom Metazoa; phylum Arthropoda; class Insecta; order Diptera; family Drosophilidae; genus Zaprionus; species Zaprionus kolodkinae. Next base: position 154,782 of record JAEIFM010000398.1, on the reverse strand, counting down.
TAACAAACATAGATGTAATGCAAGTTAACGTTTTCTATTGATCTATTGAGGCGTCAATAAACATAGAAGTTATGCAAGTTAACGTTTTCTATTGATCTTTGAAGCGTTGCATACGTGCAACGGAATTGCTTTTTAGGCCATGGATTTTAAAAAAATACATGGTCTATTAGGTTTGTCGGAATCTGTGAACAGGCAGAAGGAGACATTTGCGACACCATAAAGTATATATATTCTTGCTCAGGATCACTAGCCGAGTCGATCTAGCCATGTCTGTCTGTCCGTCTGTCCGTGTGTCCGTCTGTCCGTCTGTCCGTCTGTCTTTCTGTCTGTCTGTCTGTCTGTCCGTCTGTATGAGCGTCTGATTCTCAGCTATTAAGAAAGTTAGAGACTCCAAATTTGGCATTAAGATTCATGTTTATCCTAGGCAGTAAACTTCGTTTTCAAATTTCGGGCACCACGCCCACCGCCCCCGTAAATCAGTAATTTGTGATTATTATGCAAAGTATTAAACTCATTACGTTCTGCTTCGCAATACGTAAATCTGAATACAATATAAACATATCCTCTAAATTACAATCCAATCGGAGATATATCACAGAAGTTATTCAAGTCAACGTTTTCAGTACAAATGTTCGGTACGAGCAGCAGCCTGCGCGCTGCTTTAGGCAGTTGACTCCGACGTCGACGTCGCGTCGTGTCACTTTACTGTTTACGCGCGTGTATGTGTGTGAGTGAGCTGTGTAAGTTTGGAAAAATTCTCAGTCAGAAGTCATGAGTGTGTTTACATGTTTGGTACGGATGTTAAAGGGTATCTGTCTGTTACATATATTTTATGGTATATAAACGTAAACTGAAAATTCATGGCCTCTTACAGTCACCGCGGGACCGTAGCCTTTCCGACTAGTTTGGATATGGATTTACAAAAAAATCTTGGTCTATTAGGTTTGTCGGATTGTGCGTAACAGGCAGAAGGAGACATCATCGACTCCATAATGTATATATAATCTTGCTCAGGATCACCAGCTGAGTCGACCTAGCCATGTCTGCCTGGCCGTCTGTCTGTATAAGCGCATTATTCTCAGCCATTAAGAAAGCTAGAGACACAAAATTAAGCATGTTGATTCCTGTATATTCTAGGCTGTAAATGTATTTTCAAATTTTGGGTACCACGTCCACCGCCCTCTAAATCAGTAATTTGCGATTATTAAACAAAGTATTCAAGTTTCACCTTTCTGCATTGGCATACATATATATAAATACGATATAAACCTTTTTTATAAATAACAGTCTGATCGGTTAACAAACATAGATGTAATGCAAGTTCACGTTTTCTATTGATCTGTGAGGCGTTGCCTAAGTGCAACATATCGGTTAATAAACATAGAAGTTATGCAAGTTAACGTTTTCTATTGATCTGTGAAGCGTTGCATACGTGCAACGGAATTGATTATTTTCTTATGTGAAATTGAGATGGCATCTTTGCGGAGTATATGGTAATTAATGTTGTGGTAAAATGCGTTAATCACCTGACTATTAATCGTTTAGATTGTAGTTCGACTCCCGTGGGGAACATATTATTGAATTTGTTCTTTGTAGGCCATGGATTTACAAAAAAATCCTGTTCTATTAGGTTTGTCGGATTGTGCGTAACAGGCAGAAGGAGACATCAGCGACCCCTAATGTACATATAGTCTTGCTCAAGATCACTAGCTAAGTCGACTTGGCCATGTCTGCCTGTCCGTCTGTCTGTATGAGCGCATGATTCTCGGCTATTAAGAAAGTTAGAGACACAAAATTTGGCATGTAGATTCCTGTTTAAATGTAAATGTATTTTCAAATTTTGGGTACCACGTCCACCGCCCTCTAAATCAGTAATTTGCGATTATAAAACAAAGTATTCAAGGTTCACCTTTCTGCATTGGTATACATATAGACAAATACGGTATGAACCTTCCCTATAAATTACAGTCCGATCGGTTAACAAACATAGATGTAATGCAAGTTAACGTTTTCTATTGATCTGTGAGGCGTTTCCTAAGTGCAACGTTTGGGTTAATAAACATAGAAGTTATGCAAGTTAACGTTTTCTATTCATCTTTGAAGCGTTGCATACGTGCAACGGAACTGAATAATTTCTTATGTGAAATTGAGATGGCATCTTTGCGGAGTATATGGTAATTAATATTGTGGTAAAATGCGTTAGTCACCTGACTATTAATCGTTTAGACTGTAGTTCGACTCCCGTGGGGAACATATACAGGTGCTTCTCAAAGGGATTGAGTAAACTGTTTTGACCACTGAAATCGTAGAAGCACTCAAGGAAAAGAACTTTAATGCAAAAATGGTTATGAACATACTTAACAAAAATAAGGAACCACAACCAATGTTCATAATCAAGTTGGAGCCAGTGAGCCAGATACTGAAAAATATGAAGTTCACCCAATCTACAAGTTACAGCTCCTACTGCATCGGCGTATCACAGTAGAAGAGCCACACAAGCGCAATCGCCCAGTGCAGTGCACTAACTGCCAAGAATATGGCCACACTTAGGCTTACTGTACACTGAAATCTATTTGCGTAGTCTGTAGTGAAGCCCATAGCACAGCGAACTGTCATAAGAACAAGGAAGACAGCTCTGTTAAAATGTGCAGCAACTGCGGTGGAATTGGCGTGGTTGTGCAGTATATAAGGAACTAAAGAACCGTCTTAACAAACATGGAGAATCAACACGAGCTCAGGCCACACACATCAGTCACACTCCGCCACAATCGGGCCCCTCTTACACGGCACCTCTTCCTACACATCGTACCAATCCTTCGCTACTGCCATAAAATCGGGAATTAAATCCGCGAATCCAATAACAACACAAAAGTCAACTACTACGCGGGAAGAACAGGAAATAAATACTTCGAACGAACAAACGCAGCATATATCAACTGGCATTGATGATCTCACTCCAGCAAACCCAAAAATAATTTATGACATTCATGCAAACCACAATGCAAGAGCTTATGCGAAACCAAAATATGCTGATACAGTTTCTCGTGTCATTAAAATCAGCATAATGTGTCCACTTCAAATATCTATGTGGAACGCTAATGGCGTTTCACGACATAAACTCGACCTTGCCCAGTTCTTATCCGAAAAAAATATTGACGTCATGCTCTTTTCCGAGACACACCTAACAGACAAGCACAACTTCCAAATTCCAGGATACTTATTCTACGCCACAAACTATCCGGACGGAAAAGCCCATAGCGGCATGGCATACTTATCAGAGGTCACATCAAACACCACCTTCATAATAGAACTGAAATGGACTACCTGCAATCCACTTCCATAAGCGTGTAATCTGGCAATGGCCCCGTCATTCTGGCCGCAGTCTACTGCCCACCTCGTTTTGTAGTTTCTGAGGACCAATTCTTGGAGTTTTTCAACTCACTCGGTGAGCGATGTATAGCGGCTGGTGACTACAATGCCAAGCACACGCACTGGGGATCACGCCTTTTGAACCCAAAGGGCAAACAACTTAACAACGCGCTCATTAAGCCACGAAATAAGCCCGATTATGTGATCCAAATAAGCTCCCGGATCTTATTGACTTCGCAATAATAAGAAAGATCCCTAGAAATAATATTACGGCCGAGTCACTTGCAGAACTATCTTCTGATCACTCACCAGTTTTAGTTACTCTCAGGCATCGACCACATATAACTGAGCAACCCTACAGGCCGACAGGCAACAGGACCAACTGGGCAATGTACAAGAAATATGTTCGTACTCATATGGTACCAACTCAAACAGTGTCTACCGATGAGGATGTTGACCGCCTGACCGAATCGATTGAGGAAACACTTGTTGCTGCAGCCAAGGCATCTACCCCTCCAGACTCTGCTTTGGCATACATATAGATAAATACGATATGAACCTTTCCTATAAATTACAGTCCGATCGGTTTACAAACATAGATGTAATGCAAGTTATCGTTGATCTGTGAGGCGTTGCCTACGTGCAACGTATCGGTTAATAAACATAGAAGTTATGAAAGTTAACGTTTTCTATTGATATATGAAGCGTGCGTACGTGCAACGGAATTGATTATTTTCTTATGTGAAATTGAGATGGCATCTTTGCGGAGTATGTGGTAATTAATGTTGTAATTCGCGATTATTAAGCAAAGTATTCAAGTTTCACCTTTCTGCTTTGGCATACATATAGATAAATACGATATGAACCTTCCCTATAACCTACAGTCTGATCGGTTAATAAACATAAAAGTAATGCAAGTTTACGTTTTCTATTGATCTGTGAAACGTTGTCTACGTGTAACGTATAGGTAAATAAACATAGAAGTTATGCAAGTTAACGTTTTCTATTGATCTGTGAAGCGTTGCATACGTGCAACGGAATTGATTATTCTTATACCCTTGCAGAGGAATCGAAAAATGGATGTCCGTCTGTCAGTCCGTCCGTCCGTCTGTTGCAACGCAAACTAGTCTCCCAGTATTTGAGCTATCTTCATGAAACTTGGCACACAAGCTTCTTATTGCTATACGCTGTAAATAAGTCGGAACGAGCCAGATCGGACCGATATGTCGTATAGCTATCCTATGACAGCTGGTTCTATAAGCTTTCGGCCGATTTTTGTTGTTTTTCAAGATATTGCAACAAGATTTGGAAAATCTTATTCTTATTACGTTCTAAATATGCTGTCAAAATTGTATCGGACCACTATAACATATAGCTGCCATAGGAACAATCGGCTGAAATCAGGGTTTTTGTATGCAAACAGAAACCAGCAGCAATCCAAATGTATTTTATATTTAGTATAACTGCAAGGGTATAAAACCTTCGGCAAGCTGAAGGTAGCCTTGCTTTCTTGTCTTATGTGAAATTGAGATGTCATCTTTACGGGGCATATGGTAATTAATGTTGTGGTAAAATGCGTTAGCATTATTATTATGACATGACTATTAATCGTTAAGATTGTAGTTCGACTCCCGTGGGGAACATTTTATTGAATTTGTTCTTTGTAGGCCGTGGATTTACAAAAAAATCCTGGTCTATTATGTTTGTCGGATTGTGCGTAACAGGTAGAAGGATCACTAGCTAAGTCGACCTAGCCATGTCTGCCTGTCCGTCTGTCTGTATGAGCGCATTATTCTCAGCTATTAAGAAAGCTAGAGACACAAAATTTGGCATGTAGATTTCTGTATATTCTAGGCTGTAAATGTATTTTCAAATTTTGGGTACCACGTCCACCACCCTGTAAATCAGTAATTTGCGAATATTAAGCAAAGTATTCAAGTTTCACCTTTCTGCTTTGGCATACATATAGGTAAATACGATATGAACCTTCCTATAAATTACAGTTCGATCAGTTAACAAACATAGATGTAATGCAAGTTAACGTTTTCTATTGATCTGTGAGGCGTTGCCTACGTGCAACGTATCGGTTACTAAACATAGAAGCTATGAAAGTTAACGTTTTCTATTGATCTGTGAAGCGTTGCATACGTGCAACGGAATTGATTATTTTCTTTTGTGAAATTGAGATGGCATCTTTGCGGAGTATATGGTAATTAATGTTATGGTAAAATGCGTTAGCATTATTATTATGACATGACTATTAATCGTTTAGATTGTAGTTCGACTCCCGTGGGAAACATATTATTGAATTTGTTCTTTGTAGGCTATGGATTTACAAAAAAATCCTGGTCAATTAAGTTTGTCGGATTGTGCGTAACAGGCAGAAGGAGACATCAGCGACTCCATAGTGTAAATATAGTCTTGCTCAGGATTACCAGTTAAGTCGACCTAGCCATGTCTGCCTGTCTGTCTGTCTGTATAAGCGCATTATTATACGCTTGCAGAGGGTATATTAATTTTAGACAGAAGTTTGCAACGCACCTTAGGAGACATCTCCGACCCTATAAAGTATATATATTCTGAATCAGCATCACCAGAGGAGTCGAAAAATGGATGTCCGTCTGTCCGTCGGTCCGTCCGTCGGTCCGTCCGTCCGTCCGTCTGTTGCAACGCAAACTAGTCTCTCAGTTTTTGAGCTATCTTCATGAAACTTGGCACACAAGATTCTTTCTGCTGTACGCTGTAAATAAGTCGGAACGAGCCAGATCGGACCGATATATCGTATAGCTGTCATAGAAGCTATCGGCCGATTTTTGTTGTTTTTCAAGATATTGCTACAAGATTTGGCAAATCTTATTCTTATTACATTCTTAATGTGTTGTCAAAATTGTATCAAAATCGGACCACTATAACATATAACTGCCACAGGAACAATCGGCTGAAATCAGGGTTTTTGTATGCAAACCTTTTTTGTTTTTGGAAATACCGCACATTATCAATACTTTTCAATGTTAAACAGTAACCCGCCCTAAGTTTTTTCATTTAAATTTCTCAGACGTTTATATTCTATAGCTGTTATTGGAACAATCAGTCAGTCCGTTGTCAGTTGTACAACTGCAAAGGTATAAAACCTTCGGCAAGCCGAAGGCAGCCTTGCTTTCTTGTTCTCAACTATTAAGAAAGGTAGAGACACAATATTTGGCATGTATATTCCTGTATATTCTAGGCTGTAAATGTATTTTCAAATTTTGGGTACCACGTCCACCGCCCTGTAAATCAGTAATTTGCGAATATTAAGCAAAGTATTTAAGTTTCACCTTTGTGCTTTGGCATACATATAGATAAATACGATATGAACCTTCCCTATAAATTACAGTTCGATCGGTTAACAAACATAGAAGCAATGCAAGTTAACGTTTTCTATTCATCTTTGAAGCGTTGCATACGTGCAACGGAATTGATTATTTTCTTATGTGAAATTGAGATGGCATCTTTGCGGAGTATATGGTAAATAATGTTGTGGTAAAATGCGTTGGCATTATTATTATGACATGACTATTAATCGTTTAGATTGTAGTTCGACTCCCGTGGGGAACATTTTTTTGAATTTGTTCTTTGTAGGCCATGGATTTACAAAAAAATCCTGTTCTATTAGGTTTGTCGGATTGTGCGTAACAGGCAGAAGGAGACATCAGCGACCCCTAATGAACATATAGTCTTGCTCAGGATCACTAGCGAAGTCGACTTGGCCATGTCTGCCTGTCCGTCTGTCTGTATGAGCGCATGATTTTCGGCTATTAAGAAAGTTAGAGACACAAAATTTGGCATGTAGATTCCTGTATAAATGTAAATGTATTTTTAAATTTTGGGTACCACGTCCAAGTTTCACCTTTCTGCTTTGGCATACATATCGACAAATACGGTATGAACCTTCCCTATAAATTACAGTCCGATCGGTTAACAAACATAGATGCAATGCAAGTTAACGTTTTCTATTGATCTGTGAGGCGTTTCCTAAGTGCAACGTATGGGTTAATAAACATAGAAGTTATGCAAGTTAACGTTTTCTATTCATCTTTGAAGCGTTGCATATGTGCAACGGAATAGATTATTTTCTTATGTGAAATTGAGATGGCATCTTTGCGGAGTATATGGTAAATAATGTTGTGGTAAAATGCGTTAGCATTATTATTATGACATGACTATTAATCGTTTAGATTGTAGTTCGACTCCCGTGGGGAACATATTGTTGAATTTGTTCTTTGTAGGCCATGGATTTACAAAAAAACCCTGGTCAATTAAGTTTATCGGATTGTGCGTAACAGGCAGAAGGAGACATCAGCGACTCCATAGTGTAAATATAGTCTTGCTCAGGATTACCAGCTAAGTCGACCTTGCCATGTCTGCCTGTCCGTCTGTCTGTATAAGCGCATTATTATACCCTTGCAGAGGGTATATTAATTTTATCCAGAAGTTTGGAACGCACCTTAGGAGACATCTCTGACCCTATAAAGTATATATATTCTGAATCAGCATCAACAGAGGAGTCGAAAAATGTCCGTCTGTCCGTCCGTCCGTCCGTCCGTCCGTCCGTCTGTTGCAACGCAAACTAGTCTCTCAGTTTTTGAGCTATCTTCATGAAACTTGGCACACAAGCTTGTTACTGCTGTACGCTGTAAATAAGTCGGAACGACACCAGTCGTTCGATTTACTTCAATACGATTGCTTGCTGCTTTAGCGGAGATATACCAAATGGATGTAGTTACAGCCTATCTAAATGGAGAATTAAAAGAGGATGTCTACATGAGCATACCAGAGGGATTTGAAGAATTCATGAAAAAATTTGAATTAGGCGCCAAAATTGGGACCAATCACGCGGTTGCAGATAATAAGTACAAACAACTAGCTAAAAGATGGCGGAGAAATGTTAAGCAAATGCAGAATCCAGTTTGTATGATAGTGAAGGCTCTTTACGACCTTCGACAGAGCGGGTTAAGATGGTACGAGAAGCTAACTGCTAAACTACAAGAGATCGGATTGCAACCTACTGAACAAGACCCGTGTCTATTCTTTAGACGTCAAGAAGGAAGACTTCTACTTGTCACGATCTACGTAGATGACTTGTTGATAGCTTCAAACCATCCCAAATGGCTGAAGGAGATAAAAACACATCTCAGCGAGACCTTTATGATGAAAAACATCAGACCAGTGGAAACATGCTTGGGCAGTGAATTTAAACAAACTTTGCAGAAACATCAGATCTTCATTTCGCAGGCAAAATACATAGATAACATTCCTAGGCGATTTGGAATGACGGAGTGCAAGCCAGCACTAACTCCCATTGAAGCAAATTCAATATTGCAGCGTCCTGTAGACGCAGATGAAGGAGAAATGAATAAGTATCCATATCAAAACTTAATAGGTGCACTAATGTTTCTTTCAGTAACCACTAGACCAGACATTTCGTATGCTGTGAACTTCATGAGTCAATTCAACTCAAAGTACACTGTTGAACACTGGAAGGCAGCAAAACGTATTCTTCGATACCTAAACGGTACACGAGATCTAGGTCTCCTGTATAAGCGAACAGGAAATGAGATGTATGGAGTTGTTGACGCTGACTGGGGCGGAAACTTATCAGACCGGCGTTCATACTCTGGGCAGGCATTTATACTGGCAGGCGCCGCTATAAGCTGGGAGGCGCGTAAGCAGCGCACTGTTCCTTTATCAAGTACTGAATCAGAGTATCTGGCCTTATCAGAAGCAGTTAAGGAGGCTTTATTCTTGAAGGCCCTTCTATTCAAAATTTGACAACAATGCGAGAAGGTGCAGTTATACAATGATAACCAGAGCGCACAAAAATTGGTGAAAAGTTTTGGTTTTCATCCACGAACGAAACACATCGATGTACGTCATAATTTTAGACAGCGACTACACAAGAATGGTGACATTGAAGTCGACTACATGCAGACGGAAAAGATGCCAGCAGATGTCCTGACGAAAGGCCTAAGCAGTGCCAAACATTTTGGATGTATTTCGTCATTGGGCGTCACATGTATTTAAATTCTGAATTGATCATTCATTCTCTTTTAAAGTGAACGGACGCGTTTTTTTCTTGCTCTCCGAAGCTTAGTTAAATTATAAAGCAATCGGTGTTTAATAACTCTAAAAAAATACTAACATTATCACTTAACCTGCTGATATACAGAAATCCGTTTACTACGCAAGTGCACTCTTTTAATTTGCTAAACTAATCTTGTTTGCAAAAAGAGTTTTTTCGCTTTCTTCTTTCAATTTCATTTGTTTACGTTTCTATTTTTAGAAACGTTGTTATTGCTTCTGCAAAACATTTTCTTTTACTTCGACTTTCGTGAGCGAATTCGACTCTCTCGGGCTCTCACTAACTCTTTTTTTATATTTGTTGTTGTGCACTGCAGCACAAACTCTCTTACCGCGCTCTTCCTATCACAGTTTCTGTGTGTGCCTAACCTTTCCTCTCTCTCTATTTTTGTTGTGTGCATTTTTGACAGTGGTCACCCATAATAATGGAAGGAGGAATTATTAGCTTCAAGAAAACCTGCCAAAAGCAGATTACATCTGCTCAGGCAAGTATTTGTTGTTGGATCTGCAACAACGTTGCTCATGCAAAATGTGCGGGCTTCAGTGGCCCAACGGCCGATGCTGTAGCCAAGCGAAACGGGCTGCACTATTGTTGTGATGCGTGTCGTGAGGTTGAGAACGATTTAGTATCGTTCATGCGCCAAACTAGGACGGGATTTAGGGAACTGTTTGGTAGTTTTCGCAAACTTGCCGATCAGTTCTCCGCGCTGGACACTTCATTAAATAGCCTTAAGCTACTTAATAAGTCTCCCAAGCGCAAAAAATCAGCTCAAAAGGAGCAGCCGTCAACTAGTGCCTGTCAGCCCCAGAACGTTGACCAACTCAGCACACCAGTGACGTTGCCGCTGCTATCATTTACTACACCTGTAGTTACGAGATCAGCAGCACAGAAAAATGTCTCTGTTGAGCCCGTGGAGCTCATTTCCCCTTTGCTCAATACATCATCTGCGATTTCTATTCCTATGAAACCGCAAATACTAATTACCCAACCGATAGTCCCTCAGGCAAGCTCGCCTTTGGGATTATCGGCACAACCTGCTCCCACTGGTCCTATATCTGTGGGACCTAAGCCTGTCACCGGAATTCCACCGAAGAGGCACATAGCACATTGTCTCGAGGCTAGCCCCTGATCTCACATCTTCAGATGTTATGGCTTATATCCAAGCCAAATCTCAAGCCCAAGATTTAAAGGTGGAACAATTCAAATTTTTATATGAAAGGGATATATCATCCTTTAAAATTAGTGTCTCTAATGATTTATTTAACCAAATATGCTCAGCTAACTTCTGGCCCGATCATATTGTGGTTAAAGAATTCGAAGCAAAGAAAAAAAAGAATCGTCAACCGATTAGACTACCTTTGCCAAACCAGGCCACCACTTCCAAAAATGCGACTTCAAAAAACTAATAAAATGTTTAACATTAACCTACCAAAACGTAAGGGGCCTGCGTAGCAAGCTAACTACGTTATTCTTAAATAGCCTTTCGTTTGAATCCCATGTGCTTGTGTTCACTGAGACTTGGTTAAAACCTGAGATTTTATGCTCTGAAATTTTTCCAAGCAAGTTCACAACTAATAGGTTTGATCGTCATGATCGACGGGGCGGCGGTGTTCTTATTGCGGTAAATTCTGATATCGCGTCAGAACATGTACACCCGGAGATTCAATATGATATTGAATTCATTTGTGTAAAATTACACCTTCCCGGCTTCCAGGTTTTTATAACCTGCTCGTACATCCCACCTTCGTCGGATATTCTTATCTACACTCAACATTTGCTTGCAATAAAGTATGTCTTCAATTTGTTATCTAACAAAGACCACCCTTATAGTCCTTGGCGACTTTAACATACCTGAGGGTAGTTGGACACCAAGTGATGAGGCAAATTTCCTGATGCCCTCACAACTACACGATCTTATTGACGGCCTGCATGACATTTCTCTGCTGTAGGTCAACCAAATACAAAATTCTCTAAATAGAACACTCGATTTATGCTTTGTCTCCGATCAGAGTATGGTAACTCTGACTAGAGTCCACCCACTTACCCAACCAGAAGATCCCTATCATCCAACGTTCGAGGTTGTTTTTGAAACTGGTTTGAACGTATTGTATAAAAAAAGTTACGTCGTGTAAGAGAGCGCGTTGTTTTCGTAAAGCCGATTTTGATAAAATTAATTATTTAATTTCAAATTATGGCTGGTCTAATTTTTACAAATGTAACAATATGGATATGGCTCTTAATTTATTTTATAAAACATTAAATAACTTTTTTGACATTTGTGTGCCTTTTTCTTATCCGAGGCATTCGAGTAAACCCCCATGGTTTACTAAAGAACTATCCAGTCTTAAAAATCTAAAGTCTAGACTCTTTAAAAAATATACTAGATGTTATTCCTCGTCTATTTTTTCAAGATATCTTATTGTTCGGTCAAATTTTGTTGCTCTCAACGCTACATGCTATAAAAATTATTTGACTCGTTGCGGGATTCAGTTCCGGCAGAATCCCAGACAGTTCTATAATTTTGTTAACATGAAGCGTAAGTCATCTGCCTATCCATCTAAGCTATCGTTTGAAGGTGCAAATGCAAATACTGACCAGGACATGGCTGATCTGTTTGCTAAGTTCTTTCAAACGACCTATTCAATTTCAACACGCGATGTAAATTCTTATCCTTTCACCATTCCCAGTTCAACTGGCATTTTCGCCCCACAATTAAACGAAAGTTCGATTTTCAAGGATTTATGTTTGATAAAACCAGTTTTCTCACCTGGTCCTGACGGAATTCTTAGTTCCTTCGATACTGTGCCGATCCTCTATCTAAGCTATTGCTCAAACTTTTCTCGCTGTCCCTGAAAACTTCCACCTCGCCTTCCATATGGAAAGAATCTTTCATTTTACCGCTTCACAAGAAGGGCAGCAAGTCTGATGCTTTAAACTATAGAAGTATCTCAAAATTGTCGGCTATTCCTAAACTCTTCGAGAATCTCATATCTCCTCACTTGCAGCATTTCTGTACATCCATCATTTCTCCTTGTCGGCACGGATTTATAAAACGTCGTTCCTCCTCAACAAATTTACTTGAGCTTACATCCTTTATAATTAAGGGCTTTCAGAAAAATTTTCAAACTGACGTCATTTATACTGATTTCAGTAAAGCATTTGACTCAGTAAATCACTCCCTTCTTGCACACAAACTAAACATTATTGGTTTCCCACCAAATCTTTTAAGCTGGCTTATAAGTTATTTGGCCAACAGAACACAAAGAGTCTTCTTTAAAAATGCTCTTTCTGACCCTATTCAAGTTACTTCTAGTGTTTCTCAGGGAAGCCATTTGGGTCCCCTTCTTTTTACGCTTTTCATCAATGACCTTCCTTCGGCCATACATAATTCGCGTACTCTTATGTATGCAGATGATGTAAAGCTTTGTTTTCAATTTAAAGACGCCTCCTGTCATTCATCCCTTCAAGCCGACCTCAATAGTTTTAACAGTTGGTGTGGTGCAAACCTATTAAATCTGAACAGCTCAAAATGCAAGTTGATGACATTCTCTCGTGCCAGTCCTAAGTACGAATCTTACACTTTATGTGGTTGTCCTCTGGAAAGAATTACCTCTGTGGACGACCTTGGAGTACGCCTGGACGCTAAACTCAAGTTCTCTGAGCACATTTCTTCCATAGTCAATAAGGCTATGAGTGTACTCGGATTTATTAAGAGGTGGGCTAAGGAATTTAACGATCCTTATATAACTAAGTCCCTTTATACCTCACTTGTGCGTCCTATTCTCGAGTATGGATCATGTGTTTGGTGTCCTCAATTTTCAACCTACAAGGACCGCATTGAATCCGTTCAAAAGAACTTTTTGATTTTCGCATTGCGTAGATTTAATTGGGATTCAAGCTTAAGACTACCTTCCTATACTAACAGACTTCTTCTAATAAATCTACCTTCCTCAGCCAATCGGCGTACTATGCTTGGTGTGGTTTTTATCAATAACCTTATTAAAGGCGACGTTGACAGTGATGACTTGGTTAGCCGGTTACACTTCTCTGTCCCTTGCCGTCTAACAAGAAATTATTTTCTACTAACTCTTCCTAGTTGTAGGTCGAACTATGCCCTGCACGAACCGTTCAGGGTATTATGTTCGGACTACAATAAATACTACTTTATTATATCTAACAGCCAATCGACTAATAATCTTAAACTTTCACTACTTTCCCACCTGGCTAGAAGTTAGCGATCTCGCGACCTTCCTATTCGTTTACTGCGCTTCTCGGGCGTTACGAGCGCTTTAATCCATTAACACTCTTCTTTTGATCTGATTGGGTTTTCTGGGTTTCCCCATTCCTTTGCAACAAATGTTGGATCAACTAAAATTATCCTTTTACTCCCAGATTAAATTAAATAAATAAATTCAATAAATTAAATAAATAATTTAATGATTAAATAATAATTAAAAATTTAAATACAAAAAAAACAAGTAGGTAGTAGTAGGTAGTATCCGTTACAAGCGTGGAACTATATTCATAATTTCAAACAAAAATTCTGCACAAATTCTTCTACTACATATAGCTTACTCGCTCGCACTAACACAGCGACGCGCGTAAAGAGTAAAGCGACACGACGCAACGTCGCCGACGGCGTCAACTGCTCAAAGCAGCGCGTCGGCTGCTGCCCGTACCGAACATTTGTACTGAAAACGTTGACTTGAATAACTTCGGTGTTATTGGTCCGATCGGATTGTAATTTGGAGGATATGTTCATACTGCATTTAGCTTTATACATACCAAAAAAGAACGTTATGGATTTAATACTTTGCTTAATAATCGCAAATAACCGATTTACGGGGGCGGTGGGCGTGGCATCAAACATTTGACATAAACTTTATCTGCCTATGATTTACAGGAACCTTCATGCCAAATTTGGTGTCTCTAGCTTTTTTAATAGCTGAGATCTGTTGTCTCATACAGACGGACAGACGGACAGACAGACGGACATGTCTCAATCGACTCGGCTAGTGATCCTGAGCAAGAATATATATACTTTATGGGGTCCGCCACGCTTCCTTATGCCTGTTACATACATTTTGCACAAAGTAAGTATACCCTTTTTTGACCATTTTCAATGGTCGAAGGGTATAAAAATATATATATTTTTAAATAATATACTTACATTCAAATTAAATTATACTTATTATACCCTTCAACCATTGAAAATTGTCAACGTTTTCAGTACAAATGTTCGGTACGGGCAGCAGCCGACGCGCTGCTTTGAGCAGTTGACGCCGACGTCGACGTTGCGTCGTGTCGCTTTAACCTTTACGCACGTCGCTGTGTGAGTGCGAGCGAGTAAGCTATATGTAGTAAAATAATTTGTGCAGAATTTTCTGTTTGGCATTATGAGTGTGGTTACAGGTTTGTAACGGATTTGGAAAATTGGGAGAAGGGTATCTCACTGTCGGGCGCCCGACTGTAGCCTTACCCACTTGTATTTTTAATTTAAATTTACATTTGTAATTATACTATATTTTAGTCTTTGAGTCGACTGCTCTTAGTTGACGTTCAATAAATAAATAAATATATTACTACTTTGAGAGGGCGTGTTTAAATTTGTAACGTCATAACAAAGCAGCAAATCTGGTCACACTAGAATATAACAAGAGTGGCAACGCTTAGTTTAAGTACATACATATGTTGAGTTTAGAGTCAACCGCCGCGATGAATAGCCGCGCACATTTTATATCTTGAATAAACGTAAACTTCATTTACTCCCTTAATTGACTTTTGCATTCTCTTGTTGGACATATATATGCGAACTCTGATACGGACGAATAGTCCAACAGTTAGTCACCTGACTATTAATCGTTAAGACTGTAGTTCGACTCCCGTGGGGAACATATTATTGAATTTGTTCTTTGTAGGCCATGGATCTATTAGGTTTGTCGGATTGTGCGTTACAGGCAGCAGGAGACATCAGCGACCCCATAATGAATATAGTCTTGCTCAGGATCACCAGCTAAGTCGACCTGGCGATGTTTGCCTGTCCGTCTGTCTGTATGATCCTCAGCTATTAAGAAAGCTAGAGACATAACATTTGGCATGTGGATTACTGTATATTCTAGGCTGTAAATGTATTTTTAAATTTTGGGTACCACGTCCACCGCCCTGTAAATCAGTAATTTGCGAATATTAAGCAAAGTTTCACCTTTCTGCTTTGGCATACATATAGATAAATACGATATGAACCTTCCCTATAAATTACAGTCCGATCGGTTAACAAACATAGATGTAATGCAAGTTAACGTTTTCTATTGATCTGTGAAGCGTTGCCTACGTGCAACGGAATTGATTATTTTCCTATGTGAAATTGAGATGGCATCTTTGCGGAGTATATGGTAATTAATGTTGTGGTAAAATGCGTTAGTTACCTGACTATTAATCGTTAAGAGTGTAGTTCGACTCCCGTGGGGAACATATTGTTGAATTTGTTCTTTGTAGGCCATGGATTTACAAAAAAACCCTGGTCAATTAAGTTTATCGGATTGTGCGTAACAGGCAGAAGGAGACATCAGCGACTCCATAGTGTAAATATAGTCTTGCTCAGGATTACCAGCTAAGTCGACCTTGCCATGTCTGCCTGTCCGTCTGTCTGTATAAGCGCATTATTATACCCTTGCAGAGGGTATATTAATTTTATCCAGAAGTTTGGAACGCATCTTAGGAGACATCTCTGACCCTATAAAGTATATATATTCTGAATCAGCATCAACAGAGGAGTCGAAAAATGTCCGTCTGTCCGTCCGTCCGTCCGTCCGTCCGTCCGTCTGTTGCAACGCAAACTAGTCTCTCAGTTTTTGAGCTATCTTCATGAAACTTGGCACACAAGCTTGTTACTGCTGTACGCTGTAAATAAGTCGGAACGACACCAGTCGTTCGATTTACTTCAATACGATTGCTTGCTGCTTTAGCGGAGATATACCAAATGGATGTAGTTACAGCCTATCTAAATGGAGAATTAAAAGAGGATGTCTACATGAGCATACCAGAGGGATTTGAAGAATTCATGAAAAAATTTGAATTAGGCGCCAAAATTGGGACCAATCACGCGGTTGCAGATAATAAGTACAAACAACTAGCTAAAAGATGGCGGAGAAATGTTAAGCAAATGCAGAATCCAGTTTGTATGATAGTGAAGGCTCTTTACGGACTTCGACAGAGCGGGTTAAGATGGTACGAGAAGCTAACTGCTAAACTACAAGAGATCGGATTGCAACCTACTGAACAAGACCCGTGTCTATTCTTTAGACGTCAAGAAGGAAGACTTCTACTTGTCACGATCTACGTAGATGACTTGTTGATAGCTTCAAACCATCCCAAATGGCTGAAGGAGATAAAAACACATCTCAGCGAGACCTTTATGATGAAAAACATCAGACCAGTGGAAACATGCTTGGGCAGTGAATTTAAACAAAATTTGCAGAAACATCAGATCTTCATTTCGCAGGCAAAATACATAGATAACATTCCTAGGCGATTTGGAATGACGGAGTGCAAGCCAGCACTAACTCCCATTGAAGCAAATTCAATATTGCAGCGTCCTGTAGACGCAGATGAAGGAGAAATGAATAAGTATCCATATCAAAACTTAATAGGTGCACTAATGTTTCTTTCAGTAACCACTAGACCAGACATTTCGTATGCTGTGAACTTCATGAGTCAATTCAACTCAAAGTACACTGTTGAACACTGGAAGGCAGCAAAACGTATTCTTCGATACCTAAACGGTACACGAGATCTAGGTCTCCTGTATAAGCGAACAGGAAATGAGATGTATGGAGTTGTTGACGCTGACTGGGGCGGAAACTTATCAGACCGGCGTTCATACTCTGGGCAGGCATTTATACTGGCAGGCGCCGCTATAAGCTGGGAGGCGCGTAAGCAGCGCACTGTTCCTTTATCAAGTACTGAATCAGAGTATCTGGCCTTATCAGAAGCAGTTAAGGAGGCTTTATTCTTGAAGGCCCTTCTATTCAAAATTTGACAACAATGCGAGAAGGTGCAGTTATACAATGATAACCAGAGCGCACAAAAATTGGTGAAAAGTTTTGGTTTTCATCCACGAACGAAACACATCGATGTACGTCATAATTTTAGACAGCGACTACACAAGAATGGTGACATTGAAGTCGACTACATGCAGACGGAAAAGATGCCAGCAGATGTCCTGACGAAAGGCCTAAGCAGTGCCAAACATTTTGGATGTATTTCGTCATTGGGCGTCACATGTATTTAAATTCTGAATTGATCATTCATTCTCTTTTAAAGTGAACGGACGCGTTTTTTTCTTGCTCTCCGAAGCTTAGTTAAATTATAAAGCAATCGGTGTTTAATAACTTTAAAAAAATACTAACATTATCACTTAACCTGCTGATATACAGAAATCCGTTTACTACGCAAGTGCACTCTTTTAATTTGCTAAACTAATCTTGTTTGCAAAAGAGTTTTTTCGCTTTCTTCTTTCAATTTCATTTGTTTACGTTTCTATTTTTAGAAACGTTGTTATTGCTTCTGCAAAACATTTTCTTTTACTTCGACTTTCGTGAGCGAATTCGACTCTCTCGGGCTCTCACTAACTCTTTTTTTTATATTTGTTGTTGTGCACTGCAGCACAAACTCTCTTACCGCGCTCTTCCTATCACAGTTTCTGTGTGTGCCTAACCTTTCCTCTCTCTCTATTTTTGTTGTGTGCATTTTTGACAGTGGTCACCCATAATAATGGAAGGAGGAATTATTAGCTTCAAGAAAACCTGCCAAAAGCAGATTACATCTGCTCAGGCAAGTATTTGTTGTTGGATCTGCAACAACGTTGCTCATGCAAAATGTGCGGGCTTCAGTGGCCCAACGGCCGATGCTGTAGCCAAGCGAAACGGGCTGCACTATTGTTGTGATGCGTGTCGTGAGGTTGAGAACGATTTAGTATCGTTCATGCGCCAAACTAGGACGGGATTTAGGGAACTGTTTGGTAGTTTTCGCAAACTTGCCGATCAGTTCTCCGCGCTGGACACTTCATTAAATAGCCTTAAGCTACTAAATAAGTCTCCCAAGCGCAAAAAATCAGCTCAAAAGGAGCAGCCGTCAACTAGTGCCTGTCAGCCCCAGAACGTTGACCAACTCAGCACACCAGTGACGTTGCCGCTGCTATCATTTACTACACCTGTAGTTACGAGATCAGCAGCACAGAAAAATGTCTCTGTTGAGCCCGTGGAGCTCATTTCCCCTTTGCTCAATACATCATCTGCGATTTCTATTCCTATGAAACCGCAAATACTAATTACCCAACCGATAGTCCCTCAGGCAAGCTCGCCTTTGGGATTATCGGCACAACCTGCTCCCACTGGTCCTATATCTGTGGGACCTAAGCCTGTCACCGGAATTCCACCGAAGAGGCACATAGCACATTGTCTCGAGGCTAGCCCCTGATCTCACATCTTCAGATGTTATGGCTTATATCCAAGCCAAATCTCAAGCCCAAGATTTAAAGGTGGAACAATTCAAATTTTTATATGAAAGGGATATATCATCCTTTAAAATTAGTGTCTCTAATGATTTATTTAACCAAATATGCTCAGCTAACTTCTGGCCCGATCATATTGTGGTTAAAGAATTCGAAGCAAAGAAAAAAAAGAATCGTCAACCGATTAGACTACCTTTGCCAAACCAGGCCACCACTTCCAAAAATGCGACTTCAAAAAACTAATAAAATGTTTAACATTAACCTACCAAAACGTAAGGGGCCTGCGTAGCAAGCTAACTACGTTATTCTTAAATAGCCTTTCGTTTGAATCCCATGTGCTTGTGTTCACTGAGACTTGGTTAAAACCTGAGATTTTATGCTCTGAAATTTTTCCAAGCAAGTTCACAACTAATAGGTTTGATCGTCATGATCGGCGGGGCGGCGGTGTTCTTATTGCGGTAAATTCTGATATCGCGTCAGAACATGTACACCCGGAGATTCAATATGATATTGAATTCATTTGTGTAAAATTACACCTTCCCGGCTTCCAGGTTTTTATAACCTGCTCGTACATCCCACCTTCGTCGGATATTCTTATCTACACTCAACATTTGCTTGCAATAAAGTATGTCTTCAATTTGTTATCTAACAAAGACCACCCTTATAGTCCTTGGCGACTTTAACATACCTGAGGGTAGTTGGACACCAAGTGATGAGGCAAATTTCCTGATGCCCTCACAACTACACGATCTTATTGACGGCCTGCATGACATTTCTCTGCTGTAGGTCAACCAAATACAAAATTCTCTAAATAGAACACTCGATTTATGCTTTGTCTCCGATCAGAGTATGGTAACTCTGACTAGAGTCCACCCACTTACCCAACCAGAAAATTCCTATCATCCAACGTTCGAGGTTGTTTTTGAAACTGGTTTGAACGTATTGTATAAAAAAGTTACGTCGTGTAAGAGAGCGCGTTGTTTTCGTAAAGACGATTTTGATAAAATTAATTATTTAATTTCAAATTTTGACTGGTCTAATTTTTACAAATGTAACAATATGGATATGGCTCTTAATTTATTTTATAAAACATTAAATACCTTTTTTGACATTTGTGTGCCTTTTTCTTATTCGAGGCATTCGAGTAAACCCCCATGGTTTACTAAAGAACTATCCAGTCTTAAAAATCTAAAGTCTAGACTCTTAAAAAAATATACTAGATGTTATTCCTCGTCTATTTTTTCAAGATATCTTATTGTTCGGTCAAATTTTGTTGCTCTCAACGCTACATGCTATAAAAATTATTTGACTCGTTGCGGGATTCAGTTCCGGCAGAATCCCAGACAGTTCTATAATTTTGTTAACATGAAGCGTAAGTCATCTGCCTATCCATCTAAGCTATCGTTTGAAGGTGCAAATGCAAATACTGACCAGGACATGGCTGATCTGTTTGCTAAGTTCTTTCAAACGACCTATTCAATTTCAACACGCGATGTAAATTCTTATCCTTTCACCATTCCCAGTTCAACTGGCATTTTCGCCCCACAATTAAACGAAAGTTCGATTTTCAAGGATTTATGTTTGATAAAACCAGTTTTCTCACCTGGTCCTGACGGAATTCTTAGTTCCTTCGATACTGTGCCGATCCTCTATCTAAGCTATTGCTCAAACTTTTCTCGCTGTCCCTGAAAACTTCCACCTCGCCTTCCATATGGAAAGAATCTTTCATTTTACCGCTTCACAAGAAGGGCAGCAAGTCTGATGCTTTAAACTATAGAAGTATCTCAAAATTGTCGGCTATTCCTAAACTCTTCGAGAATCTCATAACTCCTCACTTGCAGCATTTCTGTAGATCCATCATTTCTCCTTGTCGGCACAAACAAATTTACTTGAGCTTACATCCTTTATAATAAAGGGCTTTCAGAAAAATTTTCAAACTGACGTCATTTATACTGATTTCAGTAAAGCATTTGACTCAGTAAATCACTCCCTTCTTGCACACAAACTAAACATTATTGGTTTCCCACCAAATCTTTTAAGCTGGCTTATAAGTTATTTGGCCAACAGAACACAAAGAGTCTTCTTTAAAAATGCTCTTTCTGACCCTATTCAAGTTACTTCTGTTGTTCCTCAGGGAAGCCATTTGGGTCCCCTTCTTTTTACGCTTTTCATCAATGACCTTCCTTCGGCCATACATAATTCGCGTACTCTTATGTATGCAGATGATGTAAAGCTTTGTTTTCAATTTAAAGACGCCTCCTGTCATTCATCCCTTCAAGCCGACCTCAATAGTTTTAACAGTTGGTGTGGTGCAAACCTATTAAATCTGAACAGCTCAAAATGCAAGTTGATGACATTCTCTCGTGCCAGTCCTAAGTACGAATCTTACACTTTATGTGGTTGTCCTCTGGAAAGAATTACCTCTGTGGACGACCTTGGAGTACGCCTGGACGCTAAACTCAAGTTCTCTGAGCACATTTCTTCCATAGTCAATAAGGCTATGAGTGTACTCGGATTTATTAAGAGGTGGGCTAAGGAATTTAACGATCCTTATATAACTAAGTCCCTTTATACCTCACTTGTGCGTCCTATTCTCGAGTATGGATCATGTGTTTGGTGTCCTCAATTTTCAACCTACAAGGACCGCATTGAATCCGTTCAAAAGAACTTTTTGATTTTCGCATTGCGTGGATTTAATTGGGATTCAAACTTAAGACTACCTTCCTATACTAACAGACTTCTTCTAATAAATCTACCTTCCTCAGCCAATCGGCGTACTATGCTTGGTGTGGTTTTTATCAATAACCTTATTAAAGGCGACGTTGACAGTGATGACTTGGTTAGCCGGTTACACTTCTCTGTCCCTTGCCGTCTAACAAGAAATTATTTTCTACTAACTCTTCCTAGTTGTAGGTCGAACTATGCCCTGCACGAACCGTTCAGGGTATTATGTTCGGACTACAATAAATACTACTTTATTATATCTAACAGCCAATCGACTAATAATCTTAAACTTTCACTACTTTCCCACCTGGCTAGAAGTTAGCGATCTCGCGACCTTCCTATTCGTTTACTGCGCTTCTCGGGCGTTACGAGCGCTTTAATCCATTAACACTCTTCTTTTGATCTGATTGGGTTTTCTGGGTTTCCCCATTCCTTTGCAACAAATGTTGGATCAACTAAAATTATCCTTTTACTCCCAGATTAAATTAAATAAATAAATTCAATAAATTAAATAAATAATTTAATGATTAACTAATAATTAAAAATTTAAATACAAAAAATATATATATATATTTTTAAATAATATACTTACATTCAAATTAAATTATACTTATATTTTTAATTTAAATTTACATTTGTAATTTTACTATATTTTAGTCTTTGAGTCGACTGCTCTTAGTTGACGTTAAATAAATAAATACATAAATAAATAAATTGCTACTTTGAGAGGGCGTGTTTAAATTTGTAACGTCATAACAAAGCAGCAAATTTGGTCACACTAGAATATAACAAGAGTGGCAACGCTTAGTTTAAGTACATACATATGTTGAGTTTAGAGTCAACCGCCGCGATGAATAGCCGCGCACATTTTATATCTTGAATAAACGTAAACTTCATTTACTCCCTTTATTGACTTTTGCATTCTCTTGTTGGACATATATATGCGAACTCTGATACGGACGAATAGTCCAACAGTTAGTCACCTGACTATTAATCGTTAAGACTGTAGTTCGACTACCGTGGGGAACATATTATTGAATTTGTTCTTTGTAGGCCATGGATCTATTAGGTTTGTCGGATTGTGCGTTACAGGCAGAAGGAGACATCATCGACCCCATAATGAATATATAGTCTTGCTCAGGATCACCAGCTAAGTCGACCTGGCCATGACTGCCTGACCGTCTGTCTCTATGAGCGCATGATTCTCAGTTATTAAGAAAGCTAGAGACATAAAATTTGGAATGTAGATTCCTGTATATTCTAGGCTTTAAATGTATTTTTAAATTTTGGGTACCACGTCCACCGCCCTGTAAATCAGTAATTTGCGAATATTAAGCAAAGTATTCACGTTTCACCTTTCTGCGTTGGCATACATATAGGTAAATACGATATGAACGTTCCTATAAATTACAGTCCGATCAGTTAACAAACATAGATGTAATACAAGTTATCGTTTTCTACTGATCTGTGAGGCGTTGCCTACGTGCAACGTATCGGTTAATAAACATGGAAGTTATGAAAGTTAACGTTTTCTATTGATCTGTGAAGCGTTGCCTACGTGCAACGGAATTGATTATTTTCTTATGTGAAATTGAGATGGCATCTTTGCGGAGTATATGGTAATTAATGTTGTGGTAAAATGCGTTAGTCACCTGACTATTAATCGTTAAGACTGTAGTTCGACTCCCGTGGGGAACATATTATTGAATTTGTTCTTTGTAGGCCATGGATTTACAAAAAAATCCTGGTCAATTAAGTTTGTCGGATTGTGCGTAACAGGCAGAAGGAGACATCAGCGACCCCATAATATGTATATAGTCTTGCTCAGGATCACCAGCTAAGTCGACCTGGCCATGTCTGCCTGTCCGTCTGTCTGTATGAGCGCATGATTCTTAGTTATTAAGAAAGCTAGAGACATAAAATTTGGAATGTAGATTCCTGTATATTCTAGGCTTTAAATGTATTTTTAAATTTTGGGTACCACGTCCACCGCCCTGTAAATCAGTAATTTGCGAATATTAAGCAAAGTATTCAAGTTTCACCTTTCTGCTTTGGCATACATATAGATAAATACGATATGAACCTTCCCTATAAATTACAGTCCGATCGGTTAACAAACATAGATGTAATGCAAGTTAACGTTTTCTATTGATCTGTGAGGCGTTGCCTACGTGTAACGTATCGGTTACTAAACATGGAAGTTATGAAAGTTAACGTTTTCTATTGATCTGTGAAGCGTTGCCTACGTGCAACGGAATTGATTATTTTCTTATGTGAAATTGAGATGGCATCTTTGCGGAGTATATGGTAATTAATGTTGTGGTAAAATGCGTTAGTCACCTGACTATTAATCGTTAAGACTGTAGTTCGACTCCCGTGGGGAACATATTATTGAATTTGTTCTTTGTAGGCCATGGATCTATTAGGTTTGTCGGATTGTGCGTAACAGGCAGAAGGAGACATCAGCGACCCCATAATGTATATATATAGTCTTGCTCAGGATCACCAGCTAAGTCGACCTGGCCATGACTGCCTGACCGTCTGTCTCTATGAGCGCATGATTCTCAGTTATTAAGAAAGCCAGACCCATAAAATTTGGCATGTGGATTCCTGTATATTCTAGGCTGTAAATGTATTTTTAAATTTTGGGTACCACGTCCACCGCCCTGTAAATCAGTAATTTGCGATTATTAAGCAAAGTATTCAAGTTTCATCTTTCTGCTTTGGCATACATATAGATAAATACGATATGAACGTTCCCTATAAATTACAGTCCGATCGGTTAACAAACATAGATGTAATGCAAGTTAACGTTTTCTATTGATCTGTGAGGCGTTGCCTACGTGTAACGTATCGGTTACTAAACATGGAAGTTATGAAAGTTAACGTTTTCTATTGATCTGTGAAGCGTTGCCTACGTGCAACGGAATTGATTATTTTCTTATGTGAAATTAAGATGGCATCTTTGCGGAGTATATGGTAATTAATGTTGTGGTAAAATGCGTTAGTCACCTGACTATTAATCGTTAAGACTGTAGTTCGACTCCCGTGGGGAACATATTATTGAATTTGTTCTTTGTAGGCCATGGATTTACAAAAAATCCTGGTCTATTAGGTTTGTCGGATTGTGCGTAACAGGCAGAAGGAGACATCAGCGACCCCATAATGTATATATAGTCTTGCTCAGGATCACCAGCTAAGTCGACCTGGCCATGTCTGCCTGTCCGTCTGTCTGTATGAGCGCATGATTCTCAGCTATTAAGAAAGCTAGAGACATAAAATTTGGCATGTAGATTCCTGTATATTCTAGGCTGTAAATGTATTTTTAAATTTTGGGTACCACGTCCACCGCCCTGTAAATCAGTAATTTGCGAATATTAAGCAAAGTATTCAAGTTTCACCTTTCTGCTTTGGCATACATATAGATAAATACGATATGAACCTTCCCTATAAATTACAGTCCGATCGGTTAACAAACATAGATGTAATGCAAGTTAACGTTTTCTATTGATCTGTGAGGCGTTGCCTACGTGTAACGTATCGGTTACTAAACATGGGAGTTATGAAAGTTAACGTTTTCTATTGATCTGTGAAGCGTTGCCTACGTGCAACGGAATTGATTATTTTCTTATGTGAAATTAAGATGGCATCTTTGCGCAGTATATGGTAATTAATGTTGTGGTAAAATGCGTTAGTCACCTGACTATTAATCGTTAAGACTGTAGTTCGACTCCGGGGAACATTTTTTTTAACCTACCCAAAAAGAAAAGGGTATTATAACCTTGTTCGAAGGAGAATGTAGAACAGGCAGAAGGAGACATCTCCGACCCTATAAGGTATATATATTCTGAATCAGGATCAACAGCCGAACCGATATAGCCATGTCCGTCTGTCCGTCTGTCCGTCTGTCTGTCTGTCCGTCCGTGTGAACACCTGGATCTCAGCTATTATAAGAGCTAGAGTTCCCAAATTTGGTGACAACATGTGTTATTACTGCAGGCTGATCAATTTTTTTTTGGATTTTAGCCACGCCCCCACCCGCCTCCATAATTTGATTACATAAATAGATTATAAATACTATCTTGCGGACGTTTCGTGAAAATTTCAGTAAGATTGGACTATAAATGTGGAAGATATTAAGGAAACAGTAGTGCCATGTGACCACGTGGTTTTGTCTGTTTTATTATGTTAGATATGCAAGATCCAGGTTCAACTCCGGCGGCAAGCTTTTTTTTCAATTATATGTACAAAAGTTATTTGCACTGATTATCATTTCAATTGTTTGGCAATTGCGTAATAGACTTGGTGGCTAAGTTGATGTGGTCGACAACTGTCGTGCAGAAGGGTACGGGTTCTAATCCAACCCGGTGCTAATGTGCGGGTTTTTATGGATGTTTTTTTTTTTCAAGCATTTAAAATATTTTAAGTTTAGTATTTAAAATGCATTTGATTAAACAGAATTTTAAAGGGAGTGAGTTGGCATTGTCTTACACACACACGACACAACAATAATTTGTTTTTGTCCTGTACGACAAGCTGAATGGTCTTATAATGCAACTTTACCGACCAAACTCAGAATGCGCTCATGGTAAAACTGTTGTAGTCGCAGACTGCATAGACCGAGTTTTTTGGAGGTCCACGTTTAAGACCTCCTCACGTCGGTAAAAAAATTGTTTGTTGTTTTTTCTGTTCTTTTTTTTGCATGTGCGTTATCCTTATTTAAAATCAATGTTAACGAAGTTTTTACTATATTTAAGGAAATTTAGCCATATTTCGCAGCATACAGTAATGTATGTACAACATAAACGACAAATCTGCTTGGATTATTAAATTTCTCAATAAATATGTGAAGCATTATATAGGCATTTCTTTTACACATTCATAATTAAAAGCATTCTGATGCGTTCTAATTGGAAAGTACTGAAAGCAATGCGGCAACATCTAATAGGAACCACGTGCAACTTTCATAGTCAGAATAAATTTTAGACTGTGAGACGTGTTTTTTTCGCATAGTTGTAGCGGGTATACCACAGTCGGGCGCGCTTGACTGTAGCCTTTCCGACTTGTTTTCTTATGTGAAATTGAGATGGCATCTTTGCAGAGTATATGGCAATTAATGTTGTGGTAAAATGCGTTAGCATTATTATTAACGTGACTATTAATCGCTCAGACTGTAGTTCGACTCCCGTGGGAACATATTATTGAATTTGTTCTTTGAAGGCCATGGATTTGATAAAAAATTCCGGTCTATTAGGTTTGCCGGATTGTGCGAAACAGGCAGAAGGAGACATCAGCGACCCCATAATGTATGTATAGTCTTGCTCAGCATCACCAGCTAAGTCGACCTGGCCATGTCTGCCTGTCCGTCTGTCTGTATGAGCGCATGATTCTAAGCTATTAAGAAAGCTAGAGACATAAAATTTTGCATGTAGATTCCTGTATATTCTAGGCTGTAAATGTATTTTTAAATTTTGGGTACCACGTCCACCGCCCTGTAAATCAGTAATTTGCGAATATTAAGCAAAGTATTCAAGTTTCACCTTTCTGCTTTGGCATACATATGGATAAATACGATATGAACCTTCCCTATAAATTACAGTCCGATCGATTAACAAACATAGATGTAATGCAAGTTAATGTTTTTTATTGATCTGTGAGGCGTTGCCTACGTGCCACGTATCGGTTAATAAACATAGAAGTTATGAAAGTTAACGTTTTCTATTGATCTGTGAAGCGTTGCATACGTGCAACGGAATTGATTATTTTCTTATGTGAAATTAAGATGGCATCTTTGCGCAGTATATGGTAATTAATGTTGCGGGAAAATGCGTTAGTCACCTGACTATTAACCGTTAAGACTGTAGTTCGACTCCCGTGGGGAACATATTATTGAATTTGTTCTTTGTAGGCCATGGATTTGAAAAATAATTCCGGTCTATTAGGTTTGTCGGATTGTGCGAAACAGGCAGAAGGAGACATCAGCGACCCCATAATGTATGTATAGTCTTGCTCAGGATCACCAGCTAAGTCGACCTGGCCATGTCTGCCTGTCCGTCTGACTGTATGAGCGCATGATTCACAGCTATTAAAAAAGCTAGAGACACAAAATTTGGCATGTAGATTCCTGTATATTCTAGGCTGTAAATATATTTTTAAATTTTGGGTACCACGTCCAGCGCCCTGTAAATCAGTAATTTGCGAATATTAAGCAAAGTATTCAAGTTTCACCTTTCTGCTTTGGCACACATATAGATAAATACGATATGAACCTTCCCTATAAATTACAGTCCGATCGATTAACAAACATAGATGTAATGCAAGTTAACGTTTTCTATTGATCTGTGAGGCGTTCCCTACGTGCCACGTATCGGTTAATAAACATAGAAGTTATGAAAGTTAACGTTTTCTATTGATCTGTGAAGCGTTGCATACGTGCAACGGAATTGATTATTTTCTTATGTGAAATTAAGATGGCATCTTTGCGCAGTATATGGTAATTAATGTTGTGGTAAAATGCGTTAGTCACCTGACTATTAATCGTTAAGACTGTAGTTCGACTCCCGTGGGGAACATATTATTGAATTTGTTCTTTGTAGGCGATGGATCTGTTAGGTTTGTCGGATTGTGCGTAACAGGCAAAAGGAGACATCAGCGACCCCATAATGTATATATAGTCTTGCTCAGGGTCACCAGCTAAGTCGACCTGGCCATGTCTGCCTGTCCGTCTGTCTGTATGAGCGCATGATTCTCAGCTGTTAAGAAAGCTAGAGACACAATATTTGGCATGTATATTCCTGTATATTCTAGGCTGTAAATGTATTTTTAAATTTGGGTCCACGTCCACCGCCCTGTAAATCAGTAATTTGCGAATATTAAGCAAAGTATTCAAGTTTCACCTTTCTGCTTTGGCATACATATAGATAAATACGATATGAACCTTCCCTATAAATTACAGTCCGATCGCGTAACAAACATAGATGTAATGCAAGTTAACATTTTCTATTGATCTGTGAGGCGTTGCCTACGTGCCACGTATCGGTTAATAAACAAAGAAGTTCTGAAAGATAACGTTTTCTATTGATCTGTGAAGCGTTGCATACGTGCAACGGAATTGATTATTTTCTTATGTGAAATTAAGATGGCATCTTTGCGCAGTATATGGTAATTAATGTTGTGGTAAAATGCGTTAGTCACCTGACTATTAATCGTTAAGACTGTAGTTCGACTCCCGTGGGGAACATATTATTGAATTTGTTCTTTGTAGGCGATGGATATGTTAGGTTTGTCGGATTGTGCGTAACAGGCAAAAGGAGACATCAGCGACCCCATAATGTATATATAGTCTTGCTCAGGGTCACCAGCTAAGTCGACCTGGCCATGTCTGCCTGTCCGTCTGTCTGTATGAGCGCATGATTCTCAGCTGTTAAGAAAGCTAGAGACACAATATTTGGCATGTATATTCCTGTATATTCTAGGCTGTAAATGTATTTTTAAATTTGGGTCCACGTCCACCGCCCTGTAAATCAGTAATTTGCGAATATTAAGCAAAGTATTCAAGTTTCACCTTTCTGCTTTGGCATACATATGGATAAATACGATATGAACCTTCCCTATAAATTACAGTCCGATCGATTAACAAACATAGATGTAATGCAAGTTAATGTTTTTTATTGATCTGTGAGGCGTTGCCTACGTGCAACGTATCGGTTAATAAACATAGAAGTTATGAAAGTTAACGTTTTCTATTGATCTGTGAAGCGTTGCATACGTGCAACGGAATTGATTATTTTCTTTTGTAAAATTGAGATGGCATCTTTGCGCAGTATATGGTAATTAATGTTGTGGTAAAATGCGTTAGCATTATTATTATGACATGACTATTAATCGTTAAGATTGTAGTTTGACTCCCGTGGGGAACATATTATTGAATTTGTTCTTTGTAGGCCATGGATCCTGGTCTAGTATTAGGTCCGCAACTAAGGTCTCGCTGTTTTTTCGTATGCAAATTTTACTTTATTATAAAAAAAACTATTAACAATGGATGATTCAAGTATTGCCTATCGCTAGGCACATCTTTTTTCCATCTTTCTGCTAGAGCTTGAATACCTTAACAGTAAAAGTGAGATTTGAGATTTTCCACGAATCTAGCCATTTTTTGATATCTTCGAATTCGTGGAGCTGCTGATCAGCTAGGCCGTGATCCATCGAGCGAAACAAGTGTTTATCGGAAAGCCTAATATCTAGAGATTATAGCGGGTGGGGTAGGACTTCCAATTTAAGCGTTCCCAATTATCTTTTTACTGATTTCGCTGGTCAACTGGTCGAGTTTTGTCATGAAATAAGATCACTTTATCGTGTGTTTTGGCTTTTTTTGCGCAGTGCTCGACTTAATTGATTGGAAATAGCTTACCAGGTAATTCTTTATTCTGAAACAAGTTCTTCATGCTGTTGGGGCGAATCCTCATGGAGCAAAGTCCCCATTTATGCGAAATCAAAGGATTTGGGCCTTCCTTCACGTGGACGGACGGCAACATAAAAATTATCGTCTTTAAAAGGTCGGATCCAATCCCAGCCTGTGGTTTCCCTTAGAACTTCATCTCCGTACACTAGTTGCAGCAGTCAATGCGTTTGAGCTGCAGTTTTTTTCAAATTGAAGAAGAAAATCAGCTCTTCCCGCAAATGACGGTTATTTGACGTAAAATTAGACCATTTTGAACACAAAAAAAATATAATGAAAAATCCCTAATTTGTTAATGGGATTGGTTTACCATATGTTTAAGCTTGGTTTATGACGTTTTGGATATGTCAAAATCAGTCACCCCTTTTTACTAGAGGCATTTACTGACAAACAGCGGGAACTAAGTTGCGCACCTAATAGGTTTGTCGGATTGTGCGTAACAGGCAGAAGGAGACATCAGCGACCCCATAATGTATATAAATTATGAAGTTGCAGTCCCGCGTTAATCCAGAGACTTCTCTCTCAAGTTTAGCGGTGGTTAGACGTTGCTTCAATCGAGTCTTCTTATGAAGATTATGGTGGAGGGCTTGACTTCGCCCCCTTAAGTTAATTGACTAGCCTTGTGGCGTAGCAATGTGATCAATAAGAACAATTGTATTTTTCGGCTGTGAGCCGGAGCACGTTCTGGTTTATTGAATACCAAACTGAGACTCAAGAGTTCACAAAAATATGGAGCTAAGTTTACCCTAACAGAAATGCATCGCGCCAACAAGACGAGTCGGCAAAGCCGACTCAGCATTCCTTGCAGCGTGAAGCAACACTCCGAATAGCAGTGTCAGCTTTCCGTTGCCGGACGTTCTTTGCGCAGAGCGCTGAACTCAATTCTGGCGCGTCAGCATTCTATACATAGAGCTACTTAGTTGCTATGGATTATTATGTAAAGGTTTGTTAACTACTCCCCCCTCAAGTGTATGACCGTCCTCGGTCATGTTGAAAGTGTCGATGGTACGCTGTATCTCCATGGAGGCTCGTCTTCTCCTTAATGCCAGATAAAGTGCGAAGGAGCCAATTAAACCAATGTTCAGGACCACACCAGCTATGAACCAGAGTTTAGGCGAACCTTCAGATTCCACGTCATCCTTAAAGCTTTGGATGGAGAGCAGGTTCTCGTTATTCATCCGGTGTAGCAGAGGGATGCTGAGCACGGGGTCGTGCCCGACGATGTTAAGTAATGGGAAGCGCGCAATGCCTGGCTGCTTGCTTAATGCCTTCCGTAGGTTTACGAACTCGGAGCCATTGATGGTCGCCGTTCTCTCGAAGGTCACCAGGTGGGTTCCCTCGACCAGAATTTCTGGGCTGCCATCGGTGCTGACGCGAGCTGAAGCTTCGTTGATAATCACAACGCCGTCATCTACGGGAGTTACTTCCTGCAAGTGGCTGGGTTGAGTGTGGCACTGGGCTGCGCTCCCTGCGTGGAGTGAGCGCGCACAAGATTCGCGCCGAGACCGCTCGCAGAACGTGAAGTGTGTGGTATCTGTGCATCCTGTGAGCGCAAAGGTGTCATGTTCGCATTCGGCCAACGTATCCTCGTCGAGGCGTAAGATGGTGTGTTGGTGGGATACAGGGTAAACGGCGACTTTCTTGCAACTGAACTTGACTCTGGGATAGGCAATTAAAACATGAATACTGTTCTCGGACTGGAGGACTCTAATCTTGGATGCTTCTATTAAGCTGACGATAGGGGTGTCCTGTTCTACAAGAGACTTCAAGTCGGCATGGTCAAGAATCGTGGGATTTACAATGTTTGATTTGGCCAAAGTAATAGTGAGAATTAAATTTTGAATTTCAGTAGAAAGCATCCTATTTCAACCAAGTCGCTTTTACGGGCACTGATCACCTTATTGATGGTGTCAGTTAACTTGTTAATTTGTTTCTGGGTTTCGGAATTTATTGTTATCTGCCGGGAATTAGACTCAACTAGTTTAGCCTCTGTGATTTTTATCTTTAGAAGGTCCGTGGCATCGGGAGTACCAGCCACTACCTTTAGAGCTGTACCTAGGAAATCTAGACTCCTGGCAATCCTATGATGGACCTTAAGGACGGACAACAAAGTTCTAAGGTGGTCCGTATCGACCTCTAGTAACTTACGCATATGCGATTGGGGAAAAGACTCGGATAATTTTTCTGTCTCGTCTATCATAACAGCGAATTCGGACAAGTTGCTTGAGTGCTTTAAGAGGTCACGCTGTTCAAAAACCAGCACATCACCATCTACGACAGGGATGTAGTTGGCATGCGAAAAGTCGGTAATCCGTGCATTCGCTAATGCCAGTGTAGTGAACATCGTGAGGGTAAACCTGGAATTTAGATACAGGGTGAGACTGTAGTGCTCGGGCTTTCTTAAAGTAATCTACTAACTAACTGCAAGGGGAGTGCCTACTTAAGGTTGTCCTTGTGGACCACCCTCCCCTTAATAAGAACAGACGTTCCCAGGTCTGCTTGCACCTTTTGTTCCGTGCATAGTGGGGTTAGTTTATTTCCTAACCTCTTGTTGTTCTTTACAAACACGTGTTCTCCTACCTCAAACACACGGTTTTGACGGGAAGGGTTGCATCTTCCGATGCTGTCTTGCTGAGCCTTTGCTAATCTTGCCTTGATTTCCAGGCAGCGCTCGTGGGCCCCTGAGTGAAGAACTTCAATTGGTCTCTCACGAGTAACTGAGTGCACGGTTTTGTTATATTCCACCATGGCTCTCAAGATTAGCTCTACTGTGTCATTTGTCTTCTTGTCCAACTTCAGGCATCTGGCTATTTCTGCCAAGGTGCTGTGGAACCGTTCAACTTGGCCATTGGACACGCTGTGCAGAGGAGGCGCGTTCACAATGTCGATGCGGTAGTTGTTATTGAGCATTGACGTGATTGTCTCTGAGTTGAAAGCGGGCTCATTGTCGCAATAGATTGTTTTGATGTTGGGGAAAAGGTTAACAATCTGCAATAGGGGGCCTGTGATGTCCACTATTGTCCTAGATGTAACCGGTTGCACTACTGCAAACTTAGAGAATTTGTCAATGCACGTCAAGAACAGCTTCCTGTCTGTTGAAAATATGTCTATGTGCACCATTTCGCCAGTATAACTGGGGATGGGCGTTTCCCCGAGCTCTTGCTTTTTCGGGTGCCTGTCGTACTTTGCTTGGGTACATACCCTGCAATTAGCAACCACTTCCTTTGTCATGCTGCCCATTTTTGGAAAATAGTAGTCTCGAAGGACTTGTTTGATATTCTCCTGCGCGGCTCTGTGTGCACGGTTGTGCTCTGCAGTGACAATTTCGTACTGTTCGTTTTTATCAGTTATATCTGACACGACATTCTTGCAGTGACGGAATTGAGTGGCTGGGAAGTGGGTAATGAGGTCGTGTTGGAAGCTTGCCAGTGTAGGCAGGTTGCAATGGATAGCATTCACGACGTCAGGGTTAACAACTTCTTTGAGAGTTTTTAACAGGTAACTCTTGTCAGTAAAACTGATCAAGTGGCGAGTTTTGCTTCGGAACAGCACTAGGCTTCGCTTAAGCGGGAAACGTGCTGCCTCCAGAATGATCTGGTTCCTAAAGCAATTTAAGGGTTTATCTGTGGTTTCGACCGTGTAGGTCAGGGACAGCTCACTGTGAATAGTCGCAGCGTCTGACTGGGGTTCGTCTTGTAAGGCGTTAAGATTTTGCCTGGATAGGGCATCTGCCACGAAATTTTCCTTGCCAGGTTTGTAGAAAATCTTGGCATTGTGTTGGTCTATATAGGATTTCCATCTCTTAATCTTAGCGTTCGTGTTTTTGTCGGCAACAGCGAACGTGAGAGGCTGGTGGTCGGTGAATATGTTGATTTCCCTAGAGCCATACAGAAAGTTTTGTAGTTTACCTAAGGCCCATACAATGGCTAGCAATTCCCTTTCGTTTGTGGCATAGTTTTGCTCAGCCTGTCTCAGGGTGCGGGATATCATGGTGATCGGCCTACCTTCTTGCGATAGGACTGCACCGATGCCACTTGCTGACGCATCTGTGGTGAGGTCAAAGGGCTTTTGAAAGTCGGGGTACTTGAGTATGACATCCTCTGATGCCAGAATGTTACGAAGCCTTTGAAATGCGCTGCGTTGAGTTTCATTAAATTCAACACAAATCTTCTTAGACATATGCCTACTCACCGAGCCGTTTTCCCCTTTCAGGATGTCAGTTATCGGGCGAGCTATGGCTGCAAAGTCTTTAATGAAGACTCTGTAGTAGCTGGCCAAACCAAGGAACGATCTAACACTGTAGACACATTTGGGTTCAGGATATTCCTGAATGGCCTTTACCTTTTCTGGGTCGGACTTAGTCCCATCCTTGCTTACGATGAAGCCGAGGTACTCAACACTTTCTTTGAAGAATTTTGTCTTTTCCTGGCTCACCCTCATATTCGCCTCAATCAAGCATTTCAGCACAGTATCGATGGGACATGGTCGGACTCGTTTTCTGAGAAAATTATGACATCGTCTACATAGACGTAACATATTTTCCCGATTTGCTCTCTCAGCACATCGTCTAGGGCTCTTTGAAAAATGCTGCTTGCATTTCTCAAGCCGAACGGCAGACGGCAAAACTCGTATTTGCCGCCATTTACCGAGAACGATGTCTTCTCGCGGTCGTGTTCCGCGAGGTAAATTTGATGATACCCTGACTTCAGGTCAAGGGTAGTGAAGAACTTTGCCTTGCCCAGATTCGCTAGAATCATGGGAATGCTAGGCATCGGGTACCGGTTAGGAATAGTTCGCTCATTTAGCTTCCTAAAGTCAATGACCAACCTCTTGTTCTGGTTCCCGAAGGCGTCGGTTCCCTTTTTGTCAACAACCCAGGTCGGGCTGTTATAGGGAGACCTTGAGGGTCTGATAATGCCGTCTTTCAGCAGTTGTTTGACCTCGTTGTTCACAAAGTCGGAGACACCCATAAGATTTGGGTACGCTCTTGAGTACACCGGTTCATTATCAACTGTCCGAATTGTGGCAGTGACAGCGGTGTTAAAAGGAAGAGCTTCATTTGTCGTGGAGAAGGCTTTCTTCCTCCTTATTATTGTGTCCTTGAACTCCTTTTTAACGGAGTCAGGTACAACAATGTCGTTTACATCAGTGAAATTTACACTGGGGCAGCTGAAATAGTGAAGCTTTTCAGCGATGCCCTGGTATTCTAGGGAGTCCTCTGCAAGGTTGAGCTTTACTCCGGCCTGTGTTAACAGGTCCAAGCCTATGATAGCGTCGAACGCATTGAGAGAATCTAAAAGGAAAAATGGGGAGGTGTGCTTGAAGACTTTCATCAAACATTTGTGTTTGATTTCGGTGGAGCCGTGTATTGAGCTCACCGAGAAAGGGCTGGCGACCGGCATTACATTTTTCAGCTCCTTTACGGGCCTAATGTAGTTTTTTGCCGCGCCGGTATCGATTAGCATCTATAAGGTTCTCCCAGCCAGCCGTCGTTCAATGAACGGCAACCGGGAGCGACCCCTAAAAAATTCAACGAGTCGTCACTGGGAGCGTACTCATTTTCGCTGTCGATTTCCTCGACTGCAGCCTTTGCTGCCTTTTCATACTCTTCTTTGGTCTCTTTTTGCTTAGGGGCCTCTTGGACAACGTTATTAAGACGTTGTCGTCTCGGTCCTGTCAAGCGTTCTGAGGAATTTCTCCTCTTAGACGCGTTCGATTCATTAGGATGATTCTGATTATGTTCAGTGCGCTGCCTGAACCTGGAGGATGAATCGACCTCCATAGGCTGGGGTGCTTGCGCCTGATTGTCGTTGTTGGTTTGTCCGTTGTTTTTCTGTCGTTTCATGAAGTGGGGATTTCTGTCCTGTCCCTGTTCTTCTTTATTTGATTTACCCTGGAAACGGCTCTTGCCGTTTGCCGCCGAGTGCGCTCGCTCCTCTACGGCCTTGGCGTAGGAGTTAGCAAACATGCTTCTCTCTATGCTTGCCTCTGCTTCTCTAGCTAAGGCCAGTGCAGATGGCAAGTCTTTTGGTTGGGCCGGGAAGACCACAGCTCTAAGGGCCTTTTTGAGCCCTGAAATAAAAGCATGCAGGGCGTCGGCTCTGACTTCAGCGTTAAGCAGGTCAGCACCCTCTTGTTCATGCGACATTACGATTTTGTTTGTGACCAGCGTTAGCTTCTTTTCAACTTCATCGTAGTATTGCATTAATGGTAGGTCTCCCTGCCTTACCATTTCCAATCCTTGCCTCAACAGGCGTAAGGATGTTTTGTCCGAGTACGTGCAGTCTAATCTGGCCAAAATGGCATCGAAGTTCAATACCGTATTATGGGATACGAGTAGAGCCCCGGCTGCGCCACGGATTTTATTCCTTAATATGGCAACAGCCTGATAATGGGCACTGCTGCCATTGTATGGTTTAAACAGCTCGTAGGCGTATATGGCCGATTGCCTCCAGGCCACATACTCGTCTTGGGTACAGGAGAACTCAGGTACCGATTTTATTATATCAAGGGGAATTTCACACCTAACCTCGGGGTTGACAAAGACTTTTTCATATGTTACGATTTGCGGTGCTTCCACCTGCAAACTCTGTACCCGCGCAGCTAGGGAATTTAGTTGAACCTGGAACTGGGATTGCTGTTGCGACAATGCCTGTCTGACGGCATTGTCGATAAGAGCTTGAATCTGACTGGGGTCCATAGTATTATCTACCGGGGCCCTATCTAAAGTCTGACCTACTGCTTGGCCTACTTGCTCCTCCTCCCAGCTATCCTCGCTTTCGTATTCGACCTTAACACTTCTGTAGTTATGTGCCCAACTCATTGGTTGTTGGTTGGCACACCACAAATATACTGTTGCCGAGCACAATTGATCGGCTAAATGATGTGGCAAGAAGGAGTATGCGGTAAAATTATACCAATGTATGCTATAATTATTTATAGGGTATGCAACAATATTTTTATAAAAGGTATGCAATAGTTTTTATTAAAAGGGGTATGCAACGAAAATTTTCGGTTTTAAAAAAGTATGCAGCACTTATTTTTATAAGGTATGCAACAGTTTTTATTAAAAGGGTATGCAATGAAATTTTTCAGCATTTCAAAAGTATGCAATACTTATTTTTTTTATAAGGTATGCAATGAGAATTTGCTCTGCCGAAAATATGCAATGCTTTTGAAACTGATTTACACAAAGCACAACTATTAAGTGGCCAGTTAAACGAATTCTTTTTTTTTTTACGATGTTTCTTGAGTCGTGTCGAAGAAGTCATATGTAAAACTTACATGATTTCTAACTTAACTACCCTGTTAAGTTAGTTGATTGGTTCGAATTCCAGTTGGGCGCCAATTATGAAGTTGCAGTCCCGCGTTGATCCAGAGACTTCTCTCTCAAGTTTAGCGGTGGTTAGACGTTGCTTCAATCGAGTCTTCTTATGAAGATTATGGTGGAGGGCTTGACTTCGCCCCCTTAAGTTAATTGACTAGCCTTGTGGCGTAGCAATGTGATCAATAAGAACAATTGTATTTTTCGGCTGTGAGCCGGAGCACGTTCTGGTTTATTGAATACCAAACTGAGACTCAAGAGTTCACAAAAATATGGAGCTAAGTTTACCCTAACAGAAATGCATCGCGCCAACAAGACGAGTCGGCAAAGCCGACTCAGCATTCCTTGCAGCGTGAAGCAACACTCCGAATAGCAGTGTCAGCTTTCCGTTGCCGGACGTTCTTTGCGCAGAGCGCTGAACTCAATTCTGGCGCGTCAGCATTCTATACATAGAGCTACTTAGTTGCTATGGATTATTATGTAAAGGTTTGTTAACTTATATAGTCTTGCTCAGGGTCATAAGCTAAGTCGACCTGGCCATGCCTGCCTGTCCGTCTGTCTGTATGAGCGCATGATTCTCAGCTATTAAGAAAGCTAGAGACACAATATTTGGCATGTAGATTCCTGTATATTCTAGACTGCAAATGTATTTTAAAATTTTGGGTACTACGTCCACCGCCCTCCAAATCAGTAATTTGCGATTATTAAGCAAAGTAATCAAGTTTTACCTTTCTGCTTTGGCATACATATAGATAAATACGATATGAACCTTCCCCATAACTTACAGTTCGATCGGTTAATAAACATAGAAGAAAAGACAGTTAACGTTTTCCATTGATCTGTGAGGCATTGCCTACGTGCAAGGTATCGGTTAATAAACATAGAAGTTAGGTAAGTTAACGTTTTCTATTGATCTGTGAAGCGTTGAATACGTGCAACGGAATTGATTATTTTCTTATGTGAAATTAAGATGTCATCTTTGCGCAGTATATGGTAATTAATGTTGTGGTAAAATGCTTTAGCATTATGTAGTGTGCCAAAGTTGATCACCAGCCGTTGAAACTCCTCTGCACACTTTCTGTTATGAATTAATAGAGGGCGCATTCAAAAACAGCTGTTATGCGAAACGGCGCTCTCAATTCCTCTCGCGGAAGAATGGTGCCAAAAGAGAATTAAGAATATCACACCATTTAATAGTTAGCTAATGCAGTTAGAGTTGCTTCGAGAATTTTCGACAGCGCCATCTTTCGTCTATAAATAAATGCTAAAAGCACATTTCTGCACAATAATTGGCGCCGAAGCTAAGCATCACGCAGCGAAAATATATATGTAAGTTAACAAACAAGAGATATCAATACTTTATTGGCTCCACTCGCATTAGTTATTAATCTACCCTCACTATAATTAAGCTTACTCATCAGATTTTGGGATCAGCACACTCAGCAAGAGCGACCAACGACGGCAACCTGACACTTGCTGATACCGCAAGTGTTACGTTGTCGCCTATGGCATGCTGAGTCGGCTTGCCGACTCTAAGCATTGCATAATCATTTCCTCTTTTAGCTTTAGATTCCACTTTATACATTTTGTACTTTTAGTTTTATATTGATCATACAACAGCACAAGCTGAAAATATATTTTGCTCCGGCACTTGCCGTTAAAATCTTAATATCTTTTATTGCTGAGTCCCTAGGCCAGTGATAAGGAGAGTCAGTCGCTTTCCCACCATATTCTTCATAATCTTCAGCTGCTGCTACGACATCCTGAAGTCTACCCGCCGTTAATAGGAACGGCCAACCACCAGCTGCCGTCCATCAGAGATTACACGTCTGAGGCAATTGGAACATTTCTTAATTGGCGCCCAACGGAAAAAGGATTTACACCTTAGAGATTCAGGATTAGATTGTTCGCAAAAATGTAAGTTCAATCAGTGATCTCAAGAAAGAAGTCCGAATAAAACAAAAAGTGAAATAAAATAAAAGCAAGTAATTGTGTGCAAGATAAAATTCCTTTACCCAAACAAAATTCACCAGTTATTTGTAGTCGGCTTAGCTAAAAATAATTGTGAAGTGTCAACCAACATATCCTACGTGAGTCGCTCACGAGTTTTACAGGTCCATACAGGACAGTAAAGGTAGAATACGACAGTGAAGATAGTTGGGGTTCAAATCAAGACATTCAAGGAGTTAATTTGACAACGAACGACATGGACGTGAACCAGGTTCAGGCTCTAATCGAGAGTGGTTTAGCTCAGCAAGAAAGGCGATTCCAGGCACAACTTAACACAATGAACGAACATTTACAACGTATAAGTATAGAAGTTCCACAAGTAATCACGTATGAAAGAATAACTGCCAACCCAGCAATTGCTTGTGACCTTTCACTTGACATCATCAAATCGGTACCGGATTTTAGTGGTACTCAGGAAGAATACGTGTCGTGGAGGCAGACAGCCACCGACTCATATGAAAGTTTAAGACCATATAATGGAAGCAATATCCACTATTAAGCTGTGACCATAATCAGAAACAAAACAAGTGGGTAAGGCTACAGTCGGGCGCCCGACAGTAAGATACCCTTCTCCCAATTTTCTAAATCCGTTACAAACGTGTAACCACACTCATAATTTCAAACCGAGAATTCTGCACAAATACTTCTGGTACATATAGCTTACTCACTCGCACTCACACAGCGACGCGCGTAAAAAGTAAAGCGACACGACGCAACGTCGACGTGGGCGTCAACTGCTCAAAGCAGCGCACAAGCTGATGCCCGTACCGAACATTTGTACTAAAAGCGTTGATTTGAATAACTTCTGTGTTATTGGTCCGATCGGATTGTAATTTGGAGAATATGTTCATATTGCATTAAGCTTTTATACATACCAAAGCAGAACGTTATGGGTTTAATACTTTGCTTAATAATCGCAAATAACCGATTTGCGGGGGCGATGGGCGTGGCATCAAACGTTTGATATAAACTTGATCTGCCTATGATTTATAGGAACCTTCATGCCAAATTTGGTATCCCTAGTTTTTTTCATAGCTAAGATCTGTTGTCTCATACAGACGGACAGACGGACAGACAGACGGACATGTCTTAATCGACTCGGCTAGTGATCCTGAGCAAGAATATATATACTTTATGGGGTCTGCCACGCCTCCTTATGCCTGTTACATACATTTTGCACAAATTTAGTATACCCTTTTTTGACCATTTTCAATGGTCGAAGGGTATAATTAGGAGTTAAGCGAGAGCATTACTATTTTCGCACAACACTGTGCTTAACTTTGATGCCATTATAGCAAGATTGGATTGCACCTATGCTGATAAGACCTCATTACGCATGCTGCGCCAGGCATTAGACATGGTTAGGCAGGGCGACTCAAGTTTAGTCGACTATTACGATGAAGTCGAAAGAAAACACACTTTAGTGACGAACAAAGTCATTATGACCCATGAACAAGAAGGCGCGAATTTTCTCAACGCAGAAGTCAGATCCGATGCACTTCATGCATTCGTATCGGGTTTAAAAAAATCGCTCAGATCAGTTGTTTTCTCGGGTCAGCCGAGAGACTTACCATCTGCTCTGGCTCTAGGGAGGCAGAGGTGAGTATGGAGAGGAGCAATTTTGCAAATTCATACGCCAGAGCTGTTGACGAACGAACTCAGGCTAGTGAAAATAATAAAGGCCGCTCGCAGGGCAGATCAAACAGAAATAACAGAGACGAGCAGGACCAGGACAAAACCCCGCACTATGTCAGGAGAAACAAAAACAACAGGCAAGAATCGAATAATAGGGAAAAACAAGGACAAGCCCCTGAACCTATGGAAGTAGATTCCTCGTCGAGGTTTAGACAACGGACCAACTTTGACAAAAGTCAGACAAATGACCAATACGCACAGAAAAGAAGGAATTCGTCTGAACGTGTTACAGGCCCAAGACGCCAGCGTATAAATAATATAGTGCAGGCCCCCGAAACTTCCAAAAAACAGAAGGCAGAATATGAAAAGGCAGCCACTGCTGCAGTAAACGACATTGACGATGACAATGAGTCCACATATAATGATGACTCACTAAATTTTTTAGGGAACGCTCCCAGTTGCCGTTTATCGAACGCCAATTGGCTGGGAGAATACTAAAAATACAAACCTTTCACTGTTAGCTCAATACACGGCTCCAGAGACATTAAAAACAAGTGCTCAATGAGAGTATTTAACCGCACAAGCCCTTTCTTTTTACTAGACTCACTCTGCACATTTGACGCCATCATAGGCTTCGACTTGCTAACGCGAGCTGGAGTAACATTGAATTTGACCGAAAAGACAATAGAATACCAGGGTACAACAGAAAAATTACAATTTCACAGTTGTGACAGTGTGAACATCACGAACGTTAATGATATAGTGGTTCCCGAGATAATAAAAAAGGAGTTCAGGAAAATGATCCTGAGAAACCTAAAAGCGTTTTCGACCTCCAACGAGGCATTACCATTTAACACCTCGGTCGTGGCCACGATCAGAACGGAAGATAATGAGCCAGTATTTACTAGGCTATACCCCCACCCTATGGGTGTCGCAGATTTTGTAAACAGCGAAATCAAACAGCTACTGGAACAAGGCATAATTCGACCGTCCAGGTCCCCTTACCACAGCCCATCATGGGTTGTTGATAAAAAAGGTTTTGATGCCGATGGAAACAGGAACAAGCGGTTTGTAATTGATTTTAGGAAACTAAATGAAAAAACAATCGCCGACCGATATCCTATGCCCAGTATTCCCATGATTCTCGCGAACTTGGGAAAAGCAAAATTTTTCACATCCTTAGATTTAAAATCAGGATACCACCAGATTAACCTCGCAGAACAGGATCGTGAAAAGTCCGCGTTTTCGGTAAACTGGGGAAAGTATGAATTTTGCCGTCTACCATTTGGCCTCAAAAATGCAGGCAGCATTTTTCAAAGAGCCATAGATGATGTTCTGAGAGAACACATCGGAAAAATATGTTACGTCTATGTAGACGACGTAATTATATTCTCAGAAAGCGAAGCCGATCATCTCAGACATATTGAAATGATTTTAAAATGCTTGATTTACGCTAACATGAGAGTATCCCAAGAAAAACAAAATTTTTCAGGGATAGCATAGAGTACCTCGGATTTATAGTTACCAGAGGGGGAGCGAGAACAGACCCAGAAAAGGTTAAAGCCATAAAAGAGTACGTCGAACCCAAGAAATTGTTCAGTTTGAGATCATTTTTAGGCTTGGCGAGCTACTACAGAAGATTTGTCAAAAATTTCGCCTCAATAGAAAGACCTCTGACAGACATACTAAAGGGTGAAAACGGCTCAGTAAGTAAACATATGTCAAGGAAAGTTGCAGTTGAATTCAACGAAACTCAGCGCAACGCATTTGAATGTCTGCGAAATATTTTGGCAAGAGAAGATGTCCTACTTATATACCCAGATTTCAAAAAACCATTCGACGTAACCACTGATGCATCAGCCAACGGCATTGGCGCAGTTTTGTCCCGAGAAGGTAGACCAATCAGTATGATTTCCCGAACACTAAAACAGGCTGAATTACACTATGCCACAAATGAAAGGGAATTGCGAGCGATAGTGTGGACTTTGGGTAAATTACAAAATTTTTTGTACGGGACAAAAAAAATTAACATCTTTACCGATCACCAACCGCTCACCTTTGCAGTATCGGACAGAAACACAAATGCGAAAATAAAAAGGTGGAAAGCCTACATTGATGAGCACAATGCTAAGATTTTCTACAAACCAGGAAAAGAAAATGTATTAGCAGACGCCTTATCTCGACAAGATACTATTAACAATGTACAAGACCAACCGCAATCTGACGCTGCAACGGTTCACAGCGAATTATCATTGACCAACGCGGTCGAATCCACTGACAAACCAGTCAATTGTTTCAGAAATCAAATTTTTTTGGAAGAAACATGTTTCTTCTTGAAACAATGTATAATATTATTCGAAAGCAAATTTCGCCATTTAGTTAACTTCACTGACAAAAACGCCGTATTTGAAATATTCAAAGACATCGTAAACCCAGACGTTGTAAACGCAATATATTGCGATTTACCAACATTAGCTCGTTTTCAAAACGAACTTGTATCACACTTTCCGAGAACCAAGTTCTGGCACTGCAAAAATTTCGTGACAGACATAACTGACAAGAACGAGCTGTTGGAGATCATTACTACGGAACATAGCCGCACAAGAAAACGTCAAACAAATTCTTCGCGACTACATCTTTCAGAAAATAAACAAACTGGCTTCCGAAGTAGTTGCAAACTGCAAAGTTTGCTCCACAGCTAAGTATAACAGACACCCCAAGAAACAAGAACTTGGGAAAACACCAATACCGACCTATATTGGGGAAAGATTGCATATTGAT
Source organism: Zaprionus kolodkinae (assembly GCA_018901885.1). Classification (NCBI taxonomy): domain Eukaryota; kingdom Metazoa; phylum Arthropoda; class Insecta; order Diptera; family Drosophilidae; genus Zaprionus; species Zaprionus kolodkinae. Next base: position 110,849 of record JAEIFM010000398.1, on the reverse strand, counting down.
ATATTCTCAACTGACAAAAAGTTGTTTTTAACATGCGTCGATAAATTTTAAAAATTTGCCATTACTCAACCCGTGGCGTCCAGAGCAAAAGTCGACGTTATAAATCCAATAATTCAATTGGTTAATATTTTCCCAAACATTAAGACCATATACTGCGACAATGAAGCCGCCTTTAACTCAGGGACAATCACATCATTGCTTAAAAACAACTACAATATAGATGTCGAAAACGCGCCCCCACTTCACAGTTCTTCAAACGGTCAAGTGGAACGGTTCCACAGCACCCTAGCAGAAATCGCGAGATGCCTAAAGATAGATAAAAAGATCAACGAAACGGTAAAGTTAATTCTAAGGGCAACGGGTGAATACAATAAAACGATACACTCAGTCACAGCCAAAACTCCCATGGAAATCGTCCACGCAATACCAACTGAATTACGCCAGACCATAAGGGATAGACTAACAAAGGCCCAACAGGACAACCTTGACAGATGCAACCCATCGCGACAAAATAGGGTTTTTGAGGTGGGAGAATGAGTTTTTTTGAAAAACAATAAAAGACTAGGCAACAAACTGACCCCGTTGTGCACTGAGGAGAGGATACAGGCCGACCTGGGAACGTCGGTACTCATTAAGGGGAGGGTGGTCCAAAGGGACAACCTTAAGTAAACTCGGACATTCAATAGGCTAATTATAAGTAAGCTTAAACACAAACTTATCCATTACCATTCCTTCATTGCAGGCTTATGATCATAATCTTTTACACGCTAGCAATAGCACATGCACGGATTACCGATTTTTCTCATGCCAACTACCCGTAATAGACGGAAATGTTTTGGTTTTTGAGCAACGCGAGTTTTTGAAGCATACTAGCAACTTGTCCGATTTTAAAAGTATAATAGACGAAACCGAAAAAATGTTTGAATTATTTCCTCTGTCGCATATGCGAAAATTATTAGATGTAGATATAGATCACATAAGGGGCTTACTATCCACGCTGACCATACACCATAGAATCGCTAGGAGCTTAGATTTTTTGGGAACAGCACTCAAGGTTGTCGCTGGCACCCCAGACGCGTCAGACTTTGAAAAAATTAGAATGTCTGAAACCCAATTAATTGAATCAAATAATAGACAGGTAATAATTAATTCAAAGACCCAAGAACAAATCAACCAACTCACTGATACAATTAACAAAATAATTAAAGCAAAAAGGAAGGATTTGGTCGACACTCCACATCTATTGAAGCTTTATTAGCCCAAAATAGAATGTTAATTACCGAAATACAAAATCTAATGCTCACAATTACCTTAGCTAAATCAAATATAATCAACCCTACAATTCTCGATCATTCAGACTTGAGATCTCTTATTGAACAAACGATAGATACACCAATAGTCAGCTTAATGGAAGCTTCATATATCAAGGTCTTTCAGTCCGAGAACATGATCCACATATTAATATCCTATACTAGGGTTAAGTCCAATTGCAAAAAGGTTACAATTTTCCCGTATCACATCAACATGTAATCCCACAACTAGATGAAAACACCTTAGCTGAATGTGAGAGTAACATTTTAGCTCTCACCGAATGTATCAGTACAACACAAGACACATTCTGCAAGCTTGCGCACCACGACACCTGTGCACGATCACTACACCCAGGAGGCACTGCCTATTCTAACACTCATCCCAACCACCTGAAAGTTATCACGCTCATCGATGAAGGCATCATGACCGTCAAAGAAAGTCCAGCGCGCATCAGCACAGACGATGGCCCAGAGCTGTTAACTAATGGCACACATCTCGTCACGTTCGAACACTCTGCCCTCATAAATGGCACCAAATATGTGAACCATCGCACAATTATAAGTAAAACACCGGGTATAGCAGGGTCATCACTTTTAAACATCATCGGACATGATCCAGTACTCAGCTTGCCGCTACTCCACAGAATGAACAACCGAAATTTGCGCATCATTGAAGACTTCAAAAAGGAAGTGGAAACAGCTAGTTCACCCCAAATATGGTTTGCAATTGGAGTAGGTTTGAGCGTCATTTTATTCGGCTCACTCCTTCTTTTCCAAGTAATAAGAAGAAGACGAGACTCGATAGAAGTACAAAAAGCCATTGATAAATTCAGCGTAACCGAGGACGGTCCACGATCTTAAATGGGGAGTAGTTAACAAACAAGAGATATCAATACTTTATTGGCTCCACTCGCATTAGTTATTAATCTACCCTCACTATAATTAAGCTTACTCATCAGATTTTGGGATCAGCACACTCAGCAAGAGCGACCAACGACGGTAACCTGACACTTGCTGATACCGCAAGTGTAACGTTGTCGCCTATGGCATGCTGAGTCGGCTTGCCGACTCTAAGCATTGCATAATCATTTCCTCTTTTAGCTTTAGATTCCACTTTATACATTTTGTACTTTTAGTTTTATATTGATCATACAACAGCACAAGCTGAAAATATATTTTGCTCCGGCACTTGCCGTTAAAATCTTAATATCTTTTATTGCTGAGTCCCTAGGCCAGTGATAAGGAGAGTCAGTCGCTTTCCCACCATATTCTTCATAATCTTCAGCTGCTGCTACGACATCCTGAAGTCTACCCGCCTTAATAGGAACGGCCAACCACCAGCTGCCGTCCATCAGAGATTACACGTCTGAGGCAATTGGAACATTTTTTAATTTGTATATGTATCTAATATTTATTAAAATATTAGGTAGAAAGTACAAATATTAAGTTTAGTTTAGTTCTTCTAAATTCTCCTTAGTTCTTCCTTAACGACATTGACCGACCGACGTCTTTGTTACAACAATTCTTTATGAAGAGACAAACCGACTTGCTTGCCTTTTACAACAACTTAACTTCCGACTTTATCTTGCGACTTCTTGACTTCAACTTCAACAATTGACTCTTCGATTATTCTTTACTGCAACTCTGTTTTTATCGATTGGTTCCTGCAGCGTTGCCACCCGTAGTACCCTCACGCTGCCATCAGCTCTATTGTTTACATTCGGCCATCCTGCTCATCATCGTGTGTCCCAGACGATAAGTCATCCTCGTTGTTTTCAGCATACTTCCATAGCTTCATGTTATCAGCACTCGTATGCGTTTTGTTGGGACCTTCTCCTTGGGCTGCTTTTCGAACTTCATATCTGTCATTACGCTTTGCCTTTGATACTTCATATGGTCCAAGAAAAGTGCTTGCTAACTTCTTTCCCGCAACGAACTGAGTACGCTTTACTGCCACCAGATCACTTTCCTTGTATATGACACCTCCTTTGCGCTTTTTGTCGTAGTTATACCCTTCTACCATTGAAAATGGTCAAAAAAGGGTATACTAACTTTGTGCAAAATGTATGTAACAGGCATAAGGAGGCGTGGCAGACCCCATAAAGTATATATATTCTTGCTCAGGATCACAAGCCGAGTCGATTGAGACATGTCCGTCTGTCTGTCCGTCTGTGCGTCCGTCCGTCCGTCCGTCTGTCCGTCTGTCCGTCTGTATGAGACAACAGACAGAAGGTTCCCATAAACCATAGGCAGATCAAATTTATATCAAATGATTAATGCCACGCCCACCGGCCCCGCAAATCGGTTATTTGCGATTATTAGGCAAAGTATTAAACCCATAACGTTCTGCTGTATAAAGCCAAATGCAATATGAACATATTCTCCAAATTACAATCCGATCGGACCAATAACACAGAAGTTATTCAAATCAACGCTTTTAGTACAAATGTTCGGTACGGGCATCAGCTTGTGCGCTGCTTTGAGCAGTCGACGCCGACGTCAACGTTGCGTCGTGTCGCTTTACTCTTCACGCGCGTCGCTGTGTGAGTGCGAGCGAGTAAGCTATATGTAGTAGAAGAATTTGTGCAGAATTTTTGTTTGAAATTATGAGTATACACGCTTGTAACGGATTTTAAAAATTGGAAGAAGGGTATCATACTGTCGGGCGCCCGACTGTAGCCTTACCTACTTGTTTTTCTTATAAAGATCTTGAGCCTTTTGTATTTGCTCCTTAGCCGTCTGTCTTCATATCTCGCTCTCTTTTTTTAATTCCTTAAGCATTTCAATTTCTAAAAGTTCCAATAATCTATCACTCAATTTAATTTTCATTTTTAATCCAAACATGATCTCAAAAGGTGATTTCTTTGTAGAGCAACTTATATGGGAATTCATAGCTTTTGGCACCTGCGAGGTGAACTTATACCACTTTGAAGAAGAGATAATTGACAAGATAGATCTATTAATTCTTTCTACCTGCCCGTTTCCTCTGGGCACACCAGTTGTTGTTAAAACATGCTCTATTCCATTTGTTTTTGCGTAATCGTAAAACGCATCCGATGTAAAAGCAACTCCTCTGTCTGTTATTATTCTGTTCGGATTACCAAAGACTTTTGACCATTCTTCCATTTTTTTCACAGCTTCATCAGCTCCAGTTGATTTTGTTGTAAAAATCCACACGAATTTTAAAAATCCATCAACAAGTACGAAGATGTATCTATACTTTTTCGACGACGCGTCCATCGGTCCTAAGTGATCAACATGCAAAGTGTGTAATGGTTTGTCACCTTTCTCAATACAGCATAAAAGTCCGTCCTGTTTACCCAGATTCTTGTTGGAAATACTACACGGAATACATGTGCTAATAAATTTTGTGACCTTGCTCTCCAAATGTGGAATCCAAAACTGCTGTTCTATAGAATGAATGGTCTTCTGACTTGCAAAATGTCCAACTCCGTATGCTTCACTTATAATTTCACGTTCCATTAGTTTAAGCAAATCATTTCCTTTGATAAGCTTAAACAAAATTCCTCCCTTCAGTTTGAAGTCGTTGTAGGGCCGTTCTTCCAAAACTGTGCATATAGCCTGAATATATTCCTCTTTTTTTTGGGCAGCTTTCAACCGAAATGATATTTCAGCTGATACAAAGAAGACGTCACTGGCATACCGACTAAGACAATCCACATGACGCATTTTCTCACCCGCTCGATGCTCCGCCTTGAAGTCGAAGTCTGCCATGTATAAAATCCATTCTGCTACCTCCCGTGGAACGTCTCTCTTTCGAATGGTTTGTGTGAGAGCTATGTTGTCCGTAACCAGCTTAAACAGAACGCCAATCAAATAATGCCGCAACTATTTCATAGCCAGATAAGCAGCTTTTACTTCCAAAATGTAGCTATTTCGTCCTAATTCACTTTTACTAGTCTTCTTGTTCCAATAATATATGGGGTGCAATTGATCCTCAAAATATTGTAGCACAGTGGCACCAAAACCGTCCTTCGAAGCGTCTGTGTGCAATTCCGTCAATGCACCTCTACAATAAATCCTCAAAACTGGGCCGTTGCACAATGCACTCTTCAGATTTTCAATGGCTGCATATTGCTTGGACTCCAACTCAAAAGTAGCATCCTTCTTTAAAAGATTGGTCAAGGGTCGTGCAATAATGGAATAGTCTTTCACAAACTTTCTGAAGAATCTTGTTAGACCCAAAAAGGACTGCTTTCACATTCTAAGGTACTGCAAACTGCTTCACGGCAACTGTTTTTTCTTTGCCAGGCCAAATCTTTCCATTTTGTACTATGTGTCCCAAAAAGTTGAATTTTTGTTCAAGAAAATGGCATTTCTTCCACTTTATACGCAAGCCGAACTTAGCGGACTCAGAAAGCACCAACTTGTTTTTCTCCATACATTCGTTGTTTGTCTGGCCATATATTAATATATCAATCATATAAATTTGTAGAATGTCCCGTGATAAAAAATCTTGAAATATGTGGTTTATAAATCTTATAAATGCCGCAGGAGAATTGCAGAATCCGAACGGCGTCCTATTAAACTCATATAATCCTTCCTTTGTGATGAACGCAGTGTATTTTCGACTTGATTCTTCTACAGGGACGTGAAAATAGCCGTTCTCTAAGTCCAATGATACAAACACCTTTGCGGCTTGCAGCTTTTCAACTACATCCTCTTTTATTGGAACAGGAAAACATTCCTTGAGCACCATGCTGTTTAACTGACGATAGTCAATACAGATTCTGTTTGTGCCTTCTTTTTTCTTCCCAACGACGGTTCGGCTGGCCATGCTTGATGTATATTTCTCCTTTCAACCACTCGTCGATTTCTCCTTTCAACCACTCGTCTTAATGGCTTCGATTTCTTCGATGCTTTAATTTTCTCATCCGGTACAGCTCGTAGCTGAACAGGTGACACAGCGAGCGGCAATGTTGGCTGATATTCTTTAGGCATAATTCGACCTACAATAAGGAAGAGTTAGTGGTAAGTAGTTTCTAGTTATTCTACAAGGAACAGAGAAGTGAAGCCGGCTAACTAGGTCTACACTATCAATATCACCTTGAATGAGGTTATTAATAAATACTACACCCAGCATGGTTCTGGGGTTAGCTAGAGATGGTAGGTTAAGCAACAAAAGTCTACTGCCATAAGAAGGAAGTCTTAAGTTTACATCCCAGTTAAGGCCTCGTGAGGCGAAAAGTAAAAAGTTTTTTTGTACAGATTCAATGCGTTTTTTATGAGTAGTATACTGGGGACACCATACGCAAGATCCGTATTCCAGAATTGGACGAACAAGTGAAGTATAGAGGGTCTTTGTTACATAAGGATCGTCAAACCAAGAACACCCGTGGCTTTATTGACCATATTAGAAATATGTTCGGAAAATCTTAATTTTCGGTCCAATCGGACCCCCAGATCATCAACTAAGTTGATTCTATCTAATTCACAGCCACAAAGAGTATAAGAAACGTACGTTGGACTGGCTCGGGAGAATGTCATCAGCTTGCATTTAGAGCTGTTCAGGGTTAAAAAATTTGCACAACACCAAGAGTGAAAACTATTTAAGTCGGCTTGTAGGTTAGAGTGACAGTGGTCATCTTTATATTGATAACAAAGCTTTACATCATCCGCATACATGAGAGTACGGGAGTTATGTACGACCAGAGGTAGGTCATTCATAAAAAAACGTAAAGAGGAGGGGGCCTAAATGGCTACCCTGAGGAACACCAGATGTGGCAAAGAGAAGGTCTGAATGAACGTTATTAAAGAGGACTCTTTGAGTTCTGTCAGTCAGATAACTCACAATCCAACTAAGTAGTTGTGGTGAGAACCCTAAGAGGTTGAGTTTATGTGCAAGAAGGGAATGATTTACTGAGTCAAATGCTTTACTGAAATCAGTATATATAACATCAGTTTAAAGATTTTCCTGAAAACGTTTTATAACAAAGGATGTCAGCTCAAGCAAATTCGTCGTAGTTGATCGACGTTTCATAAATCCATGCTGAGAAGGCGATATGACGGATCTACAGAAATGTTGCCAGTGAGGAGTTAAGACATTCTCGCAGAATTTAGGTATAGCCGACAATTTAGAGATACCTCTATAATTGCTTGCATCAGACTTACTGCCCTTCTTAAGCAAGGGGATAATAAATGATACCTTCCATATAGAAAGGAAGGATGATGTATCTAAGGACAGCGAGAACAGTTTGAGCAATGGCTTACTTAGAGAGTGAGCACAGAACCGAAGTACACAAGCGGGAACACCGTCGGGACCTGGAGAAAAAACTGGTTTAACCGAGTGAAGATCCTTAACAGGTGAAATTTCGTTTAGAATAGGACTGAAAATACCATTTGAACAGGGAATGTTATATGGATAAAAATGAACATTTTGAGTAGAAAGCGAGTACGTCGTTTGAAAAAACTTTGCAAACATGTCGGCCATGGCTTGGATGGTGTCTGCTATAGAATTTTCAAAAATCAACTTTGAAGGTTTAACCGATGACTTACGCTTCATGTTAACAAAACTATAAAACTGTTTGGGGTTCACAAGAAACTGAGTCCTACAACGAGCTAAATAGTTTTTATAACATTTCGCGTTCAGTACTGAAAAATTTAAACGAGCAGCTAAAAAACGAGAAAAGGCTGCAGGTGAATTATTAATTTTATATTTTTTAAATAAGTTAGATTTTAAATTTTTTAGGCGCGACAACTCTCTTGTGAACCAAGGGGGCTTACTCGAGTGTGTTGGAAGGTAAAAAGGAACACAAATGTCAAAAAATGAATTTATATTTTGATAAAATAAATTTGTCGCTACTGAAATATCAGTAGACGAGTAAAGTTCTGACCAGTCACAGTCAGACATATCAAACAAACCAACAAAATGGTCATGCTGCCGGGAAGGCAATAAGAAAGCTTCATCAACACTTGATGTCCACTCACATTCTGGCATATTAAAGTCACCAAGGACTATAAAATGATCCCTGTCTGATAACAGGTTGAACACAGCCTTTATTGCAGATATTTATCTGCAACATTTGTTGCAAATATACTGACAATTCCGATGACGGCGGAATATAGGAGCAGGTTATAAAACAAGAAAAACCGGGAAAGTGTAATTTTACACAAATAAATTCAATACTATATTGAATCTCCGGTTTTAACAATTCCGATGTAATGGCAGAGTTTAATGCGATCAGAACCCCACCACCACGTCGGCCAGGTCGATAAAGCCTGTAAGTTTTGTACTTACTTGGGAGAACTTTGGAGTTTAGAATATCCGGTTTCAACCAGGTTTCGGTAAATACCAACATATGGGATGTAAAGGAAACGCTATTAAGAACAAGAAATCAAGGCTACCTTCGGCTTGCCGAAGGTTTCATACCCTTGCAGTTATACAAAATATAAAATATCTTTGGATTGCTGCTGGTTTCTGTGGTATTTATTGAAGAATTATAACAGTACATCGATTGTATCAACCTCTTATAATTTGGAATACTCAGCCTCCTCACCACGGCAAGGTCGCAATCCTCGAGGAGGAATATTTACAATACCTTAAACAACATTGCACATATATTCTTTATTTACAATAATAAAATAAATTAATTAACTAAATATTTAAAAATAAATTATTAAATTAGTGATTATAGCTAAGGAACACGCCGTCATGGTGACCATATGGAGTTTGATAAGTGATTGCGGCAGCACCGCTTACTGTGTTATCACAAAATATCCAATCAATTTAAGTTAAATGTTTTGTTGTTGGCACATTTTGTTGTTATTATTTAAAGTAGACTCGAGCTGATCAGTGGTTGTTGATCGGCAATGTTAAAATCTCCTAATATTACCAATTTTGTATTATTTTCAGCTGACGTTAGCCTTTCAAATTCATTTCTGATTTCATTTCGAAACCTTGTAATAGGAAAAGCTGGATTCCTATAAACAACTATTGTATGCAAGTATTTAAATGTTATGGACTGGTTTATATTTCTTACATTATCAACTGTAACTGTTTCATATAAGAATGTTATGTTTTCCGATATATTTTGTTTTGCATATATCAGTATACAATTCTTAGAAACAGCATTTGGTCGAATGTCTTTGTGTTGTAAAGGATCTGTTGGTCATAAAATCTAAATTTGGAAAGTTCTCTTTCAAAAATGCATTTGAATAACAGCTATATGATTTTTTGTTTAACAGCTACATGTAATAGTACTCAGATTTCCATAAAATTGCAACAAGAACCTTCATTAGGCCGATCGTTGATCGTTATAAGTTATAAAAGTTCGATTTGGATGTGGTAAGCCTGATAGCTATATCTTGAAATATAACGAAAATCGGCCGATAAGCTCCATAACAGCTATACGATATATCAGTCCGATCTGGCCCGTTCCGACTTATTTAAAGAGGGCAGAAATAAAAAGCTTGTGAGCAAAGTTTCATGATGATAGCTCAATAACTGGGGGACTAATTTGCGTTGCAACAGACAGACGGACTGACTGATTGTTCCTATAACAGCTATAGAATATAAACGTCTGAGATATTTAAATGGAAAAACAAAGGGCGGGTTACTGTAATTAATAAGTACATTAATAAGTATTGATAATGTGCGGTATTTCCAAAAACAAAACAGGTTTGCATACAAAAACCCTGATTTCAACCGATTGTTCCTATGGCAGCTATATGTTTTAGTGGTCCGATTTTGATACCATTTTGACAGCATATTAAGAACGTAATAAGAATAAGATTTGCAAAATCTTGTTGCAATATCTTGAAAAACAACAAAAATCGGCCGATAGCTTCTATGACAGCTATACGATATATCGGTCCGATCTGGCTCGTTCCGACTTATTTACAGCCTACAGCAATAAGAAGCTTGTGTGCCAAGTTTCATGAAGATAGCTCAAAAACTGAGAGACTAGTTTGCGTTGCAACAGACGGACGGACGGACAGACGGACATCCATTTTTCGACTCATCTGGTGATGCTGATTTAGAATATATATACTTTATAGGGACGGAGATGTCTCCTAAGGTGCGTTGCAAACTTCTGGCTAAAATTAATATACCCTCTGCAAGGGTATAAAAAGATTAGAAAGTTTACTACATAACCCTCTAACATTTTGGTATGTAAGAAGGAAAGTAGCATTTAGTTTTTTGTTTTGTTTTTTTGCGAAGATGTAGATGCTTGTATTGGTAGATTTAAAGCAATCGGTTTCCGATTTTTCTTATTTTTCGCTTCAAACTCTGTAACCACTACATGGTCTGGCCAAAATTTGGGTGAACATATGTTGGTCAAGAGTTCAGCTGGGACACTAATTTTAAAGGACGATATGTCCCTTTCATACGAAAATTTAAATTTTTCCACTTTTAAATCTGCAGCTTGTATTTTGGCTTGAATATAAGCCACTACATCTTCAGATGTAAGATCAGGGGAAATCCGGGAAACGAAAATTTGCTTCCTAAGTGGAACACCTAAAACCTTTTTGGCTCCACAGGCATTGAACCTGCGGGAATGTTCTTAGAAATTGAACTTGCCTTCGGTATTTCTAAAATCTGTGGAGTAGGCAAAGAAACCACAGCTGGCACATCAGAAGCTTTATGTGACACCATTTGTAAACACTCGTCGATGACTTTTTCAGAAACCGATGATCTCGTCACCATAGGAGTGGTAATCGACATCACCGGCTGAGTCACCGGTGTACATGGTTGGTTAATGAGAGGAGGCGGAATGGCAGCAGGCAAAGATTTCGCCACATGAGCTGATTTCTTGCGTTTGGGCGACTCATTTAATAGTTTTAGGCTATTAAATGAGTTGTCCAACGCAGAGACAACTGCCAAAAAGTTCACGAAACCCTGACTTTGTCTGCCGCATGAACGTAATCATCTCGTTTTCCGCCTCCCGACACAGGTCACAACAATAGCGCAGGCCAGTGCGCTTAGATACGGCATCAGCCGTAGAGGCAAAGTAGCCGGCACATTTTATATGCACAACACTGTCACACAGCCAGAAAGAGATGCTTGGCTGAGTAACAGTCACTTGCTTTAAGCATGTTTTTTTATAGCAGACAATACCCTCCATTATAAAGAGTGACTACTGTAACAAGACAAAACAAATCGCAAGAACAAAACGAAATTGGAAAAAAGAACAGTAAACGTTAAAGAAAGAGCGTACGCCAAAGCTAGTGTGTGAGCGCGAGAGAGAGATTAGGCACACACACACACAAAAAGACGAGAGAGCGGGGTTTATTATAATTGTAGTTGCAGCGGAACTGCAACAACAAATGCCAACACCGAAATAGAATCGGAAAAGAGAGCACAATGAGATCAGATGCTCTCCGAAAAGAAGAGTAGAAAAAAGTTAAAGTGGCAGTAAACAAATATTAATATAATATGTTAACTACGAACCAGTGGGTTAAGCAGGCATGCACTCGCGAGAGTGAACGATAAATTGCACAAGTTAGAGTGATTAAATTAAGCGAACACCGATTGTTTGCAGGCAAAATTTAATAAAAGCGGGGAGCAAAAAAAAAACACGTCCGTTCACTTAGAAGAGAGCAATTTTTTGAATGCATTAGGATAGAGACATCAGCACACGTGTCAATCAGGCACGTTACTTCAATTCCATTAATTAAAATGCTTTTCAACCGTTTGTCATCCTTGACAACTTGCACCAAATTCACAGACTGCGGGCAACTCGTTGAAATATGGCCAGTAGCACCACACTTGAAGCAATTCACTCCAACATCACTATCTTTCTTCAAATGTTGCGACGATCCACAATTGAAGCACCGAGCTGCCTTCTTATTGTTGTTGTGATTTTACTGGCCGCCACTATAATTCTGTTTCTCTTTCGTGCAACATTACCCAGTGCGGCTATTTTCTTCATTTCCAAAATATATTCTTGAAAACTCTCTGTTTGCAGTTTCTTCCTATTTGCCAGTTTTTCATGTACTTCTGCACTTCCCATTATTTGTTTAAATTCTTTCAACAGTGCTGCTTTTAATTCATCGTACGATCCTACCAACTCCGATTCAAAGAATAACTGTGCTGTTTTTGTCATCTTTCACCGTGCTTGAGCATATTTTTGCCTCCCGTTTAATCCATACGCGTCAGCATTCAACTCGAAATTTTCAGTCCCATTTTTGACCAGTACCGTCTCGCCGTCAAAATCTTCTACAACATTGCCAAAACATTCAATTAAGACTTTTGGTGTATTTTGCGCCACCTCAACAACTTAAATTTTTAGGCTTAAAGTTGAATAATTTGCTGCAACTGTACTTGATTTTCCATCTCTTCTGTTTCTTGTGCTTGTCTTCGTGTATTTATTTGTCGCGACGTTTTTGGTGTTTCACCGTTATCTACTGTTGTCTCTTTCACACCCTTTCTGGCATTCGCTTTCGAGCGCGGCGCACTTGGCATTTGTCTGGCCGTCTTTTACCGTTACTTTTCTCGAAATTGCGCTTTGTGGCACCAACACATACACACAAACGAAATTTTAGTTTTTTGACGCTATTTCACCACGACGTCAATTTCTTGCACAGAGAGTTGAGTTTATATGAATTGATTGTTCATCGGTTGAGCCCCCAAATGTAATCTTTATTAAAATATTAGGTAATTGTACATATTGTACTTTCTACCAATATTAAGTTTAGTTTAGTTCTTCCAAGTTCTCCTTTGTTCTTCCTTAACGACATTGACCGACCGACGTCTTTGTTACAACAATTCTTTATTAAGAGACAAACCGACTTGCTTGCCTTTTACAACAACTTAACTTCCGACTTTATCTTGCGACTTCTTGACTTCAACTTCAACAACTGACTCTTCGATTATTCTTTACTGCAACTCTGTTTTTATCGATTGGTTCCTGCAGCGTTGCCACCCGTAGTACCCTCACGCTGCCATCACCTCTATTGTTTACATGTATATATTTATTGAAAATAAAATACGAGTGGCAAAATAAATTGTAAGTCCACATATTCTTGTTAAATTTCCTATATTCACGCCGGCAAAATAATAATATATGTATGCCAAAGGCATCGCGCAATCGGAACCATATACATATAATAGCCAGTGTAAAAAGTTTCATTAAAAAAAGGTGATATTTGTGTCTAATCACGTGCAAATCGTAAAATAATTGTTGTGATTTTTACAGCGACAACGATTTCTTGCGGTCAATACCACTCATTGTCAGATATCCGTAAGTTTGGTCAACTTGGTGCCCAATAAGCGTGGTTCTGCAACGTAGTGGACGCAAACACATTTTCCGGAGTATCGCTACACTTGCTCATGTATGAGTGCGCTGCAACTCTTCACACAGTGGGACGACGTTGAATTCTTGCCTTGCATCACGGCGCTAGACTTTTCGTGTGGCTGCACCTAACGTTTTTGCGTATGGTGTTGAAGTGCTCAACGCACACTTCGATCGACGTGCAACGCACGCCCAGGTGACATGGCAAATATCTCTAAATATTACAGTTTGACAATAGTATTAATTAATTTGTATTTCCTATAACTAGCTTAGACATTGTAAAAATGTGCGCATGAGGAATTATCACAATCATCTATAATTTTCCATAAACATCACACATGAATCTACCATAATCATTTAAGTATTTTTGGCAACAGCGACAGGAGCTGTTGAGCTGTTGAGGGCCCTACGACAGCATGAAGCGGATTTTGTGAGTGAGTAAAATATTGAAACACCCAGTACGTGTAAACATAATGATTATGGATAGTCAATTACGTCCACGTACCGTGATGTGATAGAGAGTATAGTTTACGACTGCATGTATAAGAATGATGGTCTGAATTAGTTCCTCGTGCGCATAGAAATTTACTTAATATCTTAAAATTCTAAATACTTGGTAAACCCAAGTCATGTCTTATCTTGAAATCCAAATTAAAATTTGTAATAAATGAAGTTTGTAAGCATCATGTATAACAAAACTCCCGTTTTACCGTCTCTTTATGGTTCGTCGCTGGAACAATAGATATGCGATAGTTCAGCAGCCACAGTAAATAATATGTAGATTATACAAGGGGTGATCCAAACCATATAATGACGTCACCAAGGCAGGGTGGGTAAAGAAGGGAGCGCGTGTAACATCTAGTGCATCCCAATAACCATATTTCGAAATCAGTCGTCCATAACCCCGACCATTGACCAAACCCAATTACATAGAACCTCTTTTTATGTAATCAGCTATTTAGAGAAGTAAAAGTGCACTTAATTTTTGTTTTTATGAGGCCGTAGGACCAGATTAGGAAAGAACCCCACCCCATCCGGCGAGCAGGAAGCCCGGAGCAAGAAGTGTACGAAGCCTAATCAGTCATACACAAAATGAATTTCCTTTCGACGAGAAGCCCGAGTATTACGTAGTAGTGCTCGGTCTAAGACGTTTCAACGTGCTTACTACATAAAGATAAAATGGCGCCCAACGTGGGCCCGAACGAGATGTTACCACCATCAAAGATAATCTTTTTTCTCAATTATTAGAATAATCGGCATCTAACCCAAATGGCTAGATGACACAACATCTTCATTGTCAATTATACTAATAATTATTGTCTAGAAGAGCAGGTATTGGTGTAAACATCGTTGCAAAGGCTCCAATTCAAATTGCGTGTATATCATCGGCACCCAGATAAAAGCCATGAAAAGCAATTAGTATCAAATATTTAAAAAGAAGCAAACGACACCATAAGCAATAATTAGTCCCTATTGCAAGAAAGCTTCATATTCATATTCACATATGTATATTAATCCATCCACTATAAATTATATTTTTGAAACAACAAACCAAAACGAGTGTTAAAGCTTATAGATAGGTGTATTTATAGTATGGAACAGCGATCACAATTTTGCTAAAAGGCTTGATCGACCTACATGTACCTGCATGATCACGATTAGCTTTAATCTTTAATTCTCGATTTTGTAAAACGGATGCTGCAATTTACCAATATATGAGAGTGCGAATGGAACTTTGATTTCTGGAATAGCGGATAGTAGCTGGTAATTAACTAGCGTTCGACCGAATCAAACCCATTTTTAGCTGTCATATCCTTTTGATTAATTTAACGGTCCGCAAAATAAACACTGTCAATTGACTTCCCTAGAATCGGAAAAGGAATCGCGAGCAACTATAGTATATTCATTGGAAGCTCGACCTTTACAATTCAAAGAAATCAATTTCAGTGCCATAGTATTCTTTTAAGCGAACAACTAGTGACTTTTTGACGAATAGGATTATTTACTGGCCTGAACGAAAACATCCTTTTGGGAAAGCGACGAACCAATAAATTTAATGAAATTATTATAAACCATTATTAAATTATAAATTTAGCAAAATGTCTGTTAGGCACAGCCACGAAGATTTAAGCCACGCCAAGCAGCAGTCTCACCATGCAAGCATAAATTTCACAATCAATGTATATTACGATCTCTCCAAAACAATAGAAGCTGTCTGGTTTGTAAGAATCCGTGTACGGTTAGACAATTGTCGCTATCGAATAACAATTTGGCTACCGAATTAGAAGCAGCTGAACAAAAACGTGAATTAATAACGCTTGGCCCTAATGATAACCAAGGCAACGTTAATACTTCCATAGGAAACCGATCAGTGGGTAGAAACCGTAGAGGAGGTACTCCTCGACGCGGAACGACAACCAGCTCCACCAATAGAAATAATCAGAACCAACACTGCACCATCAATAACAACAGTAACGGTCAAAAACTTTTGAATGCAGTATCCCACCAGACTACTAGTACAATTTGCATTCAGTGTCTTCCAGTTAGAACTTTTCATAAGGCCATTAATGATGAATGTGTAAAACAGACGCCTATATAATGCTTCACATAATTATTAAGAAACATCCAACCAGATTTGTCGTTTTTGTTGTACATTGATGCAAAATATCACTTAAGATTTTAACTGGCCTTAAATAAGATAAAACTTCGTTAACATCAATTTTAAAAGAAGATAAAAATAGAACAGAAAAAAACAAAATTAAAAATTTTGGCTCAACACCACCCTCATGAGAACTTAAACCATGAACCTCCAAAAAACTTAGACACGCATTCTGCATTTAAAACCGCAATTAGCTGATGTTTAATTAGATCGGCAAAGTTGCATTATGAGACCATTCAGCTTGTCGTACAGGACAAAAACAAATTATTATACAAATTTGTGTGTGTGTGTAAGACAATACCAACAACTCACTCCCCTAAAATTCTGTTTAATCAAATAAATGCGTTTAAAATACTAAACTCAATATATTTTTAATGCTTGAAAAAAAGCTAACATACAAAAATATCATCCACTTGCATCGGGGTTGGGTAGGATTAGAACTCGTGCCCTTCTCCACTCGACAGTCAGCGACCACATCCATGCAGCCACTGCAGCTATTCGGCAACCACGATAAAATTGCAATGAGTTGAACCTGGATCTTGCATATCTAACATAACAAAAAAGACAAAAACACGTGGTCATATGGCACTACTATTTCCTTAATATCTTCCATATTTATAGTCCAATCTTACTAAAATTTTAACGAAACGTCCGCAAGATGGTATTTAAATCGTATGTATAAAACTGTTGCTGTAGAGCTAATATTGCGGCTGTAATCCATTTTTTCCAATTTATGGGGGCGGGTGGGGAAGTGGCTGAAATCCAAAATAAACTTGATCAGCCTGCAGTAATAACACATATTGTCACCAAATTTGGAAACTCTAGCTCTTCTAATAGCTGAGATCCAGGTGTTCACACGGACGGACAGACAGACAGACGGACGGATGGACAGACGGATATGGCTATATCGACTCGGCTGTTGATACTGATTCAGAATATATATACTTTATGGGGTCGGAGATGTCTCCTTTTGCCTGTTACATACATTTTCGGTTCGAACAAAATTATAATACCCTTCTACTCTATGAGTAGCGGGTATAATCAATTAGCGAATATCCATATACATAAGGAGCAGCACATTTTACCTCCGCCCATTGTGAGCGTTGATCTCCCTCGTAGCGTTAACATGAATCAGAGTCAAAATGATAGTAGTAATCGATTCGTGAATAACAGTACCTTAATACCGCCAGAAAAGGTGTCGAACATTATCCAGAACTGGCATATAAAGTTCGATGGTTCCAAAAGTGGCTTGGCTACGGAAGATTTTCTATATAGAGTACGCTCTATGACAAACCAGAACTTATACGGCAATCACAGCCTATTGTGTGACCATTTGCATCTACTTTTAGTAGGCAAGGCTAACGAATGGTTCTGGAAATTCCACAAAACATATCCACATTTTACTTGGAATACATTTTGTGTAGAGTTTAGGAAGAAATTTGAGGACATTGAAACAGATATGGATATTTTGGAATCCATAAACTCTAGGCGACAAGGTGAAAAAGAATCCTTTGAAGAATTCCAATTTAATGTTGAGAAACTTGTTACTCGGTTAAGAAATCCCATACAAGAAGAATCTCTAGTGCGACTCCTAATTCGGCATTCCAAACCGTCTCTTCGCTACGAGCTAATGCCCTTAACATACTTACCTTAGCGAGGCTACGAGAAGAAATTCGTACACATGAGCAATTCTGTAAACAGAACAGAACACAACCACCTAGATTCAATAGACCTTTTGTTTCCGAGCTAGATGACACTTCTGAAGTAGCAGCTATGCAGCTCAAAAGCATCAAATGTTGGAACAGTGGCAAATCAGGGCATCGTTATGACGTTTGTTTTAAGCCACGTTCTATTTTTTGTTACGGCTGTGGTAAGAAAGACACTTACAAGCCAAACTGCCTATCATGCAATCCTTCGGAAAACCCTCCGTCGGATGCGCGGAAGATTCCGGCGCATCCGACCCATTAAAACTTAATAACGCAATTCAGACTGCAATTCCATCGCAAAGTCTGTCCAATCAAAAATATTCCGATAATAAAGACCAAACCTCATCTACCTTTGGTAAAATTGACAAATTGACACTACGCATGCGAAGATTTTGGAAGAAAGTTCGATCGGGACGTAAAAAGCTAATAGAGTCTATATTTACCAATTCAGACAACCGTTTGTACACCGAACTAAATATAAAAGATAAGGAATACATAGCTCTTCTTGATTCAGGTGCAACCCTTTGCTGTCTCGGAGACAAAGCCGCCACTCAACTGTTAATGCACCCGAAAACAAAAAGATGCTCCGGTCGTATTAGAACAGCCAATAACGAAAATGTCCAGTTCTAGGCATTCTTACAACTAATGTCGAATATCAAGGCATCAGTAAGACAATTTAATTTTACATTATCCCTGATCTAAAACAAGATGTTTATCTTGGAATTGATTTTTGGCGCGATTTCGGTCTTCTTAAGAGTAACATGAAAACTTCTAACAGCATATCAGAACTAGATGTTGGAAGAGACAACAACTTAGACGATCCACCTAAAATGCATATTCTTTCCGAACAACAACAGCGAGAATTAGACTTAGTCATTCAAAGACTTCCCTCCTACGAGAAAGAAGGACTAGGTCGAACACAGGTTATCGAACACAGTATCGATGTTGGGGAATCCAAGCCCATAAAACAACGAGACTGGCCCGTTTCACCGGCTAGGGAGAAACTCATGTTCGCGGAGATAGATAATATGTTGGCCATGGATGTTATCGAGCTATCGAATAGTCCATGGAGCAGCAATTGTGTTTTAGTACAAAAAGGAAGCAAGACTCGATTGTGTCTCGATTCACGCGAGGTAAACAAACATACACGGAAAGATGCATATCCACTTCCTCATGTGGAAGGTATCTTGAGTCGTCTTCCTCCATATTACTGGGTTGGACATGAAGCACGCTTTTTGGCAGATTCCACTAGAGAGAAAGTCACGGCAGTATACGGCATTTACTGTACCGAATCGTCCACTTTACCAATAAAGGTTATGCCTTTCGGACTTTGCAATGCAGCACAGACTCTC
The DNA here is from genome assembly GCA_018901885.1 of Zaprionus kolodkinae. Lineage (NCBI taxonomy): Eukaryota > Metazoa > Arthropoda > Insecta > Diptera > Drosophilidae > Zaprionus > Zaprionus kolodkinae. The sequence continues at coordinate 91,568 of JAEIFM010000398.1, read as the reverse complement.
TGCCGATTAATGGATCAAGTCATACCAGCACATCTCCGTACTAAAGTATTTGTATATCTAGATGACTTGTTAATCTTGTCAGATGATTTTAGTTCGCATATGTCACTTTTAAGCGAAATAGCAACCTACCTTCGACACGCAAATCTTACAATAAATATCGCTAAATCGAATTTTTGTATGAAAGAAATTAAGTATTTAGGTTTTATAATATGAAATGGGCAAAGTAAAACTGACCCAGGCAAGGTAATTGCCATCAAACAGTTTCCAATACCAACTACAGTTAAACAACTGCGGAGATTTTTGGGACTGTGCGGTTGGTATCGCCGATTCGTCGACGGATACGCCACACTCTCAATGCCTCTTACAGATTTTTTAAGAAAGAACAGAAGATACTGTTGAAGCGATGATGCTGATAACGCGTTTTCAAAGCTCAAAGAAAAGCTAACTACCACACCTATATTTTTCTAGACCATTTTTATTACTATGCGACGCAAGTCAATATGGACTTGGTTGTGTCCTTGCACAAGCCAATAGTGATGGAGCAGAAATGCCGATAGCATACATGTCCAGCAAACTCACTAAAGCTCAGCGCAACTACTCCGTCACAGAATTAGAATGCTTAGCAGTTATCCAAGGTATTTACAAATTTCGATCCTATATTGAAGGACAAGAATTCACGGTAATAACTGACCACTCCGCGCTGAAATGGTTGATGAATCAGAAAGAATTGTTAGGTCGATTGGCGCGCTGGTCATTTAAACTGCAAGAATTCAATTTCTCAATTCAGCATCGTCGAGGTTCACAAAATATGGTAGCCGATACATCTCGTTGTGATGAAGATGAAGTTAGTGAATTCTCAAGTTTTGGCCCAATCGTTGATTTGTCATCAAAAGAATTCACCTCTACAGAATATGAAGAACTGAAGAAACAAATATCAGAAAAAATTGCGAGACTTCCAGTTTTAAAAATTGTAGATAACCTTATTTATAAACGTACCGAGTATTCAACAGGAGACTTAATACAAGACTCCGAATCATGGAAACTCTGGATACCGAAGGGACTACAAGCAGAAGTGTTGAGTCAAGCACACGACCCGCCAGATGTTGCACATATTGGTACCAGCAAGATGATAGAACAATTAAAAAGATATATATTTTGGCCTGGCATGGTAACTGCGATTCGAAATTATGTTGCACAGTGTTCATCCTGCCAAATGACCAAAAGCCTCAATACAATTTTAAGACCGCCAATGTGAAAACCAATGACGTCAGATAGACCGTTCCAAAAATTGTATATTGACTTATGAGGCCCGTACCCAAGGTCCAAGAAAGGCAACATAGGATTACTTATAATAGTTGACCACTTTAGTAAATTTCATTTCTTACAACCTTTGAAAAAATTTACGGCCGTCAAGATATGTGAATTCTTGGAAACTTCAGTCTTCCATACATTTGGAGTTCCAGAAATAATTCTGTCTGACAACGGTTCCCAATTCAAATCAGGAGAATTTAAATCATTTCTAACGCGTTTTGGCATTACGCAAATTTGCACTGCAATAATCTCCGCAGGCGAATGCCAGCGAGCGTCTCAATCGCTCAGTACTAGCAGCAATTCGAGCATATATAGGAAAAGATCATGCCCAATGGGATTTGAATTTGAATGAAATAAGTGGTTCATTTAAATCTACTGTCCATCTCTGTTTCGGTCAAAACTTCATAAGTAATGGTAAAGAATATGACTTGTTACGCAAACTGAACGCATTGGCTGACGATGTGCATTTGACACGTGCTGATGTATTGCAGATGGCACGCGCCAAAGCAAAAGAAAAAGTAGCAGATACACATGATGATAACGCGCGAAGATATAATCTACGCAGCAGATCAGTTCAACTTAAACCCGGTGATTCTGTTTACGCCAGAAATTTTGCACAGAGTAACGCTCAAAAGAAATTTAATCATAAGTTAGCACCTGTCTTTTTGCAAGCCAAAGTTTTGCGAAAGCATAGCAACATATATTATGAGCTACAGAACGATCAAGGAAAATCAATCGGGGTATATCATTTAAAAGATATAAAACTCTGAAAATCAACTTCAAGTCTCACTTTTTTCTGTTAATGCATTCTTGTGTAAGACGTTTGAATCATTAACAGATGGATGTAGTGTGCCAAAGTTGATCATCAGCCGTTGAAACTCCTCTGCACACTTTCTGTTAAGAATTAACAGAGGGCGAATTCAAAATCAGCTGTTATGCGAAACGGCGCTCTCAATTCCTCTCGCGGAAGAATGGTGCCAAAAGAGAATCAAGAATATCACACCATTAAACAGTTAGCTAATGTAGTAAGGTTGCTTCGAGAATTTTCGACAGCGCCATCTTTCGTCTATAAATAGATGCTGAACGCGCATTTCTGCACAATAATTGGCGCCGAAGCTAAGCATCACGCAGCGAAAATATATATTGTAGTCGCCGGGCTTATCGGCGATGAATATGTATATTAGAAGGCACAGCTTTAAATATTATAATCACTTTTTATTAGATCAAGTTCTTTTCCTTGTGCACGGGCGCAGCGTCAGGTTAAGAATGACATGTTCACTAACATCAGCTGTTAATGTTAAGCTGTGTCCGTATACATTGTAATGGCAATGTACAACACTAGAGCTAGACCGGCACACTACAGTTCGGCCGTCCTGACACTCAAATTGCCCTCAATTTGCCGACAGTATTAAATAATTTAAGGTATACAATATTTTCTAAGTAAAAAAAAAGTCCTAAAATACAAAATCTTATTCTATATACTCAACATCGGTGTACAAAGGTTCAATTTCTAATCTTATCAGTGTTTCTTCAGAATTCTCATCAATAATTAAATCCGCAGATTCTGACACCCATTTTTTACTAGCCTCGAGTATTCCATTATACGGCATTTGCGTAATTTGACAACCATCCACATCACGCACTACATATCGGTCATGGGGCAATACTTTATCAATAACATATGGCCCACGATATTTCAGTTCTAATTTTTTGTTCATTCCTGGAGTTGTGCTGATATGTCTTATTGCAACGTACTCCCCTTTTTCAAAGGTTTCCGCAGGTGAATTATACTTCAGAAACTGAGTCATATTTTGCTCTTGTGGTTTTAAAATATTCTTCGACGCTTGTTCCCTAACCTTTTCAAGGTCCCGATCAACCACACTGTTTTGTTCATCAAGATGTTAAGCAAGTCAATAATTATATTGCCGCGTTGTGCTATTCCAAACAAAAGTACCGAAGGTGTATTTTTAGTCGTAGCTTAGATTGTATTGTTTAAAATATATTCTGTGTTTCTTATCGTTTCTGTCCAGTCTAAATGATTCGCACTGTCACACAATTTCCCCATCATAGGCGTAAGTACACGATTAATACGCTCTACTTGCCCATTTGCTTGTGGCGAACTAGTGGCATTCAGGATATGCTGAATATTTCTCTCTTTCAAGAACTTTTCAAATTCTTCTGAAGTAAATGAGGTTACACGGTCACTTATTAACCGAATGGGGCGACTGTAATGGTCAAAGTAATGCTGAAGGGCTACACAAGACTCTTTAGAACTTGTTAAATTTGTCGGGTATAATTTAACAAATTTTGTGAACGCATCAATAATAACTAGCAAATGTTTCTTTTTTGACAAAAGGGAAGGCAGCGGGCCTAAATGGTCAATATGAATCGTATCAAAAGGCACAGGTAGCTTGGGGATACTGTACATATTACGTTTATTCGTGCGCGCTGGGGCTGAATATACTATACACTTCAAACAGTTACGTATGAAATTATGTACACGTGTCTTCATCAATGGGAACCAATAATGTTTCTTAATTTCCGAACAACACTTATCAATCCCTAAGTGACCGATTTTTTCATGCGTCCATCGAATCAGATTATTGATCATCTCGAAGGCGATTTTTGATACACTACCTCACCACTCAGTTCATAATCATCATTATCCACTGTTTCTAATTGCTCTCTAAGGTCACAGATTTCTTTGTCCCGGGTTTGTGCCACCCGAAGTTGGAAGTCTATATCTAAGTCACTAACCGCACCCACATGCTCTATTCGACTAAGTGCATCTACATGGCTCATAAGTTTCCCAGGCCGATGTTGTATCGTGTAATTGAACTTCTCGAATGATAATGCCCAACGCTCAATTTTATCTGATCCATTTTCATTGGCCAAGGTTCGTGCTAACGCATCACAATCAGTTATAATCTTAAAGGGTCTGCGATCTAAGTAAGTACGGAAGCGCCGAAGGGCATAATAAACAGCAAGCGTCTCCAGTTCGTAACTATGTAACCTCTTCTCAGTGTCCGCAGTTGATTTCGAAAAGTACGCTACAGGGTGGAATTTAGAATCATTGTGTTTCTGCATAAGTGCAGCACCAAACCCGCGTGCACTTGCATCACAATGTAATTCAGTCTCTCGCTCTGGATCAAAAATGGCTAATACCGGAGCTTGTATTAGACTCTGGCGTAAAGTAAGGAAAGCCTCATGACACTCATCAGAGAAGTCAAACGGTTTATCACCCCTCAACAACTGACTTAATGGGAATTCTATCTTCGAGAACGACGGTACAAATCGGCGGAAGAATGAGAACAGTCCAAGACAAGATTCCAATTGCTTTTGGATCGTAGGGACCGGATATCTCTGTATAGCTTCAATGTGGCGGTCACTGGGACATATACCCTTTTCACTTGCTTTAAAACCTAAATATTCTAGCTCAGTTTGCGCAAAATTACATTTTTTGAGATTCAACTCAAGTCCACATGATCGTAATCGTTTGATAGCTTCCAAAATAGTTTTAATATGGCTTGAAAGGTCAGGCGAAGCTATAAAAATATCGTCCATATACACAACTACAAGTCTCGCTTTGATCAAATCTCGTAACACCTTATTCACAAATCGCTGAAATACAGCAGGCCCATTTTTCAGTCCATAAGGTACGCGTAAGTATTCGTATTGTCCGTCAGGTGTAACAAAGGCAGTTAGTTTAACTGAATCTTCATGCATCTTTATTTGATTAAAGCCGCTCTTAAATTCCATCAATGTGAAATATTTTATATTTCCTAAATGTTCTAAACAGTCATCAGTTAAGGGCATCGGGTGGTTATCACGCAAAGTGATTTTGTTTAAAGGCCTATAGTCTACACATTTACGCATTTCTCCTGATTTCTTGCGTACTGGTGCAATGGCGGAAGCGTAAGGCGAAGTACTAGGTCTTATAACATTTCTCTTCAATGAGTCATTTATTATTTCTCGAACTTCAATTCTCTCTTGGTATGATAGGCGTCTGGGTCGTCGGTAAATAGGAATCGTATTTGTCGTTTCTATTTTCATACAGTAGTCGTCAGGATAAGGCGCAAGTGGCGTATTGTAATAAGCCTCACAAATAGATGACAGAAGCGTGTTGTATTCATCGGCAGGAAGAGCAGTGTTAATGTTAAACAATTCCTCAGTTTCTGAAGTGACATCAATCGCACATAACTCATTAATACATTTATCAACATTTCCGATCGGCGGTACAGAGGTCTGGCTATCAATTGTTAGGCCGCATTTAGCCGCAATACTCTTGGCAGGTATGTCAGAATTGCTTAAACGATTATCAAGGGACCGGAGTATGCCAAGGTTCACTAATTTACATCTTAACATATTACTTATTGTTCCGGGTTTATTACAATATAACAAATCTTTATTAATATAACGCTTTTTAACGCAAAACAAGTTAATATCTGCTTTTTAAAGTAAGTCTCTACCAATGATCATAGGTACAAAAATAGATTCATCGGGGACTACAATAAACTCGTGTGTAATGATTTTATCGTTAAGCTTAATACTGCTGGTAACTTCTCCGAATGACATCAAACGTTTCTTTCCTATTCCGCAATACTAACTCTTCGTTAATGGCCTATTGACAAAATTAGCTACACGCGCTCGCTGCACAAAACTTCTCGGGCTACCGGAGTCAAAGAGAGATAAAATATTATAAAACTTGGCGTATGCCAAGTCAACCATATGAGAAACACTTCCCAATTGGAATGGCTCTGTCTTCGCAAATTCGGAACTATCAAGACAAGCGTCATCACAAGCATCAACGCTAGCAACACTAGCAACACTACGGCCAGCAGGCGTCCCCTCTTTTGACGGTACGGGCAGTTCTTAAAAATATGAGACAGCTCGCCGCATTTGAAACAAGATCCAGCAGGGCGTCTGGGCTTCGGACAAGCACCTTGGAAATGCCCGTAACCCGAGCAGTTGAAGCAGCGGACCGAAGTGTCTGGACTGGACGCAGTAGTCATCATTCTAGTTGCTGGAGCCGCCGACACCATCGTAGGCCGGGTCACAGGAGCCCTAGCAGCAGGCATCTTGGGAGCGGCAGCCACCAGTGTTCGAGGACGCACGCGCTCATAACGAATAAGCAGTGTCTTCAGTTCACGCATCGTCTTGGCAGCAAATAAAATGAATCTCGCGCTGGATTAATCTTCGAGGCCTTCAATGACAATGTCAATAAGTTCGCTCTCAGCTACACGGCCACGCGCCGCAATTTCCTGCATCGTCAACACGTACCGATGCACTGTCTCGTCTGGCCGCAAACGTCTGGAACGTAGTTGAAGAAAGACTTCGTCCGCAGAATATTGGCGGCTAAACTCCTCCGTTAATGCGTTGCGCAACATGTCATACGTGTGAGCATGCACCGTTCGCGCAAACAGCTAAGCCGTTCCACTTAACATGCGCCGCATTCCAACGAAGCGTGCGCGGTCGTCGAATTGCAACATACCGAAGGCATCCTCTAAGTCCTCGAACCACTTCATCACGTCGTAGCTGTCGTCACCCGTGAACATCGGCACCATTGATTCGATGGTGTTGACGTCCATTCTCAGCGGCGGTGGTTCCTGCTTCGTTCGGTGAGACAACGCGCGTAGTTCCTCTACTTCTCGCCGCAGTAACAGCAGCTCCCTCTCCTGGCGCAATAGCATAAGCTGCGCTTCCATATCCCTGGTACCATCAGGGGCAGAAGCACTGGGTGCAGCAGGCGCCACTGCCGCAGTTGCATTGTCGCCTGGTGACAACTGTCTTCGTACAGTAGGTACAGATGGTGCGGATGGTACAGATGGCACAGACGGTGCATAAGATGCAGATGATATAGATGGTGCAGAAGGTACAGATGGTGCAGAAGGTACCGATGGTGCAAAAGGTACAGATGGTGCAGAAGATACAGATGATATAGATGGTGCAGAAGGTATAGATGATGCAGAAGGTACCGATTGTGCAAAAGGTACAGATGGTGCAGAAGGTAAGTAATGTTTATCCAGTCTCCAGCTGCAGGTTCTCCGGTAGTTGGGGAATTCACTGAATGCGAGTCTTAACTATGACTCGATTGTATTTGATGGCCTTGTGGCTCAACAACAAAATAAATACAACAAAGAATTCTTATGCGGCTTGTGCCGGAGCTTGCATGTTACTTTATTGGTTCTTCTTTACAAACTAAAAATGCCAAATACAAAATGTTTACAGCTACCCTATGTAATTCGCGAGCAACCAAGTCATAGCCGGCAAGCCGACTCAGCATAATCATAACTCTGCTCTTGCGACACATAGCAAGAATCAGGTTACCATAGCTGACTTTGTTGCTAGGGCATTGGCTTAGCATATTGCATCAGCGCAACGCCCGCTACTCGACCACTGACTTTCTGCCTTGCAGCGTCAGCGATATGCCCTGTGAGGGCTGAGCACTCTGAGTGCGAGGGTTACTTGATAACTGGTACAGATGATGCAGATGGTGCAGAAGGTACCGATGGTGCAAGAGGTACAGATGGTGCAGAAGATACCGATGGTGCAAAAGGTACAGATGGTGCAGAAGGTACCAATACATTGGTATTGGTGATTTCCTCAGCAGCAGAAGGCGGCCGACTAACGGCCTGACTATCCATTATAACGGCACCTGGTGCCGCTAAATTTTTTCCCGCCATTTTCGTTCCCGCCTTTTCCCGCGTCTTCCTCGGTGTCAGCATCGAGTTTTTTGATGGGCGCATCTTGGCAATTGTTTCCAATTTCGGTATCCCACTTCTGAGATGTAGTCGCCGGGCTTATCGGCGATGAATATGTATATTAAAAGGCACAGCTTTAAATATTATAATCACTTTTTATTAGATCAAGTTCTTTTCCTTGTGCACGGGCGCAGCGTCAGGTTAAGAATGACATGTTCACTAACATCAGCTGTTAATGTTAAGCTGTGTCCGTATACATGTGAATGGCAATGTACAACACTAGAGCTAGACCGGCACACTACAATATGTATATGTATATATTTATTGAAAATAAAATACGAGTGGCAAAATAAATTGTAAGTCCACATATTCTTGTTAAATTAAGCCGGCAAAATAATAATATATGTATGCTAAGGGCATCGCGCAATCGGAACCATATACATATAATAGTAAAAGTTTCATTAAAAAAAAGGTGATATTTGTGTCTAATCACGTGCAAATCGTAAAATAATTGTTGTGATTTTTACAGCGACAACGATTTCTTGCGGTCAATACCACTCATTGTCAGATATCCGTAAGATTGGTCAACTTGGTGCCCAATAAGAGTGGGTCTGCAACGTAGTGGACGCAAACACATTTTCCGGAGTATCGCTACATTTGCTCATGTATGAGTGCGCTGCAACTCTTCACACAGTGAAACCACGTTGAATTCTTGCCTTGCATCACGGCGCTAGACTTTTCGCACCGTGTGGCTGCACCTTACGTTTTTGCGTATGGTGTTGAAGTGCTCAACGCAGACTTCGATCGACGTGCAACGCACGCCCAGGTGACATGGCATAAAATCAAGAATCTTTCGACTAAATCCCGGCTTCCAGGTTTTTATAACCTGCTCGTACATCCCACCTTCGTCGGATATTCTTATCTACACTCAATATTTGCTTGCAATAAAGTATGTCTTCAATTTGTTATCTAACAAAGACCACCTCATAGTCCTTGGCGACTTTAACATACCTGAGTGTAGTTGGACACGAAGTGATGAGGCAAATTTCCTGATGCCCTCACAAAAACACAATCTTATTGACGGCCTGCATGACATTTCTCTGTTGCAGGTCAACCACCTACAAAATTCTCTAAATAGAACACTCGATTTATGCTTTGTCTCCGATCAGAGTATGGTAACTCTGACTAGAGTCCACCCACTTACCCAACCAGAAGATCCCTATCATCCAACGTTCGAGGTTGTTTTTGAAACTGGTTTGAACGTATTGGATAAAAAAGTTACGTCGTGTAAGAAAGCGCGTTGTTTTCGTAAAGCCGATTTTGATAAAATTAATTATTTAATTTCAAATATATATGGATATGGCTCTTAAATTATTTTATCAAACATTAAATAACTTTTTTGACATTTGTGTGCCTTTTTCTTATCCGAGGCATTCGAGTAAGCCCCCATGTTTTACTAAAGAACTATCCAGTCTTAAAAATCTAAAGTCTAGACTCTTTAAAAAATATACTAGATGTCATTCCTCGTCTATTTTTTCAAGATATCTTATTGCTCGGTAAAATTTTGTTGCTCTCAACGCTACATGCTATAAAAATTATTTGTCTCGTTGCGGGATTCAGTTCCGGCAGAATCCCAGACAGTTCTATAATTTTGTTAACATGAAGCGTAAGTCATCTGCCTATCCATCTAAGCTATCGTTTGAAGGTGCAAATGCAAATACTGACCAGGACATGGCTGATCTGTTTGCTAAGTTCTTTCAAACGACCTTTCAACGATCCTTTCACCATTCCCAGTTCAACTGGCATTTTCGCCCCACAATTAAACGAAAGTTCGATTTTCAGGGATTTATGTTTGATAAAACCAGTTTTCTTACCTGGTCCTGACGGAATTCCTAGTTGCGTACTTCGCTACTGTGCCGATCCTCTATCTAAGCTATTGCTCAAACTTTTCTCGCTGTCCCTGAAAACTTCCACCTTTCCTTCCATATGGAAGGAATCTTTCATTTTACCGCTTCACAAGAAGGGCAGCAAGTCTGATGCTTTACACTATAAAGGTATCTCAAAATTGTCGGCTATTCCTAAACTCTTCGAGAATGTCATAACTCCTCACTTGCATCATTTCTGTAGATCCGTCATTTCTCCTTGTCAGCACGGATTTATAAAACGTCGTTCCTCCTCGACAAATTTACTTGAGCTTATATCCTTTATAATAAAGGGCTTTCAGAAAAATTTTCAAACTGACGTCATTTATACCGATTTCAGTAAAGCATTTGACTCAGTAAATCACTCCCTTCTTGCACACAAACTAAACATTATTGGTTTCCCACCAAATCTTTTAAGCTGACTTATAAGTTATTTGGCCAACAGAACACAAAAAGTCTTCTTTAAAAATGCTCTTTCTGACCCTATTCAAGTTACTTTTGGTGTTCCTCAAGGAAGCCATTTAGGTCCCCTTCTTTTTACGCTTTTCATCAATGACCTTCCTTCGGCCATACATAATTCGCGTACTCTTATGTATGCAGATGATATAAAGCTTTGTTTTCAATTTAAAGACGCCTCCTGTCATTCATCCCTTCAAGCCGACCTCAATAGTTTTAACAGTTGGTGTGGTGTAAACCTATTAAATCTGAACAGCTCAAAATGCAAGTTGATGACATTCTCTCGTGCCAGTCCTAAGTACGAATCTTACACTTTATGTGGTTGTCCTCTGGAAAGAATTACCTCTGTGGACGACCTTGGAGTACGTCTGGACGCTAAACTCAAGTTCTCTGAGCACATTTCTTCCAGAGTCAATAAGGCTATGAGTGTACTCGGATTTATTAAGAGGTGGGCTAAGGAATTTAACGATCCTTATATAACTAAGTCCCTTTATACCTCACTTGTGCGTCCTATTCTCGAGTATGGATCATGTGTTTGGTGTCCTCAATTTTCAACCTACAAGGACCGCATTGAATCCGTTCAAAAGAACTCTTTGATTTTCGCATTGCGTGGACTTAATTGGGATTCAAACTAAAGACTACCTTCCTATACTAACAGACTTCTTCTACTAAATTTACCTTCCTTAGCCAATCGGCGTACTATGCTTGGTGTGGTTTTTATCAATAACCTTATTAAAGGCGACATTGACAGTGATGACTTGGTTAGCCGGTAACACTTCTCTGTCCCTTGCCGTCTAACAAGAAATTATATTCCACTAACTCTTCCTAGTTGTAGGTCGAACTATGCCCTGCACGAACCGTTCAGGGTATTATGTTCGGACTACAATAAATACTACTTTATTATATCTAACAGCCAATCGACTAATAATCTTAAACTTTCACCACTTTCCCACCTGGCTAGAAGTTAGCGATCTCGCAACCTTCCTATTCGTTTACTGCGCTCCTCGGGCGTTACGAGCGCTTTAATCCATTAACACTCTTCATTTGATCTGATTGGGTTTTCTGGGTTTCCCCATTCCTTTGCAACAAATGTTGGATCAACTAAAATTATCCTTTTACTCCCAGATTAAATTAAATTAAATAAATAAATTCAATAAATTAAATAAATAATTAAATGATTAATTAATAATTAAAAATTTTAATATAAAAACAAATATATATTTTTAAATAATATACTTACATTCAACTTAAATTATACTTATATTTTTAATTTAAATTTACATTTGTAATTTTACTATATTTTAGTCATTGAGTCGACTGCTCTTAGTTGACGTTAAATAAATAAATAAATAAATAAATAAATAAATGAAATATCTATAAATATTACAGTTTGACAATAGTATTAATTAATTTGTATTTCCTATAACTAGCTTAAACATTGTAAAAATGTGCGCATGAGGAATTATCACAATCATCTATAATTTTCCATAAACATCACACATGAATCTACCACAATCATTTAAGTATTTTTGGCATCAGCGACAGCTCAACAGCTTCTGCATTTAAGGGCCCTACGACAGCATGAAGCGGATTTTGTGAGTAAGTAAAATATTGATACACCCAGTATGTATAAACAATAATGATTATGGATAGTCAATTACGTCCACGTACCGTCATGTGATAGAGAGTATAGTCTACGACTGCATGTATAAAAATGATGGTGTGAATTAGTTCCTCGTGCACATAGAAATTTACTTTATATCTTAAAATTCTAAATACTTGGTAAACCCAAGTCATGTCTTATCTTGAAATCCACATTAAAATTTGTAATAAATGAAGTATAACAAAACTCCCGCTTAACCGTCTCTTTATGGTTCGTCGCAGGAACAATAGATATGCGATAGTTCAGCAGCCAGTAAATAATATGTAGATTATACAAGGGGTGACCCAAACCATATACTGGCGTCACCAAGGCAGGGTGGTTAAAGAAGGGAGCACGTGTAACATCTAGTGCATCCCAATAACCCTATTTCGAAATCAGTCGTCCATAACCCAGTCCATTGACCAAACTGACTATTAATCGTTAAGACTGTAGTTCGACTCCCGTGGGGAACATATTATTGAATTTGTTCTTTGTAGGCCATGGATTTACAAAAAACTGGTCTATTAGGTTTGTCGGATTGTGCGTAACAGGCAGAAGGAGACATCAGCGACCCCATAATGTATATATAGTCTTGCTCAGGGTCACCAGCTAAGTCGACCTGGCCATGTCTGCCTGTCCGTCTGTCTGTATGAGCGCATGATTCTCAGCTATTAAGAAAGCTAGAGACACAATATTTGGCATGTATATTCCTGTATATTCTAGGCTGTAAATGTATTTTTAAATTTTGGGTACCACGTCCACCGCCCTGTAAATCAGTAATTTGCGAATATTAAGCAAAGTATTCAAGTTTCACCTTTCTGCTTTGGCATACATATAGATAAATACGATATGAACCTTCCCTATAACTTACAGTCCGATCGGTTAACAAACATAGATGTAATGCAAGTTAACGTTTTCTATTGATCTGTGAGGCGTTGCCTACGTGCCACGTATCGGTTAATAAACATAGAAGTTATGAAAGTTAACGTTTTCTATTGATCTGTGAAGCGTTGCCTACGTGCAACGGAATTGATTATTTTCTTATGTGAAATTGAGATGGCATCTTTGCGCAGTATATGGTAATTAATGTTGTGGTAAAATGCGTTAGCATTACTATTATGACATGACTATTAATCGTTAAGACTGTAGTTCGACTCCCGTGGGGAACATATTATTGAATTTGTTCTTTGTAGGCCATGGATTTACAAAAAAATCCTGGTCTATTAGGTTTGTCGGATTGTGCGTAACAGGCAGAAGGAGACATCAGCGACCCCATAATGTATATATAGTCTTGCTCAGGGTCACCAGCTAAGTCGACCTGGCCATGTCTGCCTGTCCGTCTGTCTGTATGAGCGCATGATTCTCAGCTATTAAGAAAGCTAGAGACACAATATTTGGCATGTATATTCCTGTATATTCTAGGCTGTAAATGTATTTTTAAATTTTGGGTACCACGTCCACCGCCCTGTAAATCAGTAATTTGCGAATATTAAGCAAAGTATTCAAGTTTCACCTTTCTGCTTTGGCATACATATAGATAAATACGATATGAACCTTCCCTATAAATTACAGTCCGATCGGTTAACAAACATAGATGTAATGCAAGTTAACGTTTTCTATTGATCTGTGAGGCGTTGCCTACGTGCCACGTATCGGTTAATAAACATAGAAGTTATGAAAGTTAACGTTTTCTATTGATCTGTGAAGCGTTGCCTACGTGCAACGGAATTGATTATTTTCTTATGTGAAATTGAGATGGCATCTTTGCGCAGTATATGGTAATTAATGTTGTGGTAAAATGCGTTAGCATTATTATTATGACATGACTATAATCATACTATTAATCGTTAAGACTGTAGTTCGACTCCCGTGGGGAACATATTATTGAATTTGTTCTTTGTAGGCCATGGATTTACAAAAAAATCCTGGTCTATTAGGTTTGTCGGATTGTGCGTAACAGGCAGAAGGAGACATCAGCGACCCCATAATGTATATATAGTCTTGCTCAGGGTCACCAGCTAAGTCGACCTGGCCATGTCTGCCTGTCCGTCTGTCTGTATGAGCGCATGATTCTCAGCTATTAAGAAAGCTAGAGACACAATATTTGGCATGTATATTCCTGTATATTCTAGGCTGTAAATGTATTTTTAAATTTTGGGTACCACGTCCACCGCCCTGTAAATCAGTAATTTGCGAATATTAAGCAAAGTATTCAAGTTTCACCTTTCTGCTTTGGCATACATATAGATAAATACGATATGAACCTTCCCTATAAATTACAGTCCGATCGGTTAACAAACATAGATGTAATGCAAGTTAACGTTTTCTATTGATCTGTGAGGCGTTGCCTACGTGCCACGTATCGGTTAATAAACATAGAAGTTATGAAAGTTAACGTTTTCTATTGATCTGTGAAGCGTTGCCTACGTGCAACGGAATTGATTATTTTCTTATGTGAAATTGAGATGGCATCTTTGCGCAGTATATCGTAATTAATGTTGTGGTAAAATGCGTTAGCATTATTATTATGACATGACTATTAATCGTTAAGACTGTAGTTCGACTCCCGTGGGGAACATATTATTGAATTTGTTCTTTGTAGGCCATGGATTTACAAAAAAATCCTGGTCTATTAGGTTTGTCGGATTGTGCGTAACAGGCAGAAGGAGACATCAGCGACCCCATAATGTATATATAGTCTTGCTCAGGGTCACCAGCTAAGTCGACCTGGCCATGTCTGCCTGTCCGTCTGTCTGTATGAGCGCATGATTCTAAGCTATTAAGAAAGCTAGAGACACAAAATTTGGCATGTATATTCCTGTATATTCTAGGCTGTAAATGTATTTTTAAATTTTGGGTACCACGTCCACCGCCCTGTAAATCAGTAATTTGCGAATATTAAGCAAAGTATTCAAGTTTCACCTTTCTGCTTTGGCATACATATAGATAAATACGATATGAACCTTCCCTATAAATTACAGTCCGATCGATTAACAAACATAGATGTAATGCAAGTTAACGTTTTCTATTGATCTGTGAGGCGTTGCCTACGTGCCACGTATCGGTTAATAAACATAGAAGTTATGAAAGTTAACGTTTTCTATTGATCTGTGAAGCGTTGCATACGTGCAACGGAATTGATTATTTTCTTATGTGAAATTGAGATGGCATCTTTGCGCAGTATATGGTAATTAATGTTGTGGTAAAATGCGTTAGTCACCTGACTATTAATCGTTAAGACTGTAGTTCGACTCCCGTGGGGAACATATTATTGAATTTGTTCTTTGTAGGCCATGGATTTACAAAAAAATCCTGGTCTATTAGGTTTGTCGGATTGTGCGTAACAGGCAGAAGGAGACATCAGCGACCCCATAATGTATATATAGTCTTGCTCAGGGTCACCAGCTAAGTCGACCTGGCCATGTCTGCCTGTCCGTCTGTCTGTATGAGCGCATGATTCTAAGCTATTAAGAAAGCTAGAGACATAAAATTTTGCATGTAGATTCCTGTATATTCTAGGCTGTAAATGTATTTTTAAATTTTGGGTACCACGTCCACCGCCCTGTAAATCAGTAATTTGCGAATATTAAGCAAAGTATTCAAGTTTCACCTTTCTGCTTTGGCATACATATAGATAAATACGATATGAACCTTCCCTATAAATTACAGTCCGATCGATTAACAAACATAGATGTAATGCAAGTTAACGTTTTCTATTGATCTGTGAGGCGTTGCCTACGTGCCACGTATCGGTTAATAAACATAGAAGTTATGAAAGTTAACGGTTTCTATTGATCTGTGAAGCGTTGCCTACGTGCAACGGAATTGATTATTTTCTTATGTGAAATTGAGATGGCATCTTTGCGCAGTATATGGTAATTAATGTTGTGGTAAAATGCGTTAGCATTATTATTATGACATGACTATTAATCGTTAAGATTGTAGTTCGACTCCCGTGGGGAACATATTATTGAATTTGTTCTTTGTAGGCCATGGATTTACAAAAAAATCCTGGTCTAGTAGGTTTGTCAGATTGTGCGTAACAGGCAGAAGGAGACATCAGCGACCCCATAATGTATATATAGTCTTGCTCAGGGTCACCAGCTAAGTCGACCTGGCCATGTCTGCCTGTCCGTCTGTCTGTATGAGCGCATGATTCTCAGCTATTAAGAAAGCTAGAGACACAAAATTTGGCATGTAGATTCCTGTATATTCTAGGCTGTAAATGTATTTTTAAATTTTGGGTACCACGTCCACCGCCCTGTAAATCAGTAATTTGCGAATATTAAGCAAAGTATTCAAGTTTCACCTTTCTTTTTTTTTTTAATAAAAATAATTATAACCTTTTTTATTATTTTTTAATTTTTTTTAAAATAAAAAAAAAAGAAATTTAAATTTTTTTTTTTTTTTTTTTTGTGGGGGTTGTTTTCGTCTTGCAGGTTTTTTGTTGAAAAGCCCCGAGTCCAGTCCCGTCCCCAACCCCCTTTCTTAATTCCAGCGGGGTAAAGGGGGGGGGGGGGGGGGGTTTTTTTGGGGGGGGGTTTTTTTTTTTTTTATAAAAAAATGTAAGGGTTTAAGGGGGGGGAGGGGGGGGAGGGAAGAAAAAAGGAAGACAAAAAAAAAGGGGGGCCCCCCTCCCAAACGAACGATTTAGTGAGAGAGCTAGATGTAATGCTCTCCTTCTTCACCCACCCAACCATGGACTATCGATATCGGAATACCGATACTACCCATGTTGCTGTTATGCTACCGCCCTTAGTGCCCCAAAAAAGAAGAGCTTATTCCATTTTAAACTTCGTTAATGTTATTTAATAACAAACAATATTAGCGCTTGCAGCTTCGTGCTGCATAACGAATTCGAGAATTCTAATTTTACTTCCCTAACTTTTAGTCCTTTTTGATTTATTTTTTGTTATGTATTCAACCTCAATGTAATTAGATCTTTTTCTTTTAAATATTTTTTTTTCTTATTTGGTGTCGATAGTTTACTTTACTTGGTTTCGATAGCTATATATTATTTGGTTTCGAATGGAAGAGATGGAATATTTTTGCAAACGATAGGCAGACGATAGTTTTAGTATTGCATTTCGATATTTCTACTCCCGATAGGCAAGCGATTGTTTGAATATTAATTGGTTTCGATATTTTGAAATTGTTGTCCACTCACCCGTGATCCGTTGGGGCCCCGACGAAACAGCTGAGGAAAAATAATAATGGCAACAATAACCAAGACACCAATAATACCCAAACACAAAAAAATATCTTCTGACCTATCACTCAATCTTATTTTATTTTACGTTACGAATTTCTCTTATACGCATACGTGCGTATGCGAATGAATGAATGAATGAATAAACTGAGTGAATGAAAAAGATGAGAAAAATAAAAAGATTAAATCAAAAAGGATGAACAATATAAATGAAATGAAACAAAAATGAAAATAAAAATTATAGAATGGTGAATTAAATGAGTGTGAAAAAGAAAAATGAATGAGAATTGTGTGAATATAAACGTGGATATGAATGTTTTTGGTGTACTACAAGTACTTAAGTGTGTTTGAATGTAAATGTGTGTATGAAGCTTGAATGTGTATGTGTACTGCAAGTACGTATGTGTGTATAAAAGTGAATGTGTATGTGTACTGCAAGTACGTATGTATGTATAAGAGTGAATGTGTATGTGTACTGCAAGTACGTATGTGTGTATAAGAGTGAATGTGTATGTATACTGCAAGTACGTATGTGTGTATGAAAGTGAATGTGTTGGTGTAATATTTAGTTAAGGTCTGCGTGTTTTGTAGTAAGGAAAATTGTGCAGATGTGTCCTATGCTCCTTCCAGAAGTCCCCGGAATTTTACACGCTGTGTTATAATCAGGTTAAACTTCGGAAACCATACAGGCTATGAGGAGATAGAAAAATGCACATCAGGTGGCTGCCTAAGCATAACTTTTTTTGTATTTTAAACCACTCACCCTAAACAGCAAACAACAACTAAAGGTAGCCGGGCGATCACGGCACCAGAATAGATGAGGACAAATACGCACGCCCACCATTAAGAAGGCGCGAGAGCGCTAGGGCTCCTCTGGGCACAAGCGGTTTACTAGAAAGCAGGACGAGGTTAGAACCTGCCAAACAATGTTTGGAAAGCTTATACTCACGTCCAGCCTCGTACACCCACAATATTAACCGCACCAAAAGCTTGATTGTCCAAGCTCAACAATTTTCGAGTTCACTTTAATATTTTTTCTGCGATCACTTTTGATTTATTTCGATTTAAAAATTAGCATCGACGCGTGTTCTCCAGCTTTTTCTCAATTAGTGAAGAGCGAAAATAATATCGAGCGCGATAGGTGGCTTAGGCAATCGATATATCCCCACCCCACTTCCCAACACTGATCGTTCGGATCAGCCGATTTGGAGTTGCCAGACCGGTCGATTATCGGTGTGACTCTGGGTGTGGTGAAAATCGTTGTTCAAATTCAAATTCAAATTTAAATTTGAATTACTGAATTTTTAAACGAGTATGGAGGCAAATCGCTCACCATATAAAAATGTGACAAAAACAAAACAATTAATACACGGGCCTCACACCCTCAAGTTTAATTTCATGCCACTGGTCTGAAATAAAGCTTGAAAAAAATTAAAGGATCGTGTAGAGTTTCATGGGACACCTAACCTGGAGTCGAAGTCTAGGTCCATAGGTCTTTAGCATGGAAATATCCCAATTTCTTGCCCGATAAGTCCTCCAAAAGATAAAGGGTGTTGCCCAACCTCCCTTTAACGCGGACTTTCGTGCCTACTGGCGCCAATTTTGCATTGAAATTGGTGGCAGCGTTGCTCAGTGCGAAGTTACGTTTAATCACTGTTTGGCCAACTTCAAAGGCGAGTGGTTTGGCCCTTAGGTTATAGCTACGTTGATTCTGCTCAAACGCCTTGAGAAGATTCTTATCAATCTTCGAGCGAATCAACTGTAGACTATCCGGCCTTGCCACGTTCGCTTCGGCATCGCCAAGCATGCTAAGCTTTCTCAGCAACTGGTAATCGGATCCATGCGACATCATGTGTTGCCCAAAGACAACCAGATATGGTGACATGCCGATGGACTGATGCAAAGTTTTTCGTAGCGACGAATTGATGCTACTAAGGACTACGTCCCATTCCCTTTGATCACCCTGCACATAAGCTCTCAGAGCCGCATTGATTGAGCGATTCACCCGCTCCGCTGCGTTCGACTGCGGAGCATACGCACCCGTGCAGATGTGACGGACTCCAAACTTCGTCAGAAAGGTCGAGAACTCATGGCTTTTAAATTGAGTGCCATTATCGCTCACGACTACTTCCGGTACCCCAAAACACGAAAAGATCTCTTCTCCAAGGATGTCTATCACTGCCTTGGCCGTGAACTTCTTCACGGCTTTCAGGAAGGTAAACTTGGAGAAGTGATCTAATACAATGAAAATTCCAATGTTTCCCTTTTTCGACCTTGGAAACGGACCAATAAAGTCAATATAAAGACGTTGGAATGGTCGATCGGTTACTACCCGAGCTCCCATGGGTGGTTTTAGCGCCACTGTAGGATACTTAGTAGTCCGACAGACCTCGCAATTCCGGATGTAGTCCCTTACCTGCACTATCATGCTAGGCCAGAAAAATCTACGGCGGATCTGATCGACGCACTTAGCCATGCCGCAATGGGCAGAAGAAGGCTGGTCGTGTGCGGATCTGATAACGCCTTCCCGCAAAGATTCCGGAACAAACAGCTTCCAGCTGTCATCTGGACTGACATCACCACCAGCGAATTCTGTACGGTGATAGATGAATTCATCTATTACTTTAAAATCTGGAAGATTGGCCGCTAGGAACTTTTTCCTCAACGCACAGTACTCCTCGGACTTGAATGATTCTGAACTGAGGTCGATCTCGGGAAGAATTTCGCAATCCAACGCGCACAATTCATCCGTGCTCTCAAAGGATTGTGATAATGCGTCCGCGACGACATTTTCGCTACCCTTGCGATGTTCAATGTCGAAGGAGAATCCTTGCAGCTTGATCGCCCGGTTTGGTTATCGATGTTACTAGAAAATATCGACAGGTTATAGGACTGCTAGAGGAGGGAATGGCAAGAAAAGGGAAGGCCAAAATAAACGGACGGACTACCCCTAACGAACGATCTAGTCGGAGAGCTAGATGTAATGCTCTCCTTCTTCACCCACCCAACCATGTACTATCGATATCGGAATACCGATACTACCCATGTTGCTGTTATGCTACCGCCCTTAGTGCCTCAAAAAAGAAAAGGTTATTCCATTTTAAATTTCGTTAATGTTATTTAATAACAAACAATATTAGCGCTTGCAGCTTCGTGCTGCATAACGAATTCGAGAATTCTAATTTTACTTCCCTAATTTTTAGTCCTTTTTGATTTATTTTTTGTTATTTATTCAACCTCAATGTAATTAGATCTTTTTCTTTTAAATATTTTTTTTCTTATTTGGTGTCGATAGTTTACTTTACTTGGTTTCGATAGCTATATATTATTTGGTTTCGAATGGAAGAGATGGGATATTTTTGCAAACGATAGGCAGATGATAGTTTTAGTATTTCACTTCGATATTTCTACTCCCGATAGGCAAGCGATTGTTTGAATATTAATTGGTTTCGATATTTTGAAATTGTTGTCCACTCACCCGTGATCCGTTGGGGCCCCGACGAAACAGCTGAGGAAAAATAATAATGGCAACAATAACCAAGACACCAATAATACCCAAACACAAAAAAAAATATCTTCTGACCTATCACTCAATCTTATTTTATTTTACGTTACGAATTTCTCTTATACGCATACGTGCGTATGCGAATGAATGAATGAATGAATAAACTGAGTGAATGAAAAAGATGAGAAAAATAAAAAGATTAAATCAAAAAGGATGAACAATATAAATGAAATGAAACAAAAATGAAAATAAAAATTATAGAATGGTGAATTAAATGAGTGTGAAAAAGAAAAATGAATGAGAATTGTGTGAATATAAACGTGGATGTGAATGTTTTTGGTGTACTACAAGTACTTAAGTGTGTTTGAATGTAAATGTGTGTATGAAGCTTGAATGTGTATGTGTACTGCAAGTACGTATGTGTGTATAAAAGTGAATGTGTATGTGTACTGCAAGTACGTATGTGTGTATAAGAGTGAATGTGTATGTGTACTGCAAGTACGTATGTGTGTATAAGAGTGAATGTGTATGTGTACTGCAAGTACGTATGTGTGTATGAAAGTGAATGTGTTGGTGTAATATTTAGTTAAGGTCTGCGTGTTTTGTAGTAAGGAAAATTGTGCAGATGTGTCCTATGCTCCTTCCAGAAGTCCCCGGAATTTTACACGCTGTGTTATAATCAGGTTCAACTTCGGAAACCATACAGGCTAAGAGGAGATAGAAAAATGCACATCAGGTGGCTGCCTAAGCATAACTTTTTTTGTATTTTAAACCACTCACCCTAAACAGCAAACAACAACTAAAGGTAGCCGGGCGATCACGGCACCAGAATAGATGAGGGCAAATACGCACGCCCACCAGTAAAAAGGCGCGAGAGCGCTAGGGCTCCTCTGGGCACAAGCAGTTTACTAGAAAGCAAGACGAGGTTAGAACCTGCCAAACAATGTTTGGAAAGCTTATACTCACGTCCAGCCTCGTACACCCACAATATTAACCGCACCAAAAGCTTGATTGTCCAAGCTCAACAATTTTCGAGTTCACTTTAATATTTTTTCTGCGATCACTTTTGATTTATTTCGATTTAAAAATTAGCATCGACGCGTGTTCTCCAGCTTTTTCTCAATTAGTGAAGAGGGAAAATAATATTGAGCGCGATAGGTGGCTTAGGCAATCGATATATCCCCACCCCACTTCCCAACACTGATCGTTCGGATCAGCCGATTTGGAGTTGCCAGACCGGTCGATTATCGGTGTGACTCTGGGTGTGGTGAAAATCGTTGTTCAAATTCAAATTCAAATTTAAATTTGAATTACTGAATTATTAAACGAGTATGGAGACAAATCGCTCACCATATAAAAATGTGACAAAAACAAAACAATTAATACACGGGCCTCACACCCTCAAGTTTAATTTCATGCCACTGGTCTGAAATTAAGCTTGAAAAAAAATTAAAGGATCGTGTAGAGTTTCATGGAACACCTAACCTGGAGTCGAAGTCTAGGTCCATAGGTCTTTAGCATGGAAATATCCCAATTCCTTGCCCGATAAGTCCTCCAAAAGATAAAGGGTGTTGCCCAACCTCCCTTTAACGCGGACTTTCGTGCCTTCTGGCGCCAATTTTGCATTGAAATTGGTGGCAGCGTTGCTAAGTGCGAAGTTACGTTTAATCACTTCTTGGCCAACTTCAAAGGAGCGTGGTTTGGCCCTTAGGTTATAGCAACGTTGATTCTGCTCGAACGCCTTGAGAAGATTTTTATCAATCTTCGAGCGAATCAACTGTAGACTATCCGGCCTTGCCACGTTCGCTTCGGCATCGCCAAGCATGCTAAGCTTTCTCAGCAACTGGTAATCGGATCCATGCGACATCATGTGTTGCCCAAAGACAACCAGATATGGTGACATGCCGATGGACTGATGCAAAGTTTTTCGTAGCGACGAATTGATGCTACTAAGGACTACGTCCCATTCCCTTTGATCACCCTGCACATAAGCTCTCAGAGCCGCATTGATTGAGCGATTCACCCGCTCCGCTGCGTTCGACTGCGGAGCATACGCACCCGTGCAGATGTGACGGACTCCAAACTTCGTCAGAAAGGTCGAGAACTCATGGCTTTTAAATTGAGTGCCATTATCGCTCACGACTACTTCCGGTACCCCAAAACACGAAAAGATCTCTTCTCCAAGGATGTCTATCACTGCCTTGGCCGTGAACTTCTTCACGGCTTTCAGGAAGGTAAACTTGGAGAAGTGATCTAATACAATGAAAATTCCAATGTTTCCCTTTTTCGACCTTGGAAACGGACCAATAAAGTCAATATAAAGACGTTGGAATGGTCGATCGGTTACTACCCGAGCTCCCATGGGTGGTTTTAGCGCCACTGTAGGATACTTAGTAGTCCGACAGACCTCGCAATTCCGGATGTAGTCCCTTACCTGCACTATCATGCTAGGCCAGAAAATCTACGGCGGATCTGATCGACGCACTTAGCCATGCCGCAATGGGCAGAAGAAGGCTGGTCGTGTGCGGATCTGATAACGCCTTCCCGCAAAGATTCCGGAACAAACAGCTTCCAGCTGTCATCTGGACTGACATCACCACCAGCGAATTCTATACGGTGATAGATGAATTCATCTATTACTTTAAAATCTGGAAGATTGGCCGCTAGGAACTTTTTCCTCAACGCACAGTACTCCTCGGACTTGAATGATTCTGAACTGAGGTCGATCTCGGGAAGAATTTCGCAATCCAACGCGCACAATTCATCCGTGCTCTCAAAGGATCGTGATAATGCGTCCGCGACGACATTTTCGCTACCCTTGCGATGTTCAATGTCGAAGGAGAATCCTTGCAGCTTGATCGCCCGGTTTGGTTATCGATGTTACTAGAAAATATCGACAGGTTATAGGACTGCTAGAGGAGGGAATGGCAAGAAAAGGGAAGGCCAAAATAAACGGACGGACTACCCCTAACGAACGATCTAGTCGGAGAGCTAGATGTAATGCTCTCCTTCTTCACCCACCCAACCATGTACTATCGATATCGGAATACCGATACTACCCATGTTGCTGTTATGCTACCGCCCTTAGTGCCTCAAAAAAGAAAAGCTTATTCCATTTTAAATTTCGTTAATGTTATTTAATAACAAACAATATTAGCGCTTGCAGCTTCGTGCTGCATAACGAATTCGAGAATTCTAATTTTACTTCCCTAATTTTTAGTCCTTTTTGATTTATTTTTAGTTATTTATTCAACCTCAATGTAATTAGATCTTTTCTTTTAAATATTTTTTTTCTTATTTGGTGTCGATAGTTTACTTTACTTGGTTTCGATAGCTATATATTATTTGGTTTCGAATGGAAGAGATGGGATATTTTTGCAAACGATAGGCAGACGATAGTTTTAGTATTTCACTTCGATATTTCTACTCCCGATAGGCAAGCGATTGTTTGAATATTAATTGGTTTCGATATTTTGAAATTGTTGTCCACTCACCCGTGATCCGTTGGGGCCCCGACGAAACAGCTGAGGAAAAATAATAATGGCAACAATAACCAAGACACCAATAATACCCAAACACAAAAAAAAATATCTTCTGACCTATCACTCAATCTTATTTTATTTTACGTTACGAATTTCTCTTATACGCATACGTGCGTATGCGAATGAATGAATGAATGAATAAACTGAGTGAATGAAAAAGATGAGAAAAATAAAAAGATTAAATCAAAAAGGATGAACAATATAAATGAAATGAAACAAAAATGAAAATAAAAATTATAGAATGGTGAATTAAATGAGTGTGAAAAAGAAAAATGAATGAGAATTGTGTGAATATAAACGTGGATGTGAATGTTTTTGGTGTACTACAAGTACTTAAGTGTGTTTGAATGTAAATGTGTGTATGAAGCTTGAATGTGTATGTGTACTGCAAGTACGTATGTGTGTATAAAAGTGAATGTGTATGTGTACTGCAAGTACGTATGTGTGTATAAGAGTGAATGTGTATGTGTACTGCAAGTACGTATGTGTGTATGAAAGTGAATGTGTTGGTGTAATATTTAGTTAAGGTCTGCGTGTTTTGTAGTAAGGAAAATTGTGCAGATGTGTCCTATGCTCCTTCCAGAAGTCCCCGGAATTTTACACGCTGTGTTATAATCAGGTTCAACTTCGGAAACCATACAGGCTATGAGGAGATAGAAAAATGTACATCAGGTGGCTGCCTAAGCATAACTTTTTTTGTATTTTAAACCACTCACCCTAAACAGCAAACAACAACTAAAGGTAGCCGGGCGATCACGGCACCAGA
This sequence comes from Zaprionus kolodkinae, assembly GCA_018901885.1. NCBI lineage: Eukaryota > Metazoa > Arthropoda > Insecta > Diptera > Drosophilidae > Zaprionus > Zaprionus kolodkinae. The sequence goes on along the minus strand of JAEIFM010000398.1, from coordinate 66,514 downwards.
ATAGATGAGGGCAAATACGCACGCCCACCAGTAAAAAGGCGCGAGAGCGCTAGGGCTCCTCTGGGCACAAGCAGTTTACTAGAAAGCAAGACGAGGTTAGAACCTGCCAAACAATGTTTGGAAAGCTTATACTCACGTCCAGCCTCGTACACCCACAATATTAACCGCACCAAAAGCTTGATTGTCCAAGCTCAACAATTTTCGAGTTCACTTTAATATTTTTTCTGCGATCACTTTTGATTTATTTCGATTTAAAAATTAGCATCGACGCGTGTTCTCCAGCTTTTTCTCAATTAGTGAAGAGGGAAAATAATATTGAGCGCGATAGGTGGCTTAGGCAATCGATATATCCCCACCCCACTTCCCAACACTGATCCCAATTCCTTGCCCGATAAGTCCTCCAAAAGATAAAGGGTGTTGCCCAACCTCCCTTTAACGCGGATTTTCGTGCCTACTGGCGCCAATTTTGCATTGAAATTGGTGGCAGCGTTGCTAAGTGCGAAGTTACGTTTAATCACTTCTTGGCCAACTTCAAAGGAGCGTGGTTTGGCCCTTAGGTTATAGCTACGTTGATTCTGCTCGAACGCCTTGAGAAGATTTTTATCAATCTTCGAGCGAATCAACTGTAGACTATCCGGCCTTGCCACGTTCGCTTCGGCATCGCCAAGCATGCTAAGCTTTCTCAGCAACTGGTAATCGGATCCATGCGACATCATGTGTTGCCCAAAGACAACCAGATATGGTGACATGCCGATGGACTGATGCAAAGTTTTTCGTAGCGACGAATTGATGCTACTAAGGACTACGTCCCATTCCCTTTGATCACCCTGCACATAAGCTCTCAGAGCCGCATTGATTGAGCGATTCACCCGCTCCGCTGCGTTCGACTGCGGAGCATACGCACCCGTGCAGATGTGACGGACTCCAAACTTCGTCAGAAAGGTCGAGAACTCATGGCTTTTAAATTGAGTGCCATTATCGCTCACGACTACTTCCGGTACCCCAAAACACGAAAAGATCTCTTCTCCAAGGATGTCTATCACTGCCTTGGCCGTGAACTTCTTCACGGCTTTCAGGAAGGTAAACTTGGAGAAGTGATCTAATACAATGAAAATTCCAATGTTTCCCTTTTTCGACCTTGGAAACGGACCAATAAAGTCAATATAAAGACGTTGGAATGGTCGATCGGTTACTACCCGAGCTCCCATGGGTGGTTTTAGCGCCACTGTAGGATACTTAGTAGTCCGACAGACCTCGCAATTCCGGATGTAGTCCCTTACCTGCACTATCATGCTAGGCCAGAAAAATCTACGGCGGATCTGATCGACGCACTTAGCCATGCCGCAATGGGCAGAAGAAGGCTGGTCGTGTGCGGATCTGATAACGCCTTCCCGCAAAGATTCCGGAACAAACAGCTTCCAGCTGTCATCTGGACTGACATCACCACCAGCGAATTCTATACGGTGATAGATGTATTTATCTATTACTTTAAAATCTGGAAGATTGGCCGCTAGGAACTTTTTCCTCAACGCGCAGTACTCCTCGGACTTGAATGATTCTGAACTGAGGTCGATCTCGGGAAGAATTTCGCAATCCAACGCGCACAATTCATCCGTGCTCTCAAAGGATCGTGATAATGCGTCTGCGACGACATTTTCGCTACCCTTGCGATGTTGAATGTCGAAGGAGAATCCTTGCAGCTTGATCGCCCATCGAGCCAGTCTGCCGCTAAGATCTGCCTGGTTCATCAGCCAGCGCAAGCTTGCATGGTCTGTCACCACCTTGAACGGATGACCCTCGATGTACATGCGGAATTTTTTTATGGCCAGAACTACCGCCAAGCACTCGAGTTCGGTTACTGTATAGTTGCGTTGAGCCTTATTCAGCTTCTTGGACATGTAAGCAATGGGTCGCTCACAGCCAGACTCGTCGCACTGCGCCAAGACAGCTCCGACACCATGCAAGGATGCGTCGCACTGGAGAACAAAAGGTTTCTCGTAGTTTGGATGAACTAGAAAAGAAGCATAGCACAAGCACCCCTTTATCTTAATAAAAGCCTCCTGAGCTCGGTCATTCCACTGGAATGCCTTGCCTTTCAGAAGCTCCGTTAGGGCGAAAATAACGTCCGAAAAATTTGGAATGAACCGCTGAGACCAGCCAGTCATTCCTAAAAACCTGCGAAGCTGCTTCTGCGTCTTCGGAACAGGAAATTCCTCGACCGCGCGAATCTTGCTCGGATTAACCTGAAGCGTTCCCTCGCCAACAATGAATCCAAGGTAATCCACCTTCCTGAGACAAAACTGACTCTTCTGGACGTTGATGGTCAGTCCAGCCTTACGCAGCTGAGTTGCGACCTCCGTCAAATGGATGAGGTGTTCCTCAAAACTGGAAGAAAGCACCAGAAGATCATCCAAGTAGACTAAGACGTGCGACTTCAACTGGTAAGGAATCACAATGTCCATCAGGCGACTCATCGTTTGAGGAGCGTTGGTCAATTTGAAAGGCATGCGCTTAAATTGGTACAATGGCCTATTGGGTACCGTAAAAGCAGTCTTCGCGCGGGAGTCCTGATCCAGACAGATCTGCCAAAATGCATCCTTGAGATCTATCTTGGAGATGCAGTGTACTGGAGGGAGCCTGCTTAGGAGCCCATCTATGATTGGAATAGGATACGCATCCCTCACAGTCACTGCGTTCAACTTCCGTGCATCTAAACAAAATCTCACCTTGCCAGGTTTTATATGCAAGGTGACTGGAGAAGACCATGGAGAACTAGGAGCCTCTTCGATCACGTCCATGGCCAGCATTCTATCGATCTCAGCGCACAGGAGACTCTCCTTAGCCGGAGACAAGGGGTAAAACCTTTGCTTTATTGGCTTTGCGGCTGCTGTATCGATAGTATGCTGGATGAGTGTCGTCAGTTTTAGGCCATTCTTCTCGAAGGACGGAAATAAGGTAATTACGCCATCAAGCTGTGATTTTTCGACGTGAGTCAAATCTAGCTGAGGCGAATCGGGATCAGATTGGCAGGAGACTTCATTTATGGATGCTGGACCGATGGAGATGTTAAATCGTTTCCAGAAGTCCATTCCACAAATGAGCTCCTGTCTAATGGTTGGAACAATCAGAAACTCAAACTCGGTTGTCACCGAGTGATACGTCAGGGGAACAGCAATTAACCCAATTATCTCCTGCGTCTGCCCATCCGCAGTGTGCAAGACGTTCTTCGTCTTGCCGAACACACATCCCTTGTCAACTAACTTCTGTGCCAACTTGCCACCGATAACGCTTTTGTTAGCACCGCTATCAAGGAGTGCCAAGTGATCCTCACCGAAGACGTTGACTTGGGTGAGAGGGCGTATGTCACCGCTTTGATGGACGATAGAAGAGATAGTATTTCACGCATACGGGTTGCAGAACTAGATCTACTTGAAACGGTAGCATCGACTTTGAAAATCTCAGCTCTTCGCTTTAGATATTCGCGTAGACGCACGTGATACGGTTTAAAATGCTGTGGAATTATCAAATCTGGTATTTTGGTCATGTCTGGTGAAATAGAAAGTCTGGTTAGCGTCGGATGTCGCCTCTCGGAAGTCTGCGAGCATCCTGCGTCGGGTTTTCCGACTTGGCCTTGCACCTGTCACAATTCGGCTTATATACGTCGACAGCACCGCATCCGTAGCAAAAGATGCGTCTTGGCTGAAGACAATCGTGATAGCGATGGCCTACCTCCTCGCAATTCCAACATTTGGAATTGTCGAATGAGCGAACGGCACATATTTCCGCTTCCGACGCCTCTTTTGACTCTGGCTCGGAATCCTCTTCCACCTGAAGAGAATTCACGAAGCTTCGCTTAACGGCTGAGCGATATTGGGGTCGAATGTTTCGGAAGAACTCCTCGTGTCTGTGACATTCCCTACGCAAACTGGCCAAATCCGACGTTTCTACATGCAACAACTCATGTTGCAGCTCCGAACGCAAACCGTGGCGAACCTCAACCGCAATCTCGCTATCCGACATAGGTTCTCGGAGGGAATCAGCGATAGCCAGCATAGCATCCAGAAAATCATCGAAGCTTTCGTTGCTACCTTGCTTACGACGACACATAGCATCCTTGATGTCCCTGTCTGTTCTCTGGTCCTGGTACCGCACTTGCAGGCGACTACACAACTCGTACCAGTCCGTTAAGGCTCTGGGTGGTCATGCAATTGACTCGAAATATAAAGTCTTCGAGAGAAAGGTTATTGGGTGATCCAGTGAACTTAATGCGCCAGTTCGAGATGGTGTTTGAGATCCTATCTGGGCGATCAATGTCTGAATAGCCGAAAGAAACACGAGCTCCATGCTGCCTTCCACCTAAACTATCTTCAGGCCTCGAAGCGTTGCTCGTGCGGCGAACTGATGGTGCTGCCTCGCCTTCCTCCCCGTAACGAGGATCATCTCGAGTATCTCGAACATATTGGGTCACATTTAGATTGCGGAACGCGGCGGAGATCTGCTCAGCAATCACGGCCGACATGCTATCTCTATAACTCGCCATCGAGCTAGAGATGAGCCTATTAATTCGCTCTTCCGCGACCGCAGCTGAGTCAGGGGTTTTAGTCTCACGTCGGGTGTTTCCCCTAGTTGGAAGTGGGAGTGAGGAGCTGGCATGGGTCATGCCACGCCCCTGAGAACGAGTATTCATACGGCTCTTTGGAATTGCTCCCGAATGAGCCGGAGCGTTCAAAGGTCCTTGCTCACTTGGTGGATCTAAACAAGCCCTGCGCTCAACTGCAGCAGTCAGGATAGCCTTTGAGCACGTCCGGCGGCATATCGGACAGTTTTCGTTATTATCGAGCCAACCGGACAGACAAGATCTGTGAAAATGGTGTCTGCAGGTGGTCTCGATGAGGTCTGGATACTGACTGGTGTCATTGCAGATGGTACAGTCCATCGCGATCTTCATCAGGTCCCCTACCCTCTCGTTACCCCGTTTTACCGCCATAATAAAATCCCAAACAAAATAATGAACTTGGTCAAAACTACTCGGTTCCAACTCCGGTTAACAAAAAAACTTATGTGCGATAGTACGATAAAGGTATCCCACAAGTTGTAGCTTACAATAAAATGTAATGTAGTTGCAATTGTGCACACAAACACGTATATATGTATTTTTTTAATACGCCAAGCTCAAGGATGTGAAAGTGTATATATGATAATATTCATGCAAGATTAGAGGGCTTACCTAAGTTAGGGTAACATAACAGCAATTTTGTGATGTGATCGTTCATTAGAAGTAGTTCCGATTACTGAAGCTACGTTAATAAAAATAAACTGCGTGAAGCTCTACTCGGATGCTGAGGATCGTGCCGAATCCGTCCAGCACAAACAATCTCAGCCATCACGAGTCGAGGTGTTTGTTCGATGGAGCTAAGATATGGTATCGAACCGATATAAACAAATTCGATAGTTCCATACCCTATATTCCACCATCGAACGCCACTGATAATCCTCTGAATCGAAGATTATCGAACTCGGATAGCTATATGCAATCGGTCTGGATCCGATATCCACCAGAGTAACCAGCAGTTCCAGATTGGATATAACTATCGGCTGAATCTACAAAAATCTAAAAAAAAAAGGGATTTTGGGTTCCTAGAAAAAAGAGAATGGAAAGGAAAGGGTATAGCCGAGTGGAACCTTTTCGGCCCCACGTTGGGCTCCAATTTCTGTAACGACCGAAGTCCAGTAACGTCCCCTGCACACCCTGTATAAATTACAGCCGGCTAAGCTCAGGGAAAATGGGCGGGGTTTTGTGTGCAGGTTCGGTTATCGATGTTACTAGAAAATATCGACAGGTTATAGGACTGCTAGAGGGGGGAATGGCAAGAAAAGGGAAGGCCAAAATAAACGGACGGACTACCCCTAACGAACGATCTAGTCGGAGAGCTAGATGTAATGCTCTCCTTCTTCACCCACCCAACCATGTACTATCGATATCGGAATACCGATACTACCCATGTTGCTGTTATGCTACCGCCCTTAGTGCCTCAAAAAAGAAAAGGTTATTCCATTTTAAATTTCGTTAATGTTATTTAATAACAAACAATATTAGCGCTTGCAGCTTCGTGCTGCATAACGAATTCGAGAATTCTAATTTTACTTCCCTAATTTTTAGTCCTTTTTGATTTATTTTTTGTTATTTATTCAACCTCAATGTAATTAGATCTTTTTCTTTTAAATATTTTTTTTTCTTATTTGGTGTCGATAGTTTACTTTACTTGGTTTCTGTTGGAATAAATGTGTATGCCTTGATATGAAATGTTAATTAGCATAAGAATGAATCAGCTGATCGCGGATAATGTAATGAAATGTAATGTAATGTTAATTAACATAATTATGTCACTTGCTCAAAGAATATGAAATGGAATGGAAGTGCACGAAGCACAAGTCAAAGTATTAATAAATATATTCTAACTAAAATAAAGCAATCCACTTTATTATCAACATGGTAGCAGAGCAAGGTTAGAAAAAATTAATCCAAGGTTCGAGAAAAGAAAATAATCCAAAGTGTATAACTAAATCCAAGTTATAAAAATAAATGCTGTTCGAGTGAAGCGACAAAAAAAAAAAAAAAAAAAAAGGGAAAAACGTGTATAAGAAATAAAAAGAGAAAAACAATATTAAAAGTGCGAAATATTAAAAAATACGAATACGTAAACAAGACTATTGACTAATGCTAAACAATTAAACGGAAAAAGATTGAAAACATAAACTAAAAGGATTGATTGAAGCAGATTAAAAATTTAAAAGTTCACGTGCAAGCCTTTTTATTACATGGAAGTAGAAAAGTGTGACCCTATATGAAAATGTGCAAGAAATGAATGACATAGAAAGAGACATAAAAGAAGTGTGCAAACAGATTAAAAGTGAAACGGAAAAAATGAGTGCAAACGCAAAAATCGAAGACATTGTTATGCCCATATTCGATGGAGCTAATTTTGGAAGCTGGAAATTCAGATTAATGACAATATTGGAATACAAAGAGTGCAAAGAACCAGCAGTGCGAACAAGAACAACGGAAGATAATGAAACAACATGGATGAAAACAGAATTAAAAGCGAAAACAATTTTAATCAGTACAATATCAGACAAACAGTTAGAATATATTAGTGAGTGCCAAACGACATTAGAAATTATGAACAAGTTAAATGAAATGTATTCGACAAAATCAACAGCCCTGCAAATACTGTGCAGAGGAAAAATCGACGAAATTAAACTAAAAGACTATGAAACAGTGGAAGAATTTTTTATAGAATTCGAGAAAGCAGTGAATAAATTAAAAAACGCTGGAGGCACCATAGACGAAAACGAAAAAATGAGGTATCTTTTAAAAGCGCTACCAACAAGCTACAGTTATATTGGAGACTTCTTAGATGTAATTCCGGAAGCACAACGAACGGTAGAGTACGTAAAATCAAAAATTAAAGAAAAAAGTTTAAACAGAGGTCCAGTGGACAGACAAAATAACGTAAGCACATTTAACACCAAAACTAAAAAAGAATGCTATGTGTGTGGCAAAACAGGTCATATTCAGAGGGACTGCTGGCATGCTGAGCAAAATGCGAGAGGCGAAAATAAACAACAACAACAATACAACAGGCGATATCAGAATACGAATCAAAGAGGCGGCCGAGGCAGAGGTCAACATCATGGAAATGGTCGAGGACGTGGAAATTACTCAGGAGACAGGAATCAAGGAAGACAACAAGAAAACAGCGACAGCGTACAGTCATGGACAACAAGAATGATAAGAAACGAAAAATTAATAAATTGTAATAACAGCGAAAGTAGCAACGAAACTACAGTAAATTGGTTATTAGATAGTGGATGCACTGATCACATTATAAACGATTGTAAACTTTTTAAAAACTGTATTAATTTGAAAAATCCTATTAATGTTAAAGTAGCCGATGGCAAACAATTGCAAGCGACCAAGATTGGAAATGTAGAAACATATTTTAGAACATACAACAATGAAAATTTGATCGATATTAAAAATGTATACTTTGTAAAAGGCATAAAACAAAATTTGCTAAGCATATCAAAGATAACTGAAAATAAATGTACAGTCGTAGCCAGAAATAATGATACAAAAATCTATAACGAAAAGAGAGAATTGCTGACAGTTGCGAGTAAAATTGATAGTTTATATAATGTAAAAAGCTTCATGCCAAAAAATAAAAGAAATGAAATATATACAAATGTAACTAAATTAACTGAAAAAGAAAAATGGCACAGGGCATTAGGCCACGTAAATTTTCAATATTTGAATAGAATTATTAAGAATAAAATGTTAGATGGTCTACCAGATAAAATCGAGAATACCGAAATGAAATGTGCGAATTGTATACAAAGTAAAATGTCAAACGAACCATTCGAGAACAATAGAAAGAAAACTAAAGAAACATTAGAGTTAATACATACAGACTTAAACGGACCACACAGTACAACAGGTTATTGTGGGGAAAAATATTTTTTGACATTCGTTGACGATTTTAGTAAATGCGCGAGAATATATTGTATTAAAAATAAATCCGAAACTGCGAGCTGCTTAAAAGAGTATGTTAATTATGTTGAAAATCAGTTCAGTAAAAGAGTAAAACAAATCCAATGCGATAACGGTAAAGAATATTTGAATAGAGAAATATTAAACTTTGTAAAGTATAAGGGAATTCAGTTAACTACATGTCCACCGTATGTACACGAATTAAACGGCGTAGCAGAAAGATATAACAGATCGGCAATGGATATTGGAAGGTGCTTGATGAGAGAAGCAAACATACATAGGCGATATTGGCCAGAAGTGATGAACACAGTAGCTTATTTAAAAAAATCGAACAATCGCAAATACAGCAGTAAATAAAAGCCCATACGAAATATTTTTTGGTATAAAACCAAATGTAGAAAATTTAAAAATATACGGAAGTAGAGTTTTTGTCAGAGTTCCAGAAGTACGCAGAAAAAGTAAATGGGATAACAAATCAGAATTAGGAGTATTAGTTGGTTATAATACAAACGGATATAGAGTTTTACTAAACAATAGAATAATAAACGCAAGACATGTTCAAGTTGTGGAAGAGAAAACAAAATTAATTTGCCTAGAGAAAAACAAGCAGAATGATAATGAAAGTGAAACAGATGAAAATGAAGAAGATGATGAAGATAACGCTAAGACAGACGAACTAAATGACACGGAAGAAGTTAATTCAAAAACTAGCGATGAAAGCGAGGGTGAGGAAAACAAAGAACATTTAACAGTGCAGAGAACATCAAATAGAAATAAAAGACCAGTAAATCTATACGGTAACCCAGTAACACATTTTATTTATATCAATTATGTAAATGCCATTGTACCAAACACGTACGAAGAGGCGATGAATAGTAATGAAAAGAAAGAATGGCTCAAAGCAATGAATACAGAAATGCAATGCTTAAATAAAAATAATACATGGCAAATTGTAGAAAAACCGATAAACAAAAAGATTATAGATGTAAAATGGGTGTACAAAAAGAAAAGTGATGGGACGTACAAAGCTAGACTAGTAGTAAGAGGTTTCCAACAAAGAGAACGACTAGAAAATGTATATTCACCAGTAGGAAAAATGCAAACATTAAAAATATTACTATCATATTGTTGTAAAAATGGTCTGTTTATAAATCAGATGGATGTCGAAACAGCCTTTTTGAATGGCTATGTAAAATCAGAAGTTTATGTAAATGAACCAAAAGGTTACGAAACAGGAGAAAACAAAGTTTATAAATTAATAAAGGCATTATATGGATTAAGAGAAAGCCCAAGAGCATGGTACGAATGTTTGCATAAATATCTCGACAAATTAAATTTTATAAGAATCAATTACGATTATTGTTTATATGTAAAAAGAAAGGATAAAGATGAAATATATATTTTAGTATTTGTAGATGACATATTGATATGCAGTAAGAACAAAACGAAAATAACTGAAATTAAAGACTGTTTAATGAACAAATTTACAATGAAAGATTTAGGAAAAATCGGAAGTTATATTGGAATAGAAATTAATTATAGTACTGAAAGTAAGAAAATGACGTTAAATCAAAAACGATATATTGAATCACTGGCAATTAAGTATAATCTCGAAAATGCTAAGCTATACGAAACTCCAATGGAAACAAACTTAAAATTAGATCAAGCAACTGAATGTGATGAGAAAATTAAATACAGAAATTTGATAGGTGAATTATTATATATAAGCGCAGGTACAAGACCAGATATATCATATTCCGTAAATTACTTAAGCAGATATCAAAGTTGTTACAATTCAACACACTATAAATATGCGCTAAGAGTATTAAAATATTTATATAAGACAAGAGATCTGAATTTAACTTTTGAAGAGAATAAGAATAATGAATTATTAGATTGTATGGTAGACTCCGATTATGCAGGAGATAATGTTGATAGAAAATCCACGACGGGATTTATAATTAGAATGTATGGAAATATAGTATATTGGAAAACACACAAACAACACGCAGTAACAAAATGTTCAACGTTTGCAGAGTACATTGCCATGTCAGAAGCAGTCACAGAAATATTATTTGTCAAAAACATGTTATGTGAAATATTTAATGTTGATAACGAAAAAGCGATAAAGATTTACGAAGATAATTCAGGCGCAGTAGCCATTGCTAAATTTGGTAACTTTACAAAAAATTCGAAGCACATTGAAGTGCAGTATCATTATGTTAACGAAAATTATGAAAAAGGTATTATAGACATTGTGAAGATAGAATCAAGACTTAATATAGCAGACATGTTAACCAAAGCGTTAGACAAACAGAAATTTATACGAAATAGAGATGCTGTAAAGTTAAAGTAATGAAAGAAAATCAAGACAACAAATTTAAGAGGCGTGTTGGAATAAATGTGTATGCCTTGATATGAAATGTTAATTAGCATAAGAATGAATCAGCTGATCGCGGATAATGTAATGAAATGTAATGTAATGTTAATTAACATAATTATGTCACTTGCTCAAAGAATATGAAATGGAATGGAAGTGCACGAAGCACAAGTCAAAGTATTAATAAATATATTCTAACTAAAATAAAGCAATCCACTTTATTATCAACAGTTTCGATAGCTATATATTATTTGGTTTCGAATGGAAGAGATGGGATATTTTTGCAAACGATAGGCAGACGATAGTTTCAGTATTTCATTTCGATATTTCTACTCCCGATAGGCAAGCGATTGTTTGAATATTAATTGGTTTCGATATTTTGAAATTGTTGTCCACTCACCCGTGATCCGTTGGGGCCCCGACGAAACAGCTGAGGAAAAATAATAATGGCAACAATAACCAAGACACCCATAATACCCAAACACAAAAAAAAATATCTTCTGACCTATCACTCAATCTTGTTTTATTTTACGTTACGAATTTCTCTTATACGCATACACGTGCGTATGCGAATGAATGAATGAATGAATGAACTGAGTGAATGAAAAAGATGAGAAAAATAAAAAGATTAAATCAAAAAGGATGAACAATATAAATGAAATGAAACAAAAATGAAAATAAAAATTATAGAATGGTGAATTAAATGAGTGTGAAAAAGAAAAATGAATGAGAATTGTGTGAATATAAACGTGGATGTGAATGTTTTTGGTGTACTACAAGTACATAAGTGTGTTTGAATGTAAATGTGTGTATGAAGCTTGAATGTGTATGTGTACTGCAAGTACGTATGTGTGTATGAAAGTGAATGTGTTGGTGCAATATTTAGTTAAGGTCTGCGTGTTTTGTAGTAAGGAAAATTGTGCAGATGTGTCCTATGCTCCTTCCAGAAGTCCCCGGAATTTCACACGCTGTGTTATAATCAGGTTCAACTTCGGAAACCATACAGGCTATGAGGAGATAGAAAAATAGAAAAACCACTCACCACAAACAGCAAACAACAACTAAAGGTAGCCGGGCGATCACGGCACCAGAATAGATGAGGGCAAATACGCACGCCCACCAGTAAAAAGGCGCGAGAGCGCTAGGGCTCCTCTGGGCACAAGCGGTTTACTAGAAAGCAAGACGAGGTTAGAACCTGCCAAACAATGTTTGGAAAGCTTATACTCACGTCCAGCCTCGTACACCCACAATATTAACCGCACCAAAAGCTTGATTGTCCAAGCTCAACAATTTTCGAGTTCACTTTAATATTTTTTCTGCGATCACTTTTGATTTATTTCGATTTAAAAATTAGCATCGACGCGTGTTCTCCAGCTTTTTCTCAATTAGTGAAGAGGGAAAATAATATCGAGCGCGATAGGTGGCTTAGGCAATCGATATATCCCCACCCCACTTCCCAACACTGATCGTTCGGATCAGCCGATTTGGAGTTGCCAGACCGGTCGATTATCGGTGTGACTCTGGGTGTGGTGAAAATCGTTGTTCAAATTCAAATTCAAATTTAAATTTGAATTACTGAATTTTTAAACGAGTATGGAGGCAAATCGCTCACCATATAAAAATGTGACAAAAACAAAACAATTAATACACGGGCCTCACACGGTTAATAAACATGGAAGTTATGCAAGTTAACGTTTTCTATTGATCTGTGAAGCGTTGCCTATTGATTATTTTCTTATGTGAAATTGAGATGGCATCTTTGCGGAGTATATGGTAATTAATGTTGTGGTAAAATACGTTAGTCACCTGACTATTAATCGTTAAAACTGTAGATCGACTCCCGTGGGGAACATATTATTGAATTTGTTCTTTGTAGGCCATGGATTTACAGAAAAATCCTGGTCTATTAAGTTTGTCGGATTGTTCGTAACAGGCAGAAGGAGACATCAGCGACTCCATAGTGTAAATATAGTCTTGCTCAGGATTACCAGCTAAGTCGACCTAGCCATGTCTGCCTGTCCGTCTGTCTGTATGAGCGCATTATTCTCAACTATTAAGAAAGCTAGAGACACAATATTTGGCATGTATATTCCTGTATATTCTAGGCTGTAAATGTATTTTCAAATTTTGGGTACCACGTCCACCGCCCTGTAAATCAGTAATTTGCGATTATAAGGCAAAGTATTCAAGTTGCACCTTTTTGCTTTGGCATACATATAGATAAATACGATATGAACCTTCCCTATAAATTATAGTCCGATCGGTTAACAAACATAGATGTAATGCAAGTTAACGTTTTCTATCGATCTGTGAGGCGTTGCCTAAGTGCAACGTATCGGTTAATAAACATAGAAGTTAGGAAAGTTAACGTTTTCTATTGATCTGTGAAGCGTTGCATACGTGCAACGGAATTGATTATTTTCTTATGTGAAATTAAGATTTCATCTTTGCGGAGTATATGGTAATTAATGTTGTGGTAAAATGCGTTAAAATTATTACTATGACATGACTATTAATCGTTAAGATTGTAGTTCGACTCCCGTGGGGAACATATTATTGAATTTTTTCTTTGTAGGCCATGGATTTACAAAAAATTTCTGGTCTATTAGGTTTGTCGGATTGTGCGTAACAGGCAGAAGGACACATTAGCGACCCCATAATGTATATATAGTCTTGCTCAGGATCACCAGCTAAGTCGACCTGGCCATGTCTGCCTGTCCGTCTGTCTGTATGAGCGCATGATTCTCAGCTATTAAGAAAGCTAGAGTCACAAAATTTGGCAAGTATATTCCTGTATATTCTAGGCTGTAAATTTTTTTTCAAATTTTGGGTACCACGTCCACCGCCCTCCAAATCAGTAATTTCCGATTATTAAGTAAAGTATTCAAGTTTCACCATTCTGCTTTGGCATACATATAGATAAATACGATATGAACCTTCCCTATAACCTACAGTTCGATCGGTTAATAAACATAGAAGAAAAGACAGTTACCGTTTTCCATTGATCTGTGAGGCGTTGCCTACGTGCAACGTATCGGTTAATAAACATAGAAGTTATGCAAATTAACGTTTTCTATTCATCTGTGAAGCGTTGCCTACCTGCAAAGGAATTGATTATTTTCATATGTGAAATTGAGATGGATTGTGCTTAACAGGCGGAAGGAGACATTAGCGACACCATAATGTATATATAGTCTTGCTCAGGATCACCAGCTAAGTCGACCTGGCCATGTCTGCCTGTCCGTCTGTCCGTATGAGCGCATGATTCTCAGCTATTAAGAAAGCTAGAGTCACAAAATTTGGCAAGTATATTCCTGTATATTCTAGGCTGTTAATGTATTTTCAAATTTTGGGTACCACGTCAACCGCCCTCCAAATCAGTAATTTGCGATTATTAAGCAAAGTATTCAAGTTTCACCTTTCTGCTTTGGCATACATTGTGCGTAACAGGCAGAAGGACACATTAGCGACCCCATAATGTATATATAGTCTTGCTCAGGATCACCAGCTAAGTCGACCTGGCCATGTCAGCCTGTCCGTCTGTCTGTATGAGCGCATGATTCTCAGCTATTAAGAAAGCTAGAGTCACAAAATTTGGCAAGTATATTCCTGTATATTCTAGGCTGTAAATTTTTTTTTCAAATTTTGGGTACCACGTCCACCGCCCTCCAAATCAGTAATTTGCGATTATTAAGTAAAGTATTCAAGTTTCACCATTCTGCTTTGGCATACATATAGATTAATATGGTATGAACCTTCCCTATAAATTACAGTCCGAGCGATTAACAAACATATATGTAATGCAAGTTGATCTGTGAGGCGTTGCCTAAGTGCAACATATCGGTTAATAAACATAGATGTTATGCAAGTTAACGATTTCTATTCATCTGTGAAGCGTTGCCTACCTGCAAAGGAATTGATTATTTTCTTATGTGAAATTGAGATGGATTGTGCTTAACAGGCGGAAGGAGACATCAGCGACACGATAATGTATATATAGTCTTGCTCAGGATCACCAGCTAAGTCGACCTGGCCATGTCTGCCTGTCCGTCTGTCCGTATGGGCGCATGATTCTCAGCTATTAAGAAAGCTAGAGTCACAAAATTTGGCAAGTATATTCCTGTATATTCTAGGCTGTTAATGTATTTTCAAATTTTGGGAACCACGTCAACCGCCCTCCAAATCAGTAATTTGCGATTATTAAGCAAAGTATTCAAGTTTCACCTTTCTGCTTTGGCATACATATAGATAAATACGATATGAACCTTTCCTATATTATATATAATTACAGTCCGATCGGTTATTAAACATAGATGTTTGATACTACTCCCACCGCTCCCTCAAATCGGTAATTTGTAATTATTAAGCAAAGTATTAAACTTATAAAGTTTTGCTTCGGTATACATAAAGCTGAATACAGTGTGAATATATCTATATGACAATCCGATAGGACTAATAGCACAAAAGTTATTCAAGTCAACGTTTTCAGTACAAATGTTCGGTACGAGCAGCAGCTTGCTAAGAAGTTGAGCAGTTGACGCGGACGACGACGTTGAGTCGTGTTGCTTTAGTCTCAACATGCGTGTGTGTGTGTGTAAGCCAGTAAGACATATATATTAGAATAAGTTGTGCGGAATTCTTTGTATGGAATCATGAGTGTGTTAACATCTTGATACGGATGTTAAAAATTGTAAGAAGGGTATCTTACTGTCGGGCGCGCCCGACTATTGTGGAGGTCAAAATTAGTATAAAACAAGTGTTGAATATTGTTTTAGAGGATACTTTATTAGTGTCCGAAAATCATGTCAAAGTCGACTACAACTTTAACATGTAAGACTTTTGACAGGACCTGTAAACTAACTTTTCTCACTTCAAAAATAAAGCGATTTTCCTCGGGTAAAGCATTTTATTCATGGTTTTTGTTTTAGTCTATAAATGCTTAATTGTTTTTGTAATTTAAATAATTTTAAAAATATATAATTTTTGTGATTTGTTCAGGGTCCCTACAGTTTATTTTTAAGAAATTGTGTTTCTTAAATATGTTACTTTTAATCGATTGTGGAGGTTAAAATTAGTATGAAACAGGAAAGCAAGGCTACCTTCGGCTTGCCGAAGTTATCCTAAATATGAAATACATTTGGATTGCTGTTGGTTTCTGTGTGCATACAAAAACCCTGATTTAAGCAGATTGTTCCAATGGCAGCTATATGTTATAGTGGTCCGATTTTGATACAATATTGACAGCACATTAAGAAAGTAATAAGAATAAGATTACAACATAAATCGGCCGATAGCTTCTATGGCAGCTATACGATGTATCTCTCCGATCTGGCTCGTTCCGACTTATTTACAGCGTGCAGCAATAAGAAGCTTGCGTGCCAAGTTTTATGAAGATAGCTCAAAACTGAGAGACTAGTTTGCGTTGCAACAGACAGACGAACGGACGGACGGACGGACGGACGGACAGACGGACATCCATTTTTCATTTTACATCTTCGGGCTATAATAAATATACCCTCTGCAATGGTATAACAAGTGCTTAGAATTGTTCTAGAGGATACTTAATTTTTGGCCAAAAATCATGTCAAAATAAACTAAAAATTTGACATGTAAGACCTTTAACAGGACCTGTTACCTCACTTTTCTCAGTTCTTAACTTTCTTATAAATCAACAATTTTCTTCGGGTAAAGCATTTTATTCATGGTTTTAGTTCTAGAATAGAATGACTTGAAAGTTTTAACAATTTAAAAGAGTTTATTTTTGTGATTTTGAAGAGGGTCCCTTCTGCTAATTTTTTAGAAATTTGTTTACCCGCTACACATAGAGTAAAGGGTATTATAACTTTGTGCAAAGCGAAAATGTATGTTACAGGCAGAAGGAGACATCTCCGACCCCATAAACTATATATATAGTGACATATTCATTCTCCGTATGAAAAACTTAAGCCGATCTTTTGAAAAGCATCACTATTCAAAAGCCTCACAGTAAAAGTTCGAACCGATCTTTTGAAAAGCTTCAGTATTCAAAAGCCTCGCAGTAAAAGTTCTGACAAAGACATCAACCGTCAAATGATAACAAGCTTAAGTTACTGATAAACAAATATGTAAAGCTCTGTAGAACTTAAAGGTTTGTTGGACCGTAAGAATAAATCTGTCAGTCAGTTGTTGAGTGACTCTGGTGTAATAAAGACAAATAAATATAACAAATAAAAATTGTATTTTTTTTATTAAATGAACACCTAAATACTTAATTGCCGCAGCCGGTAGGATACCGCATAATAAGTCCTTGTAAATCCGCAATCCTTTGACAATCAAGTGAAAAGGTAACTTGTACGACCAAGTACTCCTTCTGATTGTGCCGCAACAAAATGAATCAGGAGCTTTTACAATTAAATTGACTCGATCGGTATCCAGATAAGAACATGTGTGACCTATTATATTTAAAAACTATATTTTGTCGCCCACTTCGCAAAGTGTGACCGCGACTGAGGTAAAATATAATTCGTCAAAGTGCACAGTAACTGCACATAAATTACATTAGACTCAACATATCGCAGCAGTCAGTGAACAAAAACAGAAGCCCGCTTAAATAAAAACAAGTGTGACCGCTACATAAAAAGAACCTAAATAACATTTAAAAAACGTGTTATAAATAAATAAAACTAAAATGGCATTATCGGTCGATAATCTATCCCAACTACTTCGTCAAATACGTCAAGTGCCACAGTTCTCTGGAGAACAAAGCAGCCGCAGCTCGTTTATCAAACGAATTGAATATCTGCTTAGTCTATACCCATCAAGCGACCCTCGACAGAATGCCGTCATATTTGGAGCCATCGAACTACAAGTCATCGGAGCTGCTGAAAAGGTCTGCCAATTGGGATTTCACAACGAGTGGTCAACTCTTAAAGAAGCTCTCATCGTGGAATTCAAGAATCGTAACCCCCTGGAGGAACTTTTGCGACGTTTGTATTGCACGCCCTATAAAGGTAACTTACGTCAATTTTGTGAACAATTAGAAGATAAGTCAACTGTTATTATTGATAAGTTAGCCTTAGAAGGCGATCAAAATAACACAATTGTTTATTCACAAGCAATGGCAACCACAATAAAAAACACTATTCAACGTTCATTACCTGACAGATTGTACATGTCTCTACCGAGGCATGACATTTCAACTGTTCAATTGCGACAAATTGCCCAACAAGAAGATCTATACGAAGACCCAGTTTCAAGAAACAATTGTAAAAAATTAAATTCAAATTCACTTAACCCAAGCACTAACAACAATACTAATATTAATAGAAACAAAAACTCGCACCCCAATCAACCATTCGTTCGCCCCTTTAACCCATTCCTATATCCCACGCAAATCCAAAACCCAAGCGTAAACAATCAGACCCCTCATAAACAAACTTTTTCGTCCAGACAACAACAATTCGTTCAAAACAGATCAAATTTGTATAATGAATTCAGAGAAGACTTAAATCGCGACCGACAGAACGACACCCGAAACTATTATCAACCCCCTCAACAACCAAGAGTGCCGAATAAGCGCTTTAAAGAAGGCAGCGGACAATCAGGTATGCAGACAGATGAAAGTCATCATCAACACGAGTTATTCATACGCTTTTGCTTACGAAGCAGAAGTAAACAAACAAATTGAGGAAATGCTACAACAAGGCATTATACGCGAAAGCGACTCCCCTTATTGCAGTCCATTATGGATTGTTCCCCAAAAGATGGACGCTTCTGGCAAACCAAAATTCAGGTTGGTCGTCGACTATCGAAACTTAAACGAAATAAAAATAAATGATAAATTCCCAATTCCGAACATGGATGAAATATTAGGAAAATGCCAATACTTCACAAAAATCGACTAAGCGAAAGGTTTTCACCAAATCGAAATGGACCCTAAGTCCATACCAAAAACTGCATTTTCAACTAATAACGGTCACTTCGAGTATACTCGTATGCCATTTGGGTTGAAAAATGTCCCGGCAACTTTCCAACGTTGCATGAACTTCGTCCTAAAAGATTTAATCAACAAACATTGTCTCGTATATTTAGATGATGTTATAGTCTACTCAACATCCCTCACCGAGCCCCTGGACTCACTAAGAAAAGTTTTTCAGAAACTTAAAGAGGAAAATCTTAAGCTCCAATTAGACAAATGTGAATTTTTAAAAAAACAAACAAATTTTCTTTGTCATACCATAAGTCCAGATGGTATAAGACCCAACAAAGAAAAAGTAAAAGCTATTGAAATATTTCCCATTCCAAAAACCTCAAAAGAAATCAAATCTTTTTACTACCGCAAGTTCATTCCAGATTTTGCAAAAATAGTAAAACCGCTTACTATATTTCTCAAAAAGGAGCTTAAATTGACATAAAGGACGAAGCACATAATAAATCTTTCGGAAAGTTAAAAACATTAATCATGAATGACCCCATTCTTATCTGCCCTGAGTTTACAAAAACATTTCAAGTTAATACTGACGCTCGCCATAGGAGCCGTTCTCCAGTTTCGCAAGCAGAACTTTAAATGACCACGAACAGAATTACAGTACAATAGAAAAAGAATTATTGGCAATTGTTTGGGCAACCAAATACTTCCGCCCATATTTATATGGAGTCCCCTTTGAAATATTAAGTGATCATAAACCCCTTGTTTGGTTAAACAATATAAAGGAACCTAACATGAAATTTCAACGATGGAGAAATAAACTTAGTGAATACAACTTTAAAATTAAATATTTGGAAGGAAAGCTGAATCATGTAGCAGATGCTGTATCACGCGTTAAAATTGAAGAAAATTTGGTAGGCGAAGAAGAAAATATGTCAACAGCAGCAACAATACATAGCGCATCAGAAAGTAACGAAAACTATATTGAAATCACTGAAAAACCTTTAAACCATTTTTCAAGACAAATAGAATTTGTAAAAGACTCCATTAATCAAGTAGACATATCAAAATACTTCAATAAAACTAAAATCACTATAAAATACACTAAAATGACTCTCCCAATAGCAAAAGATCTTTTATTAAAATACTTCCTAAACAACACAAGCGTCATCTACATAGACAATGACAATGACTTTTCAATTCTTCAAAATGCGTACCATGAAACTATCAACCCATAAAAGTATTAAAAACATAATAAAATTAAAAGACCTTATTTTAAGAATTCATTATTACTCAACATATAAAACAATTGCACCCTGGTATCGAAAAAATGATATTACTTTTTAAGGAAACTCACTATTTTCCAGATTATAATAAATTAATTCAAAATATTATTAATGATTGCGAAATTTGTAATCTTGTAAAAACAGAACGCAGACCAACAAACCTTACTTTTGAAATAACCCCAGAAACAAATAACCCAAGAGAACTTTACGTAATCAACTTTTATGCTATTGATAATGAACAAAATTTATCCTGTATAGACGTTTATTCAAAATTTGCATCCCTTATAAAAACAAATAGTAGAGATTCGTTAGAAGCCAAGAGAGCCCTTACCGGAATATTCAATGACATGGGAAAATGAAAAAGACTCAGCTTTTATGAGCAATTCTTTAAAGATTTGGTTGAATAATGAAGGAATACAAATACAAATAAATACAAGCAAAACAAGAATAGCAGACGTAGAACGCGTTCACAAAACTATAAACGAAAAAAATCAAAATTATCAATACTGAAAAAAACACAGAAAATAGGGAAACAAGAATAGAAACAATTTTATACACATATAACCATAAAACTAAACGTAACACAACCGGACAAATACCAGCTCACATACTACTCTACGCACGCACAACTACTTACGATTGCCAGATGATAAAAGAAAATTAAATTAAGAACCTTAATGAACATAAAAACTTCCGCCAGGTATAACACTGCCACTAACGAAATATTCCTAATGTCTCACATTCCCACAAACACAATCGAACAACCTACTTTTCTTATCGCACCTTACCCCGACAATAATGGACAATTTATTAATGAAAACATAGAAGGCAAATTTTACCTACATAATAGTCATGTTTTAAATACACATACAAAGAACATTATCAACGACCATTGCATAGCTTACATAATCAAACACGAAACACCAACCTGTACTTTCCAGAAATACAGTAAACCATTTTACGTTCAATACATTAAACCTAATATAATTATAATATGGAATATGACTCGAGAAAAACTTTATCAAAATTGTAACAATCAAGAAATTTTTATTGAAAATAACAAAATTATAAAAATATTTAACTGCACAGCAGAATTAAAACAAGTTTCAATATCAAACAATATTCATCAATATACAAATCTACTATTTAGCGAACACAACGTAATAAAAGTTGAACCAATGTCACACATAGAAATAAAAGAAATGATTATGCTAAACAATAAGAATTTTACAATCTTTAGAAATATATAATATAAGTTATCCTCTTGTTAGTATTTAGTAAGGAAGTTTCTTAGGCTGGGGTCGGCTTAGTCGTGCCAGGGCCCCATTTTACAGAATATTTATAAGAATGCTGGGACTTGAGACTGGGAATGTGGCCTCTTTTGGCGCGGAGAACGGTTTCCTAGTCTCAAGGAAGGTAAATATATCGGACCACTCGCTCGATAGCTACCGAGCTCTGACTCCCTTAACTACTTGTTGCTATTTCCAGCGGCTAAGCCAGCTGGTCACCTTCGGAATAGTTGTAGGCTGTGACTGTACCAGTTCTGCGCATCAGCTCCGAAGTGTTGGCACGCGTGTAGGGCGGTAAAAACCTACTCATACACGTGTCCAAACCCTCGGGGCCGATGCAGTAATAACTGTACCAGCCGCACGTGGTCATCCCGGAAACGTAGTGGAAGTGTAAGGTGGTATGTTTCCAACTCTCACACTTGTCCACGTCTCTGAAACGGCCACGCACCATGTCGATCGAACGATTCCCCGCCTCCGCTCCGAAGGATTTAATACAAATGTAAGGTGGTAAAACCCTAACCTCACACATGCCGAAACCCTCGGAGCAGTGGTGGCGGTGACCGTACGAGCCGCACGTGGTCTTTCCGAAAACATGGCTCAAGTGCAAAGTGGTGAGTTCCCTACTCCCACACGATCGTACACGCACAGCCTACCCTTCCGCACTCTTGTCACTGTGCTAGGGTTCACTTCACTCCGATACACGACATTAAAGAACACGTTGTTGGGTATCTGCGTTGTTTTTTCCACTTTTATACATCACAAGTCTCCATACCTAAACCATATCTCTATTCCTTCTAACTCACTTCCCTGCCTAATCTGTTATACCCTCACCCGTTATTATCCTTTTCTTCGTGTCCTGTGACGTTGTCCTCCGATCCTGCAGGGTAGTTTCCTTTTTCTAATGTCTTTTGTCGGACTTGTTTCCTTTGCTTCCGCGCTGGTTAGCCGCCGTCAAGAGAGTGATTTGCACACTCAATATGCAAATCGCTCTCACCCTCCTCTGCCCTGCTTGCAGGCTTTGAGTCTAAGCTTGAGTTTTTTTGCAGCTGCAGTCGTCGTGGCCTCGTGATCTCTCTCTCTCGTCGCTTGCATTTTACGCACTTGCTTGCGCTTGCATGTGGCTCGGTAGTGCTTGGGCCCTCGACCAATGCGTACGGTCGCTCTCTCTCAGAGAGATCGGCTTCTGTTCGGCCCGGCGTTGCAGCCGCTCTCTTGAGCGCATCGCGCTGCTTGCGCTCATCGGCCTGTCGTTGCTCTGCTGCTGCTCGTAAGATCGGCTTGCCGTTGCTCTGCTGCTGCTCGTAAGATCGGCTTGCGCTCGGTTCGTTGTCGTGTTTTGTGTTGTGTGCGCTGGCCCTTCCTCTCTTCTGCTGCGTGTGAAATAGTGGAACGACGTCTGTTCTCCTCTGCTTGTCCGTTGAGCTGGTACAGCTGTGCACGAAATACTCCCCGTTACCTATACCCTATACTCTTAGCCCCTTGTTGATGGTCTATGACGGACTAAATCTATAGTTTAGTGAGGAAGGACTGATACTAGTCCGTCCCGGCGGATCACCACCCGGAACACTCTGCTTCCTGCACGCAACATAAAACGTTGTCGCCGAGTGTGCTGGTCCTTCAGCCGCTCCTGGATCTGCTCCCGAAGTAATACGGGGAAACGTCGTCCTGGGGTGTAGACCCGCCACGTCGACGGTGCCTCCACCCGTGCCTCATCGGTGAAAAGCGAGCAGGCCGCCTCCTCGATGTTAATGTCCGGGACCAGGATCTCTTCGATCTCTCGCTCGCTAAAGTGGAGCGTCTTCTCCCATCCCTCGATGGCCTCGAACTACGCCGGGCCCTCCAGAAACCCTTGGAGATAAATATCCCCCGGAGCTCCTGGTTCTATCCACTTAAGGGCTCTGCCCGGTCGAGTCGATGAGATCCCCTCGTCGTCCACCGCTACTGTCTGTGCTCGTATGAGTGCTGGGGGAGTGTCGACGAGATCTCCGGGAACGAGACCGAAAAAACTCCGGGGAACACCACGGTGCTCGCATCGTCATCGTCGATCGCCCCTCCTAGTACGGGGTCGCGATCTAGGAAGTCGCCGGCTACCTCCTATTCGTCTTCAACTCCGTTCCACATGGGGTTGGCAATTGGGACGTCGCCGACCGGATTGTAAATGGCCGGGTTTCCCTCGTTGTCCTCCTCATTTAACACGGGGTTAAGGTTCGGGTAGTGCACTTCGGCTGCCTCCTCGAAGTGCCTCGGTAAATGGTCGAGCCAGTGTTCCATCTCCTGTCTTAGATGGTTGCGTTCATCCGCCATTATTCTGTGGGGTATAAACGAAGTTATAACCCAGGATTCCCTGACCTACCCAGCTACGCCCTACGGAACAGTGCTATGGTGAAAAACTGGTTCTTACGTGCTATGACAATAGTTAATTAATTCTATCTTATACTGAATCCTGCTCGTTCCCCCGCTGGTGTCGCTTTCCGCCCCCGTGTGGAACGGTTTTAAGTCCGCAATGTGTGCGGAACGTCTCTCCTGGCCCCTCTCTCGTTGCAAACGGACTATATTTGCCGAGATAAAACGGACCACCTTATAAGGCCCCTCGTACTTCGGCGCGAATTTTGCGGCGAAACCTTCCGCTGCTTTAGAGAGAACGTGTTGTTTTAATAGAACCAACTTACCCAACTTGGGTCGCCATTCGCGACGTCATAGGTTATGATGTCGGCTCTGCTCTGCGGACGCCCGAGTGGCGTTATCCTTGGCGACTTGGAGTAGCTTGGAGAGTTGTTTCGCTCTGGCTTCCGGGGTTGGGTGCTCTCGGCCGGTGTCTCCTGTTACCTCGTCGTAAAGTGCTCCCGGTAATCGCGGCTCTCGTCCCATCACCAAGAATGCTGGGCTGAACCCCGTCGTGTCCGAGACACTGCTGTTCACCGCGAACGGTATTTCTGGTAACAGCAAGTCCCAGGTGTTCTGTGATCCCTCGATGAATTGCCCAATCATGGTCTTCACTGTTCTGTTTGCTCCTTCGGTAGGATTCTGCTGAGGACTATACGGCGCGGTATGTTTCAGTTTCATCCCAGTCTTTTTACAGAACGCGGTAAATGACCGGCTGGTGAATTGCGTACCGTTGTCACACACGAATGTCCTTGGTGTCCCGAATCTACTAAGAATCCGTTCTCGTAGAGCCTTCTCTAGATGGGGAACAAATCAAAGAACACCAAGAGGACGGTGTTCCCCTGCTTTGATCTCGTGAGTGGCCCTACAAAATCAGCGCAGAGTATCTCGAAAGGTTCCTGGGCCTTCCGCGTCAGCATCTTCCCGGGCGGTTTCCTCTGTACTTCTGGCACTGGACACAGCTCCTGACGTATCGTGCCACGTTCCGGAACATCCCTGGCCAGTAATACCGTTGTGCTATTCCCGTTATAGTCTTCCGGATCCCTAGATGTCCAGCTGTGGGGGCGTCATGACATTCCTGGAGAACTTGTTGTCGCAGCGGTTTACCCACGCACAGCTTCCAGGGAATATATTCCTCATCTTCTGGTTTAAGCCCCAAGTGGCGATATAGTCCCCCTTCTTGCAGGGCGTAATCCGGATACTTCTCTGGCTCCTCCTTGACTTCCGTCAAACTTCGCTTAAGGGCGTCGAACGCTTCCTGTTGCTCTTGGTTCCACTCCCAGCGGCGTCCTTTGCGTAACATCTGAGACATCGGTTGTACCACGGTGGCAAAGTTGGGTACAAATCGTCGATACATTGACGCGATTCCGAGACATCTGCGCAACTCCTTTACACAGGTCGGAGGTTGTAACTTCTGCACAGCTGCGATCTTCTCTGGGTCGGTGTGGATTCCTTCTTCGCTGTTCACATGTCCCAAGAACACCAACTTCCGTTTGAAAAAGTGGCACTTCTTTCGATTCAGCCTCAGGTTGGCCAGTCGTAACCTCCTGAAGACTTCCCGTAGATTCTCCTGATGCTCTTCGCATGATCTGCCGATAAAGATTATGTCGTCCAGGTATGCGAAAGCATGAGGCTCCATATCAGGGCCGATCACCTGATCCAGTGCCCGTTGGAAAGTTGCTGGGGCTGAATGTAACCCAAATGGCATCACCTTCCATTGGAAAAGTCCTCGTCCTGGTACCGTGAAGGCGGTACATTCGCGACTCTGTTTGGCCATCTGCCAGTAACCGCTCTACAAATCCAACGTGCTGATAAACCGTGCCTCCCGTAATCGTTCCAGGATGGAATTTATCCTAGGCAGAAGATATGCATCCGGGATAGACCGTGCGTTCAGCTGTCGGAAGTCGACGAACAACCTCATCTCCCCCGTCTTCTTGCCAACCAACCCGATCGGCGCGCTATGCAGGCTTTTTGAGGGTTCGATCTGGCCGTCTCGGAGCAGTTCATCTATTTGGGCGTTAATGATTTTCAGCATCGCCGGGTTCTTTGGAAAGTAACGCTGCTTAATGCGGCGCTCGTCCCTCATCACGATCACGTGTTCAGTGATATTGGACACCCCTGACAACTGTTCAAACAGCGCGAGCTCCGATTCGAGGAACTCCGCTATCTCCGGGTCCATCTTGTTGTCGTCCTTGCTGGTGTCTTCTTCGCCTTCGGTGGGGGTCGTGACTGCTGAGGTCGCACGGATGACTACGGCCGCGGTTCGTTGTTGACCACCGTCTGGGGGAGGCTTACGGAAAGGATTCTTCCGCACTGCTTCGTTAACCGTCGGCCCCCTAACTCCTGTGCCCCTGCTGTCGCCGTGATCCTTGTTCTCTTCAAGCTCTTTATTCCTTTCTTCGTGCTTGGGTGTATTCCTGGTGACGTCCTTCTTTACCTCGTGCTGTGTGAAGTCCTTCTCCGCCGTCTTTTCCCCATTCTTTTCCTCGGGTCGTGGCTCCTCTGGGGAGTTCTCTGTGGTGTGCTTGCCGTTGTCCTGGTTAGCACTGCGCTGTTGATCTTCCGAGTTACTTTCCGGCGTCCTTTCTGCCGGACTTGGGTTGACGTCCCCACTGAGTCTGGATTCAGTGAGGACCCCTGCCCGTTTCCCGACGCCGGGCCTCCGCAGCAGTCTATGGTCCTGGTGCCTTGTTTTCCACACGTCCAGCAGTATAATATGCGTTGTCCGCGGCATTCCCGTATGAAGTGTTCAACTACTCCACATCTGCGGCAGGCTCCTCTGGTATCGATCCTTTGAAGCTCTCCGCGTCTGCTAACGGTTTAGCGTTCGTAGGTGCCCACGCAATTCCTCTTGGTTCCACGGGTCGGGTTTGTTTTGACTTGGGATACGGGTTCCATTGGCGTCGACTCTTCTCCCGCTCTCTCGTCACCTCGTAATTTGTGGCGAGGGCGGTGAGCTCCCCCAGCGTATTGACGTCAGTCTTCCTTACGAACAACTGGTACTCCGGGAGCATGTTCTCGTATGCCCTCTCCAGTTTCTGGTCTTCTGCGTATCCAGCTCGGCGCATCATCAGTCGGATCTCCAGGAGATATGTCCTAAACGCCTGGTTGATGCGTTGGTAGCGTGCCCTTATTTCGTCTTCCAACCTCTGGAAATAACGAGCCGGTAGGAAAAAGTCCAGGAACTCGGCTCGGAAGACCCTCCAGGTTACTCCTTGCAATCCGCTTGTTCGGAACCAGTCCTCGGCGGTTCCGCCAAGTAATTCGGGAATCGCTTTGGGCATCTACTCGGTATTTATCCGGTACGATGCCGCCCGCTCCTCCAGACGCTCGATGAATCGTAGCGGGTCTGAAGTACCATCAAAGGTAATTCCCCATCGTCGCATGTGATCCGCTGTTTGTGCGAAGGTAGACCCGTCCCCTCGCTCTTGTTGTTCGGTGCCGGACGGCTCGCTAAGGTGGGGACACATGACTCTGGGTGTGGGGACCTGCAGTGTCTGTGTTGCTGGCAGGTGCTTCACTTTCTCTGTTGCGTGACCGGATGCCTTCTGGTCCTTGTCGAAGTTAGTTATAGGTGCTGGCGCACTACTCCCGATCAGTCGACGATCTCGGCTAGGACCACGGCTTTACTGTCCCTCTAAGGTTTCCAGGCGTTGGATGGTGTCTGGCGAGTGGTTTGGTTTGATGAAGGCAGCCATACGTGACCGCAGCTCCTCGACGGTGCCTTCCCGTTCGAAGCCGAATTCCTCCGCGAAGTTCTCGAGCTCGTTCTTCCTACTGAAGGACACCCAGCGCACACCTACCATGGTTGATTACTGTGGCTGGTATCCTTGGCCGTTGCTGGTTGATGTCGTTTTTTGTCCTTGGTTAGTCCTGACTGGTCACTGATAGCTCGTTGTCTTTGGTCCTGGCTGGTTTCTGATCATGGTTGATTGTTACTACTCGTTGTCCTTGGTTATGCTTGGTTCTCGTGGCTTACTTCCTATCCTTAATCTTCGTTGCTTACTTCCTATCCTTGATCCTTGTTGTTTACTTGCTATCGTTGATCCTTGTTGATTACTTGCTATCCTTGCTTCTGGCAAGTTTTCGTTCACTGTGTCTATTCGTTGTCCTTGGTTGGTCCTGGCTGGCTAAACTTGATCCTGGTTGACAATGGCTAAGCGTTGTCCTTGGTTGGTCCTGGCTGGCAAAACTTGATCCTGGTTGGCAATGGCTTAGCGTTGTCCTTGGTTGGTCCTGGCTGGCTGGTTAATCCTTGCTGGTTATTGTTTGCTTTTTATCGTTGGTCCTAGCCGTTTGGTCCTTGTCGCGAAGCACTTGTATTTATTTTTCTTTCTTCCCTGGAGGTGTTGTCTGCTGGAGGCTGGTGACTGAGTGCCTTCCCTGTGCCGGCGGTCGGCCTTATATACCTTATATAACCGTAATGTTCGGCTTCGGGTCCCGTTAGGTTTTCGGGCGGCCCGAACACGCGTGTCCGCAGACCGCCGTCATGCCACGTGGCGAGCACGACGATCTGCGTTGTCTTTGTCATGTCCGTCTGGATCTCGTTGTCCGTCCTGTCGGTCCTGCATTCTACGACCCATGCTTTTCACCCTAAATCTTCACTAGCTATCGTCGGTGATTAGTACCGACGCTCTTACACACTTCTCACGCTCTTGTAGTGGTTCTTTAAGCCACCAAGACCACGATTCCCCTTCTCGTCTCAACAGTCTCTGCTCGGGCGCCATCTGTAATGAAGTTTCTTAGGCTGGGGTCGGCTTAGTCGTGCCAGGGCCCCATCTTACAGAATATTTATAAGAATGCTAGGACTTGAGACGGGGAATATGGCCTCTTTTGGCGTGGAGAAGGGTTTCCTAGTCTCTAGGAAGGTAAATATATCGGACCACTCGCTCGATGTTGCTTGTTGCTATTTCCAGCGGCTAAGCCAGCTGGTCACCTTCGGAATAGTTGTAGGCTGTGACTGTACCAGTTCTGCGCATCAGCTCCGAAGTGTTGGCACGCGTGTAGGGCGGTAAAAACCTACTCCCACACGTGTCCAAACCCTCGGGGCCGATGCAGTAATAACTGTACCAGCCGCACGTGGTCATCCCGGAAACGTGGTGCAAGTGTAAGGTGGTATGTTCCCAACTCTCACACTTGTCCACGTCTCTGAAACGGCCACGCACCATGTCGATCGAACGTTTCCCCGCCTCCGCTCCGAAGGACTTGATACAAATGTAAGGTGGTAACATGCCCAAACCCTCGGAGCAGTGGCGGCGGTGACCGTACCAGCCGCACGTGGTCATTCCGAAAACATGGTTCAAGTGCAAAGTGGTGAGTTCCCTACTCCCACACGATCGTACACGCACAGCCTACCCTTCCGCACTCTTGTCACTGTGCTAGGGTTCACTTCACTCCGATACACGACATTAAAGAACACGTTGTTGGGTATCTGCGTTGTTTTTTCCACTTTTATACATCACAAGTCTCCATACCTAAACCATATCTCTATTCCTTCTAACTCACTTCCCTGCCTAATCTGTTATACCCTCACCCGTTATTATCCTTTTCTTCGTGTCCTGTGACGTTGTCCTCCGATCCTGCAGGTTAGTTTCCTTTTTCTAATGTCTTTTGTCGGACTTGTTTCCTTTGCTTCCGCGCTGGTTAGCCGCCGTCAAGAGAGTGATTTGCACACTCAATATGCAAATCGCTCTCACCCTCCTCTGCCCTGCTTGCAGGCTTTGAGTCTAAGCTTGAGTTTTTTTGCAGCTGCAGTCGTCGTGGCCTCGTGATCTCTCTCTCTCGTCGCTTGCATTTTACGCACTTGCTTGCGCTTGCATGTGGCTCGGTAGTGCTTGGGCCCTCGACCAATGCGTACGGTCGCTCTCTCAGAGAGATCGGCTTCTGTTCGGCCCGGCGTCGCAGCCGCTCTCTTGAGCGCATCGCGCTGCTTGCGCTCATCGGCCTGCCGTTGCTCTGCTGCTGCTCGTAAGATCGGCTTGCCGTTGCTCTGCTGCTGCTCGTAAGATCGGCTTGCGCTCGGTTCGTTGTCGCAGCATCTGTGTGCGTTGCTGCTGTCGCCTATTCGTTGCTTACCTTGTTGTTCTCTTTATTGTGCACTGGCCCTTCCTCTCTTCTGCTGCGTGTGAAATAGTGGAACGACGTCTGTTCTCCTCTGCTTGTCCGTTGAGCTGGTGCAGCTGTG
This sequence comes from Zaprionus kolodkinae, assembly GCA_018901885.1. Lineage (NCBI taxonomy): Eukaryota > Metazoa > Arthropoda > Insecta > Diptera > Drosophilidae > Zaprionus > Zaprionus kolodkinae. Next base: position 36,536 of record JAEIFM010000398.1, on the reverse strand, counting down.
CACGAAATACTCCCCGTTACCTATACCCTATACTCTTAACCCCTTGTTGATGGTCTATGACCGACTAAATCTACAATTTTACCTCCATGGTACATACTTAATAACTACAAATTCAACACTTAGAACTAAAATTTGTGAGGGCTCATATACGAGTCCTTACAATCTCCATATTTTACCTTTATATGAAATGTAAAACAGCACCTCATAATATTATAATTACCTATCTGAAACCTAAAGCAAGCAGTACAGTTAAGCAAAATATTGAAACAGAAATAGTTAAAGAAAAAAATACTGAAAAAGTAGACATTGAAAATCCAATACCACAATTATATCCAGAATTAAACGCTTGAGGATAAGCTTAAATCTAATAGGTGGGGGAGTGACATATTCATTCTCCGTATGAAAAACTTAAGCCGATCTTTTGAAAAGCTTCACTATTCAAAAGCCTCACAGTAAAAATTCAAACCGATCTTTTGAAAAGCTTCACTATTCAAAAGCCTCTCAGTAAAAGTTCTGACAAAGACATCAACCGTCAAATGATAACAAGCTTAAGTTACTGATAATCAAATATGTAAAGCTCTGTAGAACTTAAAGGTTTGCTGGACCGTAAGAATAAATCTGTCAGTCAGTCGTTGAGTGACTCTGGTGTAATAAAGACAAATAAATGTAACAAATAAAAGTTATAAATAAAAATTATATTTTTTTATTTAAATGAACACCTAAATACTTAATTATATAGTGACGTATTCATTCTCCGTGTGAAAAACTTAAGTCGATCTTTTGAAAAGCATCACTATTCAAAAGCCTCACAGTGAAAGTTCAAACCGATCTTTTGAAAATCTTCAGTATTCAAAAGCCTCGCAGTAAAAGTTCTGACAAAGACATCAACCGCCAAATGATAACAAGCTTAAGTTACTGATAAACAAATATGTAAAGCTCTGTAGAACTTAAAGGTTTGCTGGACCGTAAGAATAAATCTGTCAATCAGTTATTGAATGACTCTAGTGTAATAAAGACAAATAAATATAACAAATAAAAATTATATTTTTTTTATTTAAATGAACACCTAAATACTTAATTGCCGCAGCCGGTAGGATACCGCATAATAAGTCCTTGTAAATCCGCAACCCTTTGACAATCAAGTGAAAAGGTAACTTGTACGACCAAGTACTCTTTCTGATTGTGCACGCGAATTTGCCGCAACAAAGTGAATCAAGAGCTTTGACAATTAAAGTGACTCGATCGGTATCCGCATAAGAACTTGTGTGACCTAATTATATTTAAAACCTCTATTTTGTCGCCCAATTTGCAAAGTGTGACCGCGACTGAAGTAAAATATAATTCTTCCAAATGCACAGTAACTGCACATAAAAGACATAAAACTCAACATATCGCAGCAGTCAGTGAACAAAAACAGCAATGGCATTATCGGTCGATAATCTATCCCAACTACTTCGTCAAATACGTCAAGTGCCACAGTTCTCTGGAGAACAAAGCAGCCGCAGCTCGTTTATCAGACGAATTGAATATCTGCTTAGTCTATACCCATCAAACGACCCTTGACAGAAAGCCGTCATTTGGAGCCATCGAACTACAAGTCATCGGAGATGCTGAGAAGGTCTGCCAATTGGGATTTCACAACGGGTGGTCAACTCAACTAAAGAAGCTCTCATCGTGGAATTTAAGACTCAAACCCCCCTGATGGAACTTTTGCGACGTTTGTATTGCACGCCCTATAAAGGTAACTTACGTCAATTTTGTAAACAATTAGAAGATAAGTCAACTGCTATTATAAATAAGTTAGCCTTAGAAGGCGATCAAAATAACACAATTGTTTATTCACAAGCAATGCCAACCACAATAAAAAACACTATTCAACGTTCATTACCTTACAGATTGTTCATGACCCAAGCGTAAACAATCAGACCCCTCATAAACAAACTTTTTCGTCCAGACAACAACAATTCGATCAAAACAGATCAAATTTGTATAATGAATTCAGAGAAGACTTAAATCGCGACCGACAGAACGACACCCGAAACTATTATGAACACCCTCAACAACCAAGAGTACCGAATAAGCGCTTTAAAGAAGGCAGCAGACAATCACGTATGCAGACAGATGAAAGTCATCATCAACACTAGTTAGATTACAATAACATAACTGACCAAGACAATAACAACGACGAACAGTTCCACGAAGATCATTTTCAGTACATAGAGATCATGTTAAATAATCATAGATACCGATGCATAGTAGACACTGGTTCATCAATAAACATGATGAACTCAAACTTTTTCAATCTTCAAGTTCAAGAGAAACAAATAGTTGTTCGAAGTATGACAGGCACTCAAAATTAAATAAATTTGTAAACCTTCTAGCCAATGGGTTATTTCAGCAATCACAGAAATTCTATATTCATTCGTTTTCAACATTTTATGACATTCTTTTAGGAAGAACTAATGGAGAATAACGGTTGCATAGATTATTTTAGAAAAGAAACAGTTATCAATGGAAGACATTCCTTCATAAAGAATTAGAGCTTTGTGACGGAAACTCCTCAAAAAACTTTGAAGCAATTTTACAAGAAAACCACTTAACAGCTGACATAAATTACGCATTAGACAATGGGAATAAACTCGGACCGCACATACAGACTAAACCACTTAATCAACGAAGAAAAACATAAACTGACACAGTTATTAAAAGAGTTTAAAGATATTCAGTATTCTGACAAAGAAGACCTAACACTCACGAGCATCATACGTCACGAAATAAAAACAGTTCATGAAAATCCAATCTACAAAAGACCCTATTCATACGCTTTTGCTTACGAAGCAGAAGTAAACAAACAAATTGAGGAAATGCTACAACAAGGCATTATACGCGAAAGTGACTCCCCTTATTTCAGTCCATTATGGATTGTTCCCAAAAATATGGACGCTTCTGGCAAACCAAAATTCAGGTTGGTCGTCGACTATCGAAACTTAAACGAAATAACAATAAATGATAAATTCCCAATTCCGAACATGGATGAAATATATGGAAAATTGGGAAAATGCCAATACTTCACAACAATCGATTTAGCGAAAGGTTTTCACCAAATCGAAATGGACCCTAAGTCCATACCAAAAACTTCATTTCCAATGAAACACGGTCACTTCGAGTATACTCGTATGCCATTTGGGTTGAAAAATGCCCCGGCAACTTTCCAACGTTGCATGAACTTCGTCCTAAAAGATTTAATCAACAAACATGGTCTCGTATATTTAGATGATGTTATCATCTACTCAACATCCCTCACCGAGCACCTGGACTCATTAAGAAAAGTTTTTCAGAAACTTAAAGAGGCAAATCTTAAGCTCCAATTAGACAAATGTGAATTTTTAAACAAGAAAGAAAGGCTACCTTCGGCTTGCCGAAGGTCTTATACCCTTGCAGTTATACTAAATATAAAATACATTTGGATTGCTGCTGGTTTCTATTGGCATACAAAAACCCTGAATTCAGCCGATTGTTCCTATGGCAGCTATATGTTATAGTGGTCCGATTTTGATACAATTTTGACACCCCATTAAGAACGTAATAAGAATAAGATTTGCCAAATCTTGTTGCAATATCTTTTAAAACAACAAAAATCGGCCGATAGCTTCTATGACAGCTATACGATATATCGGTCCGATCTGGCTCGTTCCGACCTATTTACAGCGTACAGCAGTAAGAAGCTTGTGTGCCAAGTTTCATGAAGATAGCTCAAAAACTGAGAGACTAGTTTGCGTTGCAACAGACGGACGGACGGACGGACGGACGGACGGACGGACGGACGGACGGACGGACGGACGGACGGACGGACGGATGGACGGACGGTCGGACGGACGGATGGACGGACGGACGGACGGACGGACGGACGTACGGACAGACGGACATCCATTTTTCGACTCCTCTGGTGATGCTGATTCAGAATATATATACTTTCGGGTATTGGAGATGTCTCCTAAGGTGCGTTGCAAACTTCTGGCTAAAATTAATATACCCTCTGCAAGGGTATAAAAAACAAACAAATTTTCTAGGTCATACCATAAGTACAGAAGGTATAACCCCAACAAAGAAAAAGTTTATGCGGATACTACCGCAAGTTCATTCCAGATGTTGCAAAAATAGCAAAACCTCTCACTATATTTCTCAAAAAGGAGCTTAAATTGACATAAAGGACAAAGCATATAATTAATCTTTCGAAAAGTTAAAAACACTAATCATGAATGACCCCATTCTTATATGCCCTGACTTTACAAAAACATTTCAAGTTACTACTGACGCTAGCAATTTCGCCCTAGTAGCCTACTCTCACAAGACAATAAACCGATTAGTTTCGCATGCAAAACTTAAAATGACCACGAACAGAATTACAGTACAAAAAAAAAAGATTTATTGGCAATTGTTTGGGCAAACAAATTTATATGGAGTCCCCTTTGAAATATTAAGTGATCATAAACCCCTTGTTTGGTTAAACAATATCAAGGAATCTAACATGAAATTTTAACGATGGAGAATTAAACTTAGTGAATACAACTTTAAAATTAAATATTTGGAAGGAAAGCTGAATCATGTAGCAGATGCTGTATCACGCGTTAAAATTGAAGAAAATTTGGTAGGCGAAGAAGAAAATATGTCAACAGCAGCAACAATACATAGCGCATCAGAAAGTAAACTATATTGAAATCACTGAAAATCCATAAAACCATTTTTCAAGACAGATAGAATTTGTAAAAGACTCCATTAATCAAGCAGACATATCAAAATACTTCAATAAAACTAAAATCACTATAAAATACACTAAAATGACTCTCCCAATAGCAAAAGATCTTTTATTAAAATACTTCTTAAACAACACAAGCGTCATCTACATAGACAATGACAATGACTTTTCAATTTTTCAAAATGCGTACCACGGAACTATCAACCCACACAGTAACGTAAAAATATTGAAAAGCATAATAAAATTCAAGGACATTAGCTCTTACGCCAAATTTAAGGAATTCATTATTACTCAACATATAAAACTATTGCACCCTGGTATCGAAAAAATGATACGACTTTTTAAAGAAACTCACTATTTTACAGATTATAATAAATTAATTCAAAATATTACTAATGATTGCGAAATTTGTAATCTTGCAAAAACAGAACACAGACCAACAAACCTTACTTTTGAAATAACCCCAGAAACAAATAACCCAAGAGAACTTTACGTAATCAACTTTTATGCTATTGATAATGAACAAAATTTATCCTGTATAGACGTTTATTCAAAATTTGCATCCCTTATAAAAACAAATAGTAGAGATTCGTTAGAAGCCAAGAGAGCCCTTACCGGAATATTCAATGACATGGGAAAATGAAAAAGACTCAGCTTTTATGAGCAATTCTTTAAAGATTTGGTTGAATAATGAAGGAATACAAATAGATATCACCACAAGCAAAACAAGAATAGCAGACGTAGAACGCGTTCACAAAACTATAAACGAAAAAATCAAAATTATCAATACTGAAAAAAACACAGAAAATAGGGAAACAAGAATAGAAACAATTTTATACACATATAACCATAAAACTAAACGTAACACAACCGGACAAATACCAGCTCACATACTACTCTACGCACGCACAACTACTTACGATTGCCAGATGATAAAAGAAAATAAAATTAAGAAACTTAATGAACATAAAAACTTCCGCCAGGTATAACACTGCCACTAACGAAATATTCCTAATGTCTCACATTCCCACAAACACAATCGAACAACCTACTTTTCTTATCGCACCTTACCCCGACAATATTGGACAATTTATTAATGAAAACATAGAAGGCAAATTTTACCTACATAATAGTCATGTTTTAAATACTCATACAAAGAACATTATCAACGACCATTGCATAGCTTACATAATCAAACACGAAACACCAACCTGTACTTTCCAGAAATACAGTAAACCATTTTACGTTCAATACATTAAACCTAATATAATTATAATATGACCTAATATAATTATAATATGAATATGACTCGAGAAAAACTTTATCAAAATTGTATCAATCAAGAAATTTTTATTGAAAATAACAAAATTATAAAAATATTTAACTGCACAGCAGAATTAAAACAAGTTTCAATATCAAACAATATTCATCAATATACAAATCTACTATTTACCGAACACAACGTAATAAAAGTTGAACCAATGTCACACATAGAAGAAAAAAAAAAAAATTATGCTAAAAAATAAGAATTTTACAATCTATAGAAATATATTAATAATCCTCTTGTTTGTATTTAGTATAATCTCCATATTTTACCTTTATATGAAATGTAAAAAACAGCACCTCATAATATTATAATTACCTATCTGAAACCTAAAGCAGGCAGGACAGTTAAGCAAAATATTGAAAGAGAAACAGTTAAAGAAAAAAATACTGAAAAAGTAGACATTGAAAATCCAATACCACAATTATATCCAGAAGTAAATTTTTGAGGACAAGCTTAAATCTAATAGGTGGGGGAGTGACATATTCATTCTTCGTATGAAAAACTTAAGCCGATCTTTTGAAAAGCTTCACTATTCAAAAGCCTCACAGTAAAAGTTCAAACCGATCTTTTGAAAAGCTTCACTATTCAAAAGCCTCGCAGTAAAAGTTCTGCCAAAGACATCAACCGTCAAATGATAACAAGCTTAAGTTACTGATAAACAAATATGTAAAGCTCTGTAAAACTTAAAGGTTTGCTGGACCGTAAGAATAAATCTGTCAAGCAGAGTGACTCTGGTGTAATAAAGACAAATAAATGTAAAAAGAAAAAAGCTCTGTAGAACTTAAAGGTTTGCTGGACCGTAAGAATAAATCTGTCAAGCAGAGTGACTCTGGTGTAATAAAGACAAATAAATGTAAAAAGAAAAAATTATAAATAAAAATTATATTTTTTTATTTTAATGAACACCTAAATACTTAATTATATAGTCTTGCTCAGGGTCACCATCTAAGTCGACCTAGCCATGTCTGCCTGTCCGTCTGTCTGTATGAGCGCATGATTCTCAGCTATTAAGAAAGCTAGAGACACAAAATTTGGCATGTAGATTCCTGTATATTCTAGGCTATATAGTATTTTCAAATTTTGGTACCACGACCACCGCCCTGTAAATCAGTAATTTGCGATTAGTAAGCAAAGTATTCAAGTTTCACCTTTCTGCTTTGGCATATATATAGATAAATACTATATGATCCATCCCTATAACTTACCGTCCGATTTGTTAACAAACAAAGATGTATTGCAAGTTAACGATTTCTATTTACCTATTAATTAAAGTCCGATCGGTTAACAAACATAGATGAAATGCAAGTTAACATTTTCAATTGATCTGTGAGGCGTTGCCTACGTGTAACGTATCGGTCAATAAACAGAATTTGTGCAAGTTAACCTTTTCTATTGATCTTTGAATCGTTGCATACGTGCAACGGAATTGATTATTTTCCTATGTGAAATTGAGATGGCATTAATATTGTGGTAAAATGCGTTAGTCAGTATTTTGCGATTATTAAAATAAATATTCAAGTTTTACCTTTCTGCTTTGGCATACGTATACATAAATACGATATGAACCTTCCCTATTAATTACAGTCCGATCGGTTACCAAACATAGATGTAGTGCAAGTTAACGTTTTCTATTGATCTGTGAGGCTTTGCCTACGTGCAACATATCGTTTAGTAAACATAGAAGTTATGCAAGTTAACGTTTTCAATTCATCTTTGAAGCGTTGTTTTTGCAATTCTTCAACGAAGTCAGACGTGTTTTCATCGAGCTCCGTATAAAATCACTTGATTTTAGTAAAGTAAATAGTTAATAACATAAAATAAATGCATAAATCGAAAGCGAAAGAGACGCTATTGGCAATGTTAAATGGCTATCCTACAAAACTTTCTGTGTGTGGAATAATAAAGTAAAACTAAAAAACAAATAGACAACGAACAAATCGATCGTTCTTAAATGAGCCAACGCGAATTGCGCGCTCAGCGGCAAAAAGAGCAAGACGAGCGCCGACTCTCTTTGCAGCGGAACAATGCATACTTCACCGTCGTGTATGACGCACGCGAGTTCCAAACCATCCACCCGGTCAATGACCTAGCACCTGCAGAATGAACACGATCGCGGTCCTGCTCACCAATGCTTATGACTGCACGAAGTGAGCCCGAACGCACTGAGAGCGTCTCTCTCACTCTCTCCCCATTCCAAACGGTGTCAAGTTCTTTAACTACCAGTACAGTAATCACGATATCTACTGCAACTTCACCTTTAGCAACAGCATTTCCAACAACATCAACATCAACTCTATGCTCAATACTGACATCCAAATAAAGCGAAAGCTAAGCCCTCAACACAAGCATGCTGGTAATTAGCTGAAAATAAATCGCGCCAACGCTGCCAATGACTCAAGTTCAAATAGGTTTGCACTACTGGATGAAGTGCAGGAACAGAAGCAGAAGAAGATAGGGCCGCCACCAATATATATACGTGAGTAAACCTCAAATGCACTGGTTAACAAACTAGTTGCAAATATCGGAGAATACAAGTTCCATGTTATACCTCTTACTCAGGATGAGTCTAGCCACCGCCTGGATGAAGCTGGGAAGAGTTACTATACCTACCAGCTGAAAAGTGCCAAAGGATAGCAGGTTGTCATTAAAGGAATAGAGTCATCCGTAACCTCATCCGAAATTATCGCGGCATTAAAGGAGAAGAGCTTCAACGCCAAAACGGTGATCAACGTTCTCAACAGGAACAAAGAGCCGCAGCCACTTTTTAAAGTCGAACTGGAGCCATCGAGTCAGAAAAAGAACAAAAATGAAGTACATCCTATATATAAGCTACAGTATTTACTGCACCGAAAAATAACCGTAGAAGAGCCACACAAGCGCAGTCAACCTGTGCAGTGCACCAACTGCCAAGAATATGGTCACACCAAAGCGTACCATCTGCGTCGTTTGCAGCGATGCCCACAGTACTGTAAACTGTCCTAAGAATAAAAACGCCAGTTCAATTAAGTTATGCAGAAACTGTGGCGAAAAACACACAGCCAACTGGCGAGGATGCATTGTTTACAAGGAACTCAAGAGTCGCCTAAACAAACGAGTGGATTTAGCTCGAGATCGTATCACACCAACAATCCACAAAGTAATTGAACCGACTACAACTAACATTCCTTCATATGCCAGCCACCGAACAATGCCAAATTCTTCCTTTGCAAGTGTACTAAAATCAGGGATCCAAGTACCAACAGCAGTCGCCTCCAGCGTGCAGCATAAAATTAAACAAATAAACACAAATAAACAGACAGAACATGCAACAGTAGCCAATTGGCGTTGAAGCTATTATGCTTTCGATGCAGCAAAGCATGAAAGACTTCATGACCGTCATGCAAGAAACTATGCAAGAGCTTATGAGGAACCAAAACATCCTTATTCAAATGCTCGTTTCTTCTAAAACAGGATAATGACTCCCTTAATAATAGCTACCTGGAACGCTAATGGCGTTTCGCGGCACAAGCAAGACCTTCCTCAGTTCTTAGCCGACAGAAACATTGACGTTATGCTACTCTCAGAGACTCACCTTACCGAAAAGTACAACTTCCAAATACCAGAATATAAATTTTACTTTACGAATCACCCGGATGGCAAGGCCCATGGAGGCACTGGCATACTAATACGATTGCGAATTAAGCACCACTTTCTTGGTAATTGGCAAGAAGACTGCTTACAATGTACCTCTATAAACCTCCAATGCCATAACGGTGCTCTCACTCTGGCTGCTGTCTATTGCCCACCTCGCTTCACAATCTCCGAGGAAAAATTCACAACACTTTTTGACTCGTTTGGTGAAAGGTTTGTTGCAGCTGGCGATTGGAATGCCAAGCACATGTACTGGGGATTTCGGATAGCGAACCCTAAAGGAAAACAGCCGTACAACGCAATCATCAAACTGCAACGCAAACTAAACTATGTTTCCCCGGGAGCGCCTACATACTGGCCAGCAGATCCCATGAAGCTTCCAGATTTGATTGACCTTGCCATCACAAAAAGGATATCCCAATCAATGATTACAGCTGAGCCACTTCCAGAACTCTCATCTGAATACAGTCCGGTGCTCTTTCATCACAACACATTGAGCGACCGTAAGCCTACAAGCAACAGGACCAACTGGGCGAGGTACAAAAAATATGTTTGTTCGAATACCGGCTTTTCTAGCCCCCTGGAAACCGAGCAAAGCCATTGATCAGTTTGCTGATGATATAGAATCAATACTTGTTGCAGCAGCAAAAGCGTCAACTCCACAAGACAACCATGTATGCAGTATAAAGTTTAACAAGACTGAAATACTGAACTTCGAAGGAAGTGGCAGGAGCACAGATCACCTGGCGCAAAGAGTAGATTAAAAGCAGCTTCTCGCAGACTTAGCAAAGCGCTTAAGAAGAAGAAGCGGACGCACAACTAACAACAATCGAGAATCTCACGCCCACAGACACAAAGAACTCGTTGTGGAAAGACCACAGGAACCTACAGGCACCAACAGAAACGGTTTTACCTCTCCGTAACTCTACCGGAAACTGGTCTCGCAGTGACACGGACAGAGCAAGAGTCTTCGCTGATCATCTTAAAAAAGTATTTCAACCAAATCCAGTCACTAACTCATTTACTCTCCGGCCTCTAACTGCTTCTGACTTAGCACCACAAGATCCTCTAGAATTTCAGCCAAGCGAGATAATAATAGCTTAATAAGCCCGAAAGTGATCATCGAGCTCCTAATGTGTGCAGTTCTACGAATCTGCTTGCTCTTCAACGCAATTACTAAAATTGGATACTTCCCTCAAAAGTGGAAGAAATCAGTTTTAATTATGATCCCTAAGCCTGGGAAAGACAAAACACAGCCATACAGGTCAATAAGCTTACGTACAGCTCCCATCTCAAAACACACAACACACTCCCATCTCACCAATTTGGTTTTCAGGCAAAACACGGTTAACCGCATCACAACATCACAACGCACTGCTTTTGAACATCGTGAATATTGCACAGCTCTACTTTTAGACGTTGCACAAGCATTCGATAGAGTATGGCTGGATGGACTTATGTTTAAAATAATCAAACTGCGGCTTCTAAAGTCTTACCTATATAAAAGAGTGTTCGCGGTAAGATGCAGTTCAAGCACTTCAAGCGATTGTACTATAGAAGATGGAGTGACTCAAGGAAGTGTTCTGGGCCCAATTCTATTCACCTTATACACGGCGGACATCTCAACAAACTACCAGCTAACGATATCCACATTCGCTGATGACACTGCAATACTAAGTCGACCCAGATGCCCAGTAAAAGCTACGATGCAACTGGCACGCCATCTAACTTGTGTAGAACATTGGCTTGCAGATTGGCGCATACGAGTAAACGAATAAAAGTGGAAACAGGTAACGTTTACCACACGCGCATCCCACAAGCCGATAACGTAACATACTTAGGTATTCATCTGGACAAGCGGCTCACCTGGCGGAAACACATAGAGGCCAAGACGACGCACCTCAGACTAAAAGCAAGGGATCTACACTGGCTTATAAACGTTAGCTCTCCCATAAGCTTGGAGTACAAAGTCCTCTTATATAACTCCGTTTTAAAACCCATATGGACCTATGGCTCCGAGCTATGGGGCAACGCATCGAGAAGCAACATCGACATAATACAGAGAGCACAGTCTAGGATTCTGAGCATCATTACTGGAGCTCCTTGGTATCTTCGGAACGAAAATATACACAGAAACTTACAAATAAAACTTGTCATTGAGACAATAGCAGAGAAAAAAGGAAAATACAATGAAAAACTAGCCTCACATCCAAATCCTCTGGCAAGAAAAGCAAGAAAACGACCAACCAGCCCATCGTTAAATTTTTTAGGCCACACAGCACAAATCATTTCAGAACAAGTAGGTAAGGCTACAGTCGGGCGCCCGACAGTAAGATACCCTTCTCCCAATTTTCCAAATACGTTACAGAAATTACTGCACAAAAACATTTAATACATATAGCTTACTCGCTCGCACTCACACAGCGACGCGCGTAAAGAGTAAAGCGACACGCAACGTCGACGTCGGCGTCAACTGATCAAAGCAGCGCGTCGGCTGCCGCTCGTACCGAGCATTTGTACTGAAAACGTCGACGTTAATAACTTTTGTCTTATTGGTCCGATCGTATTGTAATTTGGAGGATATGTTCAGATTGCATTCAGCTTTATACATACCAAAGCATAACTTTATAGACTCATTACTTTGCTTAATAATCGTAAATAACCGATTTGCGGGGGCGGTGGGCGTGGCATCAAACATTTGACATAAACTTCACCTGCCCCGAATATATAGGAACCTTCATACCAAATTTGGTGTCTCTAGCTTTTTTAATAGCTAAGATCTGTTGTCTCAAACAAACAGACGGACAGACGGACACACGGACAGACAGACGGACATGTCTCAATCGACTCGGCTAGTGATCCTGAGCAAGAATATATATACTTTATGGGGTCTGCCACGCCTCCTTATGCCTGTTACATACATTTTGCACAAAGTTAGTATACCCTTTTTTGACCATTTTCAATGGTCGAAGGGTATAAAAAGATATTTAGTTAGTTTAGAATAAGATTTGAAAACTTATTGTTAGTCTCTTAAGTAAAAGGGAAGATTCAATAAATATGCAAAACATTGGAAAAAAAAACAAAAAATCTTTGAAGCGTTGCATACGTGCAACGGAATTGATTATTTGGTAATGGATTTACAAAAAAATCTAGGTCTATTAGGTTTGTCGGATTGTGCGTAACAGGCAGAAGGAGACATCAGCGACCCCATAATGTATATATAGTCTTGCTCAGGATCACTAGCTAAGTCGACCTAGCCATGTCTGCCTGTCCGTCTGTCTGTATGAGCGCATTATTCTCAGCTACTAAGAAAGCTAGAGACACAAAATTTGTCATGTAGATTCCCGTATATTCTAGGCTGTAAACGTATTTTCAAATTTTGAGTACCACGTCCACCGCCCTCCAAATCAGTAATTTGCGATTCTTAAGCAAATTATTCAAGTTTCACCTTTCTGCTTTGGCATACATATAGAAAAAAAAATGTTATGCAAGTAAAAGTTTTCTATTGATCTGTGAGGTGTTGCCTACGTGCAACGTATCGGTTAATAAACATAGAAGTTATGCAAGTTAACGTTTTCAATTGATCTGTGAAGCGTTGCATACGTGCAATGCGATTGATTATTTTCTTTTGTGAAATTGAGATGGCATCTTTGCGGAGTATATCGTAATTAAAGTTGTGGTAAAATGCATAAGCATTATTATTATGACATGACTAGTAATCGTTAAGATTGTTGTTCTTGCTCAGGATCACTAGCTAAGTCGACCTAGCCATCTCTGCCTGTCCGTCTCCTGTATGAGCGCATTATTCTCAGCTATTAAGAAAGCGAGAGACACAAAATTTGGCATGTAGATTCCTGTATATTCTAGGCTGTAAATGTATTTTCAAATTTTGGGTTTCTCGTCCACCGCCCTCCAATTCAGTATTTTGCGATTTATAAGCAAAGTATTCAAGTTTTACCCTTCTGCTTTGGCATACATATAGATAAATACGATATGAACCATCCCTATAAATTACAGTCAATAAGCATTGAAGTAATGCAAGTTAACGTTTTCTTTTGATCTGTGAGGCGTTGCCTACGTGCAACGTATCGGTTAATAAACATAGAAGTTATGAAAGTTAATGTTTGCTATTGATCTGTGAAGCGTTGCATACGAGCAATAGAATTGATTATTTTCTGTTGTGAAATTGAGATGGCATCTTTGCGGAGTATATGGTAATTAATGTTGTGATAAAATGCGTAAGCATTATTAATATGACATGACTAGTAATCGTTAAGATTGCAGTTCTTGCTCAGGATCACGAGCTAAGTCGACCTATTTATTTATTTTTTATTTTAAAATTTTGGGTACCACGTCCACCGCCCTCCAAATCAGTAACGTATCGGTTAACAAACATAGAATTTATGAAAGTTAACGTTTTCTATTGATCTGTGAAGCGTTGCAAACATGCAACGGAATTGGTTATTTTCTTGTCTGAAATTGAGATGGCAACTTTGTGGAGTATATGGTAATTAATGTAGTGGTAAAATGCGTAAGCATTATTATCATGACATGACTATTAATCAATCGTTAAGATTGTCGACTCCCGTGGGGAACAAATTATTTACTTTGTTCTTTGTAGGCCATGGATTTACAAAAAATCCTGGTCTATTAGGTTTGTCGGATTGTGCGCAACAGGCAGAAGGAGATATCAGCGACCCCATAATGTATATATAGTCTTGCTTAGGATTACTAGCTGAGTTGGACTAGCCATGTCTGCCTGTCCGTCTGCGATTATTTGTGAAATTGAGATGGCATCTTTGCGCAGTATATGGTAATTAATGTTGTGGTAAAATGTGTAAGCATTATTATTGTGACATGCCTATTAATCGTTAAGATTGTAGTTCGACTCCCGTGTGGAACATATTATTGACTTTTGTAAGCCATGGATTTACAAAAAAATCCTGGTCTATTAGGTTTGTCGGATTGTGCGTAACAGGCAGAAGGAGATATCAGCGACCCCATAATGTATATATAGTCTTGCTCAGGATCACTAGTTAAGTCGGACTAGCCATGTCTGCCTGTCCGTCTGCGATTATTTGTGAAATTGAGATGGCATCTTTGCGGAGTATATGGTAATTAATGTAGTGGTAATGCGTAAGCATTATTATCATGACATGACTATTAATCAATCTTTAAGATTGTAGTTCGACTCCCGTGGGGAACATATTATTTAGTTTGTTCTTTGTAGGCCATGGATTTACAAAAAAATCCTGGTCTATTAGGTTTGTCGGATTGTGCGTTACAGGCAGAAGGAGATATCAGCGACGCCATAATGTATAGATAGTCTTGCACAGGATCACTAGCTAAGTCGACCAAGTCATGTCTTCCTGTCCGTCTGCAATTATTTGTGAAATTGAGATGGCATCTTTGCGGAGTATATGGTAATTAATGTTGTGGTAAAATGCGTAAGCATTATTATTGTGACATGCCTATTAATCGTTAAGATTGTAGTTCGACTCCCGTGGGGAATATATTATTGACTTTGTTCTTTGAAGGTCATGGATTTACAAAAAAATCTTGGTCTATTAAGTTTGTCAGATTGTGCGTAACAGACAGAAGGAGACATCAGCGACTCCATAATGTATATATAGTCTTGCTCAGGATCACAAGCTAAGTCGACCTAGCCATGTCTGCCTGTCCGTCTGTCTGTATGAGCGCATTATTCTAAGCTATTAAGAAAGCTAGAGACACAAAATTTGGCAGGTAGATTCTTGTATATTCTAGGCTGTAAATGTATTTTCAAATTTCGGGTACCACGTCCACCGCCCTCCAAATCAGTAATTTGCAATTATTAAGCAAAGTATTCAAGTTTCACTTTTCAGCTTTGGCATACATATAGATAAATACGGTTATGAACTTTCCCTATAAATTACAGTCCGATCAATTAACAAACATAAACGTAATGCAAGTTAACGTTTTCTATTGATCTGTGAGGCGTTGCCTACGTGCAAAGTATCGGTTAACAAACATAGAAGTTATGAAAGTTAACGTTTTCTATTGATCTCTGATGCGTTGCAAACGTGCAACGGAATTGGTTATTTTCTTTTGTGAAATTGAGATGGCATCTTTGCGGAGTATATGGTAATTAATGTTGCGATAAAATTCGTAAGCATTATTATTATGACATGACTATTAATCGTTAAGATTGTAGTTCGACTCCCGTGGGAAACATATTATTGACTTTGTTCTTTGTAGGCCTTGGATTTACAAAAAAAACTTGGTCTATTAAGTTTGTCAGATTGTGCGTATTAGACAGAAGGAGCGACCCCATAATGTATATATAGTCTTGCTCAGGATCACTAGCTAAGTCGACCTAGCCATGTCTGTCTGTCCGTCTGTCTGTATGAGCGCATTATTCTAAGCTATTAAGAAAGCTAGAGACACAAAATTTGGCAGGTAGATTCCTGTATATTCTAGGCTGTAAATGTATTTTCAAATTTTGGGTACCACGTCCACCGCCCTCCAAATCAGTAATTTGCGATTATTAAGCAAAGTATTCAAGTTTCACTTTTCAGCTTTGGCATACATATAGATAAATACGGTTATGAACTTTCCCTATAAATTACAGTCCGATCAATTAACAAACATAGACGTAATGCAAGTTAACGTTTTCTATTGATCTGTGAGGCGTTGCCTACGTGCAACTTATCGGTTAACAAACATAGAAGTTATGAAAGTTAACGTTTTCTATTGATCTCTGATGCGTTGCAAACGTGCAACGGAATTGGTTATTTTCTTTTGTGAAATTGAGATGGCATCTTTGCGGAGTATATGGTAATTAATGTTGCGATAAAATTCGTAAGCATTATTATTATGACATGACTATTAATCGTTAAGATTGTAGTTCGACTCCCGTGGGAAACATATTATTGACTTTGTTCTTTGTAGGCCTTGGATTTACAAAAAAAACTTGGTCTATTAAGTTTGTCAGATTGTGCGTATTAGACAGAAGGAGCGACCCCATAATGTATATATAGTCTTGCTCAGGATCACTAGCTAAGTCGACCTAGCCATGTCTGCCTGTCCGTATGTCTGTATGAGCGCATTATTCTAAGCTATTAAGAAAGCTAGAGACACAAAATTTGGCAGGTAGATTCCTGTATATTCTAGGCTGTAAATGTATTTTCAAATTTTGGGTACCACGTCCACCGCCCTCCAAATCAGTAATTTGCAATTATTAAGCAAAGTATTCAAGTTTCACTTTTCAGCTTTGGCATACATATAGATAAATACGGTTATGAACTTTCCTTATAAATTACAGTCCGATCAATTAACAAACATAGACGTAATGCAAGTTAACGTTTTCTATTGATCTGTGAGGCGTTGCCAACGTGCAACGTATCGGTTAATAAACATAGAAGTTATGCAAGTTAACGTTTTCTATTGATCTGTGAAGCGTTGCATACGTGCAACGGAATTGATTATTTTCTTTTGTGAAATTGAGATCTTTGCGGAGTATATCGTGTAATAGATTTAGATAACATAGCATTAAGATAAACACATATTGTAACAACATAACTATCGTATTGCATAACAGTTTGATATCGAATTATTGTAAAGAAAAGCAACCATGTATAATATCGATATAACCAATGCAATGTACGATGAATGAAGTCGATAAGTAAAAAGTTTGATCTCGAAGCGTCAGTGAAGAAGAAGAGACAATAAGAGTGAAGCTAAGAAAAAAGTAAAAGCTGTAAAATAAAGAAACCTAATCCAATCTATAATCTATTAAAAAAAACAAAAACACTTAATAAAGATTTTATTGCCTACTACAATATCAGAAGTGGTCCGAATATTCACGTCATGGATATTGATATTTCGGCAGTATCGGTGACACAATTAAAAAGATGGTTGGCAGTTTTGGGCTTGCCAACATGTGGCTGCAAAGTAGAATTATTGGCGCGGTTAAATGCAGTACCGACAGACGAGCGTGGCAATGTTCCGGTGATGGATCAAGCTGAAATAGAGGACGAAACTGAGATGCATGATGCAATGCTGGTGGTGCAAATGGAAGAGATTTCCAAGAATCGAGAAATTCTCAGGAATTTGCAAGCGGAGATAGGAGCAGCAACAAACATGATGTCACAATTACAAGTGCGCAGTAGCATTAAAGCGTGTTGCGAGCAAGAAGAAGCAGCGCTTGGAAATAATTTAGACGCCGGACAAGATGACGCTGGTATTTCGAATAGTGATGAAATTCAAATTAGCGCGAAATCTGACGACAACGCTGCAGGGTCTTCGAGCATGTTTTTACTGGCGAAGGAAGTATTGTTAGAATTTGCTGGTCAAACGTCGGTGCGTAATTGGACAACGCAGTTGCGAAATGTGGCTATCGCATATAAATTGACCAAAATGCAATGTCGCTTGTTGTGCATGGCAAAACTCAAAGGTGTTGCACTTCAATGGCTTCATGCTGACCCAGCACGCATTATTCAACCTTTCGAGGAGTAGTTGCAGCAATTAAAACTGGCATTCGACGGGAAAGTAACTAAAGGAGAATTACGACGCAAATTTGAACGGCGTAACTGGAAGTTTGGAGAGAGTTTCGTAACTTACTATGATAGTAAGGTTGTTTTGGCGCGAGATGTTAACATGGATGAAGAGGAGTTGGTGGATGGAATTATTGAAGGGATTCCAGTGGACAATCTTCGCATGCAAGCAAAATTGCAGGGTTTTGAGAGTGCTGAGAAAGTTTTGCGGGTGTTTGCTGGGATGGTACTACCGATACAACAACGGAGTGATGCTAAGTTGGAGACAGCGCGGAGCGGTGCAGTAAAGGAGTTGCGTTGCTATAATTGCAATATAAAAGGGCACTGGAAAAAAGATTGCAAGCTACCAATTCGAGAGAGAGGAACATGCTATGGATGTGGATCTGCAGAGCACCTGGTAGCTCAATGCCCTAAGAGGAAATCGGAGTCTGAAAATAATTATGTAAGACCAGTTGAAATTTATTTTAGCAAAGGTATTAATAAGTCAATTATTACAGAAGCACTCATAGATTCGGGAAGTCCGGTATAATTTATTAAGATAAGTTTAATCCCTGATGGAGTGGGTCTGCAAGAAAGTTATAACATATATTTTGGGCTAAATGAAAGCCAGTTAATTGCTATTTGAAAAACACAATGTTATGTAAAGAAGCAAGAAGTTAAAATATACTTTGATTTGATAATTGTTTCCGACGAATCTATGAGGTGTGGAGTAGTTCTGGGTAGAGACTTTATGAACAAATTTGATCTGAAAATTGATTTATCGGCATTAAAAATGATTACGGTAGAGCGTATTGAAAATCAAGAAGAAAACACAATGGAAGAAATAAGTGTATTGGAAGATGAAGATTTAGTAAATGAAGTGCCAATGCAGGAAATAAAATTAGTTAAATTGTTAGATAGCAGACAATTAGAAGAGAAATTTTTAGATGAGGAATTGTTAGAAATGAAAAGTAAGAGTAAGTCATTAGACAATGGATTAGTTAGTGAGAGATTATGTGAATTAGAAGATAATACAAAAGGACATGCACAGGTGAATGATAATTTTGAAGAAGCTTTATTACAGATTTGCATTTTAGACAATGAAGTAAAGGAACATTCCTACAATATTGGGGAACAGGTAGAATGGCAAGTGCGATGTGAATTAGAAAAATTTTAAGAACGATGTATATTAATGCGGAAAGCCTATGATGCAAAAAGGTTAAATACGAAATGAATATTACGGTAGATAATGCAAAACCTTTTAGTTGTTCACCAAGAAGACTTTCATATGTAGAAAGAGAAAAATTACAGGTGATGTTAGATGAGTATATGCGGGATGGTATAATACGAGAGAGTAGTTCAGAGTATGCATCGCCAATAGTGTTAGTAAAAAAGAAATCAGGGGAGTTAAGAATGTGTATTGATTTTAGGAGACTTAATAAGGTGATGATAAAAGACAACTATCCTTTACCGTTAATAGATGATTTGCTTGATAGGTTGGTGAATTAAACGATATTTACGAAGTTGGATTTAAAAAATGGGTATTTTCATGTGTTGATGGATAAGGAATCGATAAAATACACTTCGTTTGTCACCCCTATAGGCCAATACGAATTTTTAAGAATGCCGATGGGATTGAAGACAACTCCACAGGTTTTTCAAAGATTTATTAATAATATATTTATGGACATGATAAAAGAAAATAAGGTTATAATATATATGGATGACATTATGATTGCGAGTGCGGGTATGAAGGAACATTTACTAATTTTGAAAGAAGTCTTTAAACGTTTAGTGGAAAATCGATTAGAATTAAGGCTAGACAAATGTGAATTTTTACAGGATAAAGTTAAGTGTTTGGGATTTGAAATATCTAAAGATGGCATTAGAGCAGAAGGACAGGGATTAGAAGCAGTTAGGAATTTCCCCATACCAGTGAAAACTCAGGCAGTTCACAGTTTCCTGGGGTTATGTTCTTATTTTAGAAGATTTATAAAAAACTTTTCAACGATAGCGAAACCGTTATGTGATTTATTAAGAAAGGATAAAAAGTTTAAATTTGAGGAAAGAGAGTTAGATTGTTTTCAACAGTTAAAGGACAAATTAGTTGAGGCACCGGTTTTGGCCATGTTTGATCATAAAAAGGAAACTGAACTTCATTGTGATGCCAGTGCATTAGGATTTGGGGCGGTATTGATGCAAAAAGAGCATGATGGAAAATGGCATCCGGTATTTTATTTTCGAAAAGGACAACAGAAACAGAAGCCAAATACCATAGTTTTGAATTGGAAACCTTAGCAATTATATATGCTTTACGGAGATTTAGGATATATTTGCAAGGCAGCCACTTTAAGATAGTGACAGATTGTAATTCTTTAACGTTAACGTTAAATAAGATTGAGCTTAATCAGAGAATTGCCAGGTGGGCTTTGGAATTGCAAGAATTTGATTATGAACTGAAGCATAGAGCGGGTAAACAAATGCAACATGTAGATGCACTTAGTAGATGTAATGATGCGATAATGATCACTGAGGCAAATAGTTTTGAAACCAATTTAATAATTGCTCAGGCCAAAGATGAAATATTACAGAATATTAAGAAATTGTTGGAGGAAAATGAGCATAAGCTTTACGAAATGAGAAATGGCATTGTGTTTAGAAAACCAATGATGGTAGATTATTGTTTTGTGTGCCACAAAGATGGAGGATCATGTGTTATATAAGTATCATGATCAGTTAGGACATATTGGTAGAGACAAGATGTTAAGTGCGATAGTTAAAAGTTATTGGTTTTCGAATATGAGGAATAAAGTTATGGAGCACATTGAAAATTGTTTAAAGTGTATTGCTTTTTCAACAAGATATGGTAAAGGGGAAGGATTGTTGCACAGTATACCTAAAGGAAATAAACCATTTGAGATAATTCATATAGATCATTATGGTCCAGTTGATAATAGCAGATTGAAAAAACATGTTTTGATAGTGGTAGATGGTTTTACAAAGTTTGTAAGATTATATACAACTAAGACTACAAACACTAAGGAGGTTATAAGCGCTTTAAAAGAATATTTTAGGGCATATAGTAAACCAACTTGTATTATATCCGACCGTTGTAGTTGTTTTACATCGGTGGATTTCGAAGATTTTTTAAACGATTTGAATGTAAAACACATTAAAATTGCTACGGGTTCGCCACAGGCAAATGGACAGGTAGAGAGAATTAATAGAAGTTTAGGACCTATGATTTCTTAACTAAGGGAACCTGAGAATGGACAATATTGGGACTCTGTGATTGAGGAAGTAGAGTATACGTTGAACAACACGCAGCATTGTAGTACGAAGAAATTACCAAGTGAAATGCTGTTTGGATTAGCTCAGAAAGGGAAGGTTAGTGATGAGTTAGAAGCAATGTTAGAAACGATGAATCAGTTAGAAAATAATGAACGGAATTTAGAGCATATTAGAGAGATAGGCGAAAAAAATCAAGTATTAGCACAGGCAAATAATGAAAAGACATTTAATGAAAAGAAAAAGGTAGCGATCAAATATAGTGTGGGTGATTATGTGATGGTAAAAAATTTCGATAGCACAGCAGGGGTAGCAAGGAAATTAATACCTAAAATGAAAGGTCCGTATGAAATATTTAAAGTGTTAAAGAATGATAGATATATATTGAAGGACGTCAGTGGTTTTCAATTAGCTCGAAACCCGTATCATTTAGATAACATAGCATGTAAGATAAACACATATTGTAACAACATAACTATCGTATTGCATAACAGTTTGTATAATATCGATATAACCAATGCAATGTACGATGAATGAAGTCGATAAGTAAAAAGTTTGATCTCGAAGCGTCAGTGAAGAAGAAGAGACAATAAGAGTGAAGCTAAGAAAAAAGTAAAAGCTGTAAAATAAAGAAACCTAATCCAATCTATAATCTATTAAAAAACAAGTAGGTAAGGCTACAGTCGGGCGCCCGACAGTAAGATACCCTTCTCCCAATTTTCTAAATCCGTTACAAACGTGTAACTATTCTCATAATTTCAAACAGAGAATTCTGCACAAATACTTCTACTACATATAGCTTACTCGCTCGCACTCACACAGCGACGCGCGTAAAGAGTAAAGCGAAACGATGCAACGTCGACGTCGGCGTCAACTGCTCAAAGCAGCGCGTCGGCTGCCGCTCGTACCGAACATTTGTACTGAAAACGCTGACTTTAATAACTTCTGTGTTATTGGTCCGATCGGATTGTAATTTGGAGGATATATTCATATTGCATTCAGCTTTATACATATCGAAGCAGAACTTTATAAGTTTAATACAGGATCACTAGCTAAGTCGACCTAGCCATGTCTGCCTGTCCAATGTCTGTCAGCTATGAGCGCATTATTCTCAGCTATTAAGAAAGCTAGAGACACAAAATTTGGCATGTAGATTCCTGTATATTCTAGGCTGTAAATGTATTTTCAAATTTTGGGTACCACGTCCACCGCCCTGTAAATCAGTAATTTGCGATTATTAAGCAAAGTATTCAAGTTTCACATTTCTGCTTTGGCATACATATAGATAAATACGGTATGAAACTTCCCTATAACTTACAGTCCGATAGGTTAACAACCATAGATGTAATGCAAGTTAACGTTTTCTATTGATCTGTGAGGAGTTGCCTACGTGCAACGTATCGGTTAATAAACATAGAAGTTATGAAAGTTAACGTTTTCTATTGATCTGTGAAGCGTTGCATACGTGCAACGGAATTGATTATTTTCTTTTGTGAAATTGAGATGGCATCTTTGCGGAGTATATGGTAATTAATGTTGTGGTAAAATGCGTAAGCATTATTATTATGACATGACTATTAATCGTTAAGATTGTAATTCGACTCCCGTGGGGAACATATTATTGACTTTGTTCTTTGTAGGCCATGGATTTACAAAAAAATCCTGGTCTATTAGGTTTGTCGGATTGTGCGTAACAGGCAGAAGGAGACATCAGCGACCCCATAATGTATATATAGTCTTGCTCAGGATCACTAGCTAAGTCGACCTAGCCATGTCTGCCTGTCCGTCTGTCTGTATGAGCGCATTATTCTCAGCTATTGAGAAAGCTAGAGACACAAAATTTGGCATGTAGATTCCTGTATATTCTAGGCTGTAAATGTATTTTCAAATTTTAGGTACCACGTCCACCGCCCTGTAAATCAGTAATTTGCGATTATTAAGCAAAGTATTCAAGTTTCACCTTTCTGCTTTGGCATACATATAGATAAATACGGTATGAAACTTCCCTATAAATTACAGTCCGATCGGTTAACAAACATAGATGTAATGCAAGTTAACGTTTTCTATTGATCTGTGAGGAGTTGCCTACGTGCAACGTATCGGTTAATAAACATAGAAGTTATGAAAGTTAACGTTTTCTATTGATCTGTGAAGCGTTGCATACGTGCAACGGAATTGATTATTTTCTTTTGTGAAATTGAGATGGCATCTTTGCGGAGTATATAGTAATTAATGTTGTGGTAAAACGCGTAAGCATTATTATTATGACATGACTATTAATCGTTAAGATTGTAATTCGACTCCCGTGGGGAACATATTATTGACTTTGTTCTTTGTAGGCCATGGATTTACAAAAAAATCCTGGTCTATAAGGTTTGTCGGATTGTGCGTTACAGGCAGAAGGAGACATCAGCGACTCCATAATGTATATATAGTCTTGCTCAGGATCACTAGCTAAGTCGACCTAGCCATGTCTGCCTGTCCGTCTGTCTGTATGAGCGCATTATTCTCAGCTATTGAGAAAGCTAGAGACACAAAATTTGGCATGTAGATTCCTGTATATTCTAGGCTGTAAATGTATTTTCAAATTTTAGGTACCACGTCCACCGCATTGTAAATCAGTAATTTGCGATTATTAAGCAAAGTATTCAAGTTTCACCTTTCTGCTTTGGCATACATATAGATAAATACGGTATGAAACTTCCCTATAAATTACAGTCCGATCGGTTAACAAACATAGATGTAATGCAAGTTAACGTTTTCTATTGATCTGTGAGGAGTTGCCTACGTGCAACGTATCGGTTAATCAATATAGAAGTTATGAATGTTAACGTTTTCTATTGATCTGTGAAGCGTTGCATACGTGCAACGGAATTGATTATTTTCTTTTGTGAAATTGAGATGGCATCTTTGCGGAGTATATAGTAATTAATGTTGTGGTAAAACGCGTAAGCATTATTATTATGACATGACTATTAATCGTTAAGATTGTAATTCGACTCCCGTGGGGAACATTTTATTGACTTTGTTCTTTGTAGGCCATGGACTTAAAAAAAAAAAAATAACCTGGTCTATTAGGTTTGTCGGATTGTGCGTAACAGGCAAAAGGAGACATCAGCGACCCCATAATGTATATATAGTCTTGCTCAGGATCACTAGCTAAGTCGACCTAGCCATGTCTACCTGTCCGTCTGTCTGTATGAGCGCATTATTCTCAGCTATTGAGAAAGCTAGAGATACAAAATTTGGCATGTAGATTCCTGTATATTCTAGGCTGTAAATGTATTTTCAAATTTTGGGTACCACGTCCACCGCCCTGTAAATCCGTAATTTGCGATTATTAAGCAAAGTATTCAAGTTTTACCTTTCTGCTTTGGCATACATATAGATAAATATGGTATGAAACTTCCCTATAAATTACAGTCCGATCGGTTTACAAACATAGATGTAATACAAGTTATCGTTTTCTATTGATCTGTGGGGAGTTGCCTCATGCAACGTATCGGTTAATATACATCGAAGTTATGAAAGTTAACGTTTTCTATTGATCTGTGAAGCGTTGCATACGTGCAACGGAATTGATTATTTTCTTTTGTAAAATTGAGATGGCATCTTTGCGGAGTATATGGTAATTAATGTTGTGGTAAAATGCGTAAGCATTATTATTATGACATGACTATTAATCGTTAAGATTGTAATTCGACTCCCGTGGGGAACATATTATTGACTTTGTTCTTTGTAGGCCATGGATTTACAAAAAAATCCTGGTCTATTAGGTTTGTCGGATTGTGCGTAACAGGCAGAAGGAGACATCAGCGACCCCATAATGTATATATAGTCTTGCTCAGGATCACTAGCTAAGTCGACCTAGCCATGTCTGCCTGTCCGTCTGTCTGTATGAGCGCATTATTCTCAGCTATTGAGAAAGCTAGAGATACAAAATTTGGCATGTAGATTCCTGTATATTCTAGGCTGTAAATGTATTTTCAAATTTTGGGTACCACGTCCACCGCCCTGTAAATCCGTAATTTGCGATTATTAAGCAAAGTATTCAAGTTTCACCTTTCTGCTTTGGCATACATATAGATAAATACGGTATGAAACTTCCCTATAAATTACAGTCCGATCGGTTAACAAACATAGATGTAATGCAAGTTAACGTTTTCTATTGATCTGTGAGGAGTTGCCTACGTGCAACGTATCGGTTAATAAACATAGAAGTTATGAAAGTTAACGTTTTCTATTGATCTGTGAAGCGTTGCATACGTGCAACGGAATTGATTATTTTCTTTTGTAAAATTGAGATGGCATCTTTGCGGAGTATATGGTAATTAATGTTGTGGTAAAATGCGTAAGCATTATTATTATGACATGACTATTAATCGTTAAGATTGTAATTCGACTCCCGTGGGGAACATTTTATTGTAGGCATTGGTTCTTTGTAGGCCATGGACTAACAAAAAAATCCTGGTCTATTAGGTTTGTCGGATTGTACGTAACAGGCAAAAGGAGACATCAGCGACCCCATAATGTATATATAGTCTTGCTCAGGATCACTAGCTAAGTCGACCTAGCCATGTCTGCCTGTCCGTCTGTCTGTATGAGCGCATTATTCTCAGCTATTGAGAAAGCTAGAGATACAAAATTTGGCATGTAGATTCCTGTATATTCTAGGCTGTAAATGTATTTTCAAATTTTGGGTACCACGTCCACCGCCCTGTAAATCCGTAATTTGCGATTATTAAGCAAAGTATTCAAGTTTCACCTTTCTGCTTTGGCATACATATAGATAAATACGGTATGAAACTTCCCTATAAATTACAGTCCGATCGGTTAACAAACATAGATGAAATGCAAGTTAACGTTTTCTATTGATCTGTGAGGAGTAGCCTACGTGCAACGTATCGGTTAATAAACATAGAAGTTATGAAAGTTAACGTTTTCTATTGATCTGTGAAGCGTTGCATACGTGCAACGGAATTGATTATTTTCTTTTGTAAAATTGAGATGGCATCTTTGCGGAGTATATGGTAATTAATGTTGTGGTAAAATGCGTAAGCATTATTATTATGACATGACTATTAATCGTTAAGATTGTAATTCGACTCCCGTGGGGAACATTTTATTGACTTTGTTCTTTGTAGGCCATGGACTTACAAAAAAATCCTGGTCTATTAGGTTTGTCGGATTGTGCGTAACAGGCAAAAGGAGACATCAGCGACCCCATAATGTATATATAGTCTTGCTCAGGATCACTAGCTAAGTCGACCTAGCCATGTCTGCCTGTCCGTCTGTCTGTATGAGCGCATTATTCTCAGCTATTGAGAAAGCTAGAGACACAAAATTTGGCATGTAGATTCCTGTATATTCTAGGCTGTAAATGTATTTTCAAATTTTGGGTACCACGTCCACCGCATTGTAAATCAGTAATTTGCGATTATTAAGCAAAGTATTCAAGTTTTACCTTTCTGCTTTGGCATACATATAGATAAATACGGTATGAAACTTCCCTATAAATTACAGTCCGATCGGTTTATAAACATAGATGTAATGCAAGTTAACGTTTTCTATTGATCTGTGAGGAGTTGCCTACGTGCAACGTATCGGTTAATCAATATAGAAGTTATGAAAGTTAACGTTTTCTATTGATCTGTGAAGCGTTGCATACGTGCAACGGAATTGATTATTTTCTTTTGTAAAATTGAGTATATGGTAATTAATGTTGTGGTAAAATGCGTAAGCATTATTATTATGACATGACTATTAATCGTTAAGATTGTAATTCGACTCCCGTGGGGAACATTTTATTGACTTTGTTCTTTGTAGGCCATGGACTTACAAAAAAATCCTGGTCTATTAGGTTTGTCGGATTGTGCGTAACAGGCAAAAGGAGACATCAGCGACCCCATAATGTATATATAGTCTTGCTCAGGATCACTAGCTAAGTCGACCTAGCCATGTCTGCCTGTCCGTCTGTCTGTATGAGCGCATTATTCTCAGCTATTGAGAAAGCTAGAGATACAAAATTTGGCATGTAGATTCCTGTATATTCTAGGCTGTAAATGTATTTTCAAATTTTGGGTACCACGTCCACCGCCCTGTAAATCAGTAATTTGCGATTATTAAGCAAAGTATTCAAGTTTCACCTTTCTGCTTTGGCATACATATAGATAAATACGGTATGAAACTTCCCTATAAATTACAGTCCGATCGGTTAACAAACATAGATGTAATGCAAGTTAACGTTTTCTATTGATCTGTGAGGAGTTGCCTACGTGCAACGTATCGGTTAATAAACATAGAAGTTATGAAAGTTAACGTTTTCTATTGATCTGTGAAGCGTTGCATACGTGCAACGGAATTGATTATTTTCTTTTGTAAAATTGAGATGGCATCTTTGCGGAGTATATGGTAATTAATGTTGTGGTAAAATGCGTAAGCATTATTATTATGACATGACTATTAATCGTTAAGATTGTAATTCGACTCCCGTGGGGAACATTTTATTGTAGCATTGGTTCTTTGTAGGCCATGGATTTACAAAAAAATCCTGGTCTATTAGGTTTGTCGGATTGTGCGTAACAGGCAGAAGGAGACATCAGCGACCCCATAATGTATATATAGTCTTGCTCAGGATCACTAGCTAAGTCGACCTAGCCATGTCTGCCTGTCCGTCTGTCTGTATGAGCGCATTATTCTCAGCTATTAAGAACGCTAGAGACACGAAATTTGGCATGTAGATTCCTGTATATTCTAGGCTGTAAATGTATTTTCAAATTTTAGGTACCACGTCCACCGACTTGTAAATCAGTAATTTGCGATTATTAAGCAAAGTATTCAAGTTTCACCTTTCTGCTTTGGCATACATATAGATAAATACGGTATGAAACTTCCCTATAAATTACAGTCCGATCGGTTAACAAACATAGATGTAATGCAAGTTAACGTTTTCTATTGATCTGTGAGGAGTTGCCTCGTGCAACGTATCGGTTAATAAACATAGAAGTTATGAAAGTTAACGTTTTCTATTGATCTGTGAAGCGTTGCATACGTGCAACGGAATTGATTATTTTCTTTTGTAAAATTGAGATGGCATCTTTGCGGAGTATATGGTAATTAATGTTGTGGTAAAATGCGTAAGCATTATTATTATGACATGACTATTAATCGTTAAGATTGTAATTCGACTCCCGTGGGGAACATTTTATTGACTTTGTTCTTTGTAGGCCATGGACTTACAAAAAAATCCTGGTCTATTAGGTTTGTCGGATTGTGCGTAACAGGCAAAAGGAGACATCAGCGACCCCATAATGTATATATAGTCTTGCTCAGGATCACTAGCTAAGTCGACCTAGCCATGTCTGCCTGTCCGTCTGTCTGTTTGAGCGCATTATTCTCAGCTATTGAGAAAGCTAGAGACACAAAATTTGGCATGTCGATTCCTGTATATTCTAGGCTGTAAATGTATTTTCAAATTTTGGGTACCACGTCCACCGCCCTGTAAATCAGTAATTTGCGATTATTAAGCAAAGTATTCAAGTTTCACCTTTCTGCTTTGGCATACATATAGATAAATACGGTATGAAACTTCCCTATAACTTACAGTCCGATCGGTTAACAAACATAGATGTAATGCAAGTTAACGTTTTCTATTGATCTGTGAGGAGTTGCCTACGTGCAACGTATCGGTTAATAAACATAGAAGTTATTAAAGTTAACGTTTTCTATTGATCTGAGAAGCGTTGCATACGTGCAACGGAATTGATTATTTTCATTTGTGAAATTGAGATGGCATCTTTGCGGAGTATATGGTAATTAATGTTGTGGTAAAATGCGTAAGCATTATTATTATGACATGACTATTAATCGTTAAGATTGTAATTCGACTCCCATGGGAAACTTATTATTGACTTTGTTCTTTGTAGGCCATGGATTTACTAAAAAATCCTGGTCTATTAGGTTTGTCGGATTGTGCGTAACAGGCAGAAGGAGACATCAGCGACCCCATAATGTATATATAGTCTTGCTCAGGATCACTAGCTAAGTCGACCTAGCCATGTCTGCCTGTCCGTCTGTCTGTATGAGCTATTTTATTATAATCTAAGGAAAAAAAAAAAAATACAATTTTTAGTTTATATATTTTTTTTTTTTTTTTGTTAGATTTGGTTTTAAACCTATTAAATTAAATAAACTAGTTTGTAGTAATTAATAAAAAAATACATTAAATTGGAACCTTTTTGTTGCAATATGTACATAAACAGTCCGGCCCAAGTGTATGCGTAAAAGAAAAACAACTAAAAGGGTTTAATATATATATAAAAAAAAATCCAAGTTTCTCATTCTAGGTTTGCTTTGGCGCCGACCGTTTACTTTGGGCCTAAACATTACTTCCCCTCTAGAGTTATCGCTAGCGACAATACATATATATACATATCAAAAATATATATTAAAGCGTCGCAGCGCTGCAGCCTACGCTGGCAGCGCTTCCTCTAAGCTTTAGGCTAAGAAACCTTTTATATGTAGATCGTAAGGACAGAATTAAAAGAATATTCAAATGAAGCGGAACCTTCTCCGCTTCATAAATAAAGAAA
The DNA here is from genome assembly GCA_018901885.1 of Zaprionus kolodkinae. Classification (NCBI taxonomy): domain Eukaryota; kingdom Metazoa; phylum Arthropoda; class Insecta; order Diptera; family Drosophilidae; genus Zaprionus; species Zaprionus kolodkinae. The sequence continues at coordinate 6,431 of JAEIFM010000398.1, read as the reverse complement.
CACAAAACTAAAATAAAGTGCTTTTTTTGTGAGTTATAACATAAAACGGCGGGGGTGCGAGTCGTCAGCCAACGTGGGACCTGAAACTGACTAAAGAACCCCAAAAATAAAATTAAATAAAAAAAAAAAAAAATAAAAAAAAAAAACAAAAAAAAACGGGGGCAAGGGGAAAAAAAAAAAAAAAAAAATTTGGGGTAATTTTTAGGGTGTGATTGTGAAAAAAAAAGGGGGGGGTTTAAAAAAAAAAAAAAAAAGAAAAAAACAACCCAAAACCCTTAATTAAAAATAAAACACCCCCGCCCGGGACGGGAGGAACCTCAAAAACCTAAAGCCGAGTTAGGCCCCACTGTAAAATTTCTCGAAGAGACAAAAAAAACAAACCCCACTCAAGCAAAATAAGTTCAACAAATAACAATAAAATTCAACCTCCCAAGCCAAAAAGCCTGCCAAGATATAAGAAGACATGCCCACCGGACTGCGGAGGAGTCTGGAGTCCTCACTGCCTAGGGACCTGTGAGCAGCCAGCAACATCATCAGCAGCCCAGAAATAGACAGCAGCGAGGGAGTGTCAGCGTGCCAAGATCGGCGACGACCAGCTGACACAGGCCGACAACGAGAAACGAAAAACTGTGGTGCGCTATCCGCACTACAGCAGCGAGGGAGTGTCAGCGTGGCAAGATCGGTGACGACCAGCTGACACGCAGCAGCCTTATCCACGTGGTGAGCAGCCCGCTCACTACGCCAACGCGGGACACTGTGGTGCGCTATCCGCACACTACAGCAACGGTGGATCAATCATACTAAACAACTACTACAAGCAACTTCCGACAGCGCTACAAAGAGCGCATAACATCGACAACAACTACCGACAGCGCTACCAAAAGCGCAAAATTTTTTTTTACTTTGCACTGCGTTGCATACTTTTTTTCAATTGCACTGCGATGCATATTTTTTCATTTTAATATAATAACCAATTGTATCATTGAGCGGAATCTTTTCTGCCCGATGAGAAGTTCGGCCTGCAAAGCCAAACGAAAAACAAGTAGGTAAGGCTACAGTCGGGCGCCCGACAGTAAGATACCCTTCTCCCAATTTTCTAAATCCGTTACAAACGTGTAACCACTTTCATAGTTTCAAACAAAAATTCTGCACAAATACTTCTACTACATATAGCTTACTCGCTCGCACGTACGCAGCGACGCGCATAAAGAGTAAAGCGACACGATGCAACGTCGACGTCGGCGTCAACTGATTAAAGCAGCGCGCCGGCTGCCGCTCGTACCGAACATTTGTACTGAAAACGTTGACTTTAATAATTCTGTGTTATTGTTCCGATCGGATTGTAAGAGGATATGTTTATATTGCATTCAGCTTTATACATACCGAAGCAGAACGTTATGGGCTTAATACTTTGCTAAATAATCGTAAATTACCGATTTGCGGGGGCGGTGGGCGTGGCATCAAACATTTGACATAAACTTCACCTGCCCCGGATATATAGGAACCTTAGTACCAAAGTTGGTGTCTCTAGCTTTTTTAATAGCTGAGATCTGTTGTCTCAAACAAACAGACGGACAGACGGACAGACGGACGGACGGACAGACGGACAGACGGACAGACAGACGGACATGTCTCAATCGACTCGGCTAGTGATCCTGAGCAAGAATATATATACTTTATGGGGTCTGCCACGCCTCCTTATGCCTGTTACATACATTTTGCACAAAGTAAGTATACCCTTTTTTGACCATTTTCAATGGTCGAAGGGTATAAAAATTTAAAAACCTAATTAATTTTCAAGAATAAGAATGTAAATAAAAATAAAAATAAGAGCCATAAAACAAAACAAGTAGGTAAGGCTACAGTCGGGCGCCCGACAGTAAGATACCCTTCTCCCAATTTTCTAAATCCGTTACAAACGTGTAACTATTCTCATAATTTCAAACAGAGAATTCTGCACAAATACTTCTACTACATATAGCTTACTCGCTCGCACTCACACAGCGACGCGCGTAAAGAGTAAAACGACACGACGCAACGTCGACGTCGGCGTCAACTGCTCAAAGCAGCGCGTCGGCTGCCGCTCGTACCGAACATTTGTACTGAAAACGCTGACTTTAATAACTTCTGTGTTATTGGTCCGATCGGATTGTAATTTGGAGGATATATTCATATTGCATTCAGCTTTATACATATCGAAGCAGAACTTTATAAGTTTAATACTTTGCCTTATAATCGTAAATTACCGATTTTCGGGGGCGGTGGGCGTGGCATCAAACATTTGACATAAACTTCACCTGCCCCGAATATATAGGAACCTTCATACCAAATTTGGTGTCTCTAGCTTTTTTAATAGCTGAGATCTGTTGTCTCAAACAAACAGACGGACAGACGGACAGACGGACAGCCGGACAGACGGACAGACGGACAGACAGACGGACATGTCTCAATCGACTCGGCTAGTGATCCTGAGCAAGAATATATATACTTTATGGGGTCTGCCACGCCTCCTTATGCCTGTTACATACATTTTGCACAAAGTTAGTATACCCTTTTTTGACCATTTTCAATGGTCGAAGGGTATAACAAAATATATTTTGAAAAGGACATCATTAACAACATAGCAGAATGTTTAGATTTGTTAGATGACAGCTGTGATGAGGATTCTAAAGAAAGTCTCATTTAAGGAACCATTTATTTATCTTCTAAAAGAAAACAAGTAGGTAAGGCTACAGTCGGGCGCCCGACAGTAAGATACCCTTCTCCCAATTTTCCAAATACGTTACAAACGTGTAACCACACTAATAATTCCAAGCAGAAATTTCTGCACAAAAACATTTAATACATATAGCTTACTCGCTCGCACTCACACAGCGACGCGCGTAAAGAGTAAAGCGACACGCAACGTCGACGTCGGCGTCAACTGCTCAAAGCAGCGCGTCGGCTGCCGCTCGTACCGAGCATTTGTACTGAAAACGTCGACGCTAATAACTTTTGTGTTATTGGTCCGATCGTATTGTAATTTGGAGGATATGTTCAGATTGCATTCAGCTTTATACATACCAAAGCATAACTTTATAGGTTCATTACTTTGCTTAATAATCGTAAATAACCGATTTGCGGGGGCGGTGGGCGTGGCATCAAACATTTGACATAAACTTCACCTGCCCCGAATATATAGGAACCTTCATACCAAATTTGGTGTCTCTAGCTTTTTTAATAGCTAAGATCTGTTGTCTCAAACAAACAGACGGACAGACGGACAGACAGACGGACATGTCTCAATCGACTCGGCTAGTGATCCTGAGCAAGAATATATATACTTTATGGGGTCTGCCACGCCTCCTTATGCCTGTTACATACATTTTGCACAAAGTTAGTATACCCTTTTTTGACCATTTTCAATGGTCGAAGGGTATAAAAATATATTAGTTACCATACTATATGGTATAAAACAAGTAGGTAAGGCTACAGTCGGGCGCCCGACAGTAAGATACCCTTCTCCCAATTTTCTAAATCCGTTACAAACGTGTAACTATTCTCATAATTTCAAACAGAGAATTCTGCACAAATACTTCTACTACATATAGCTTACTCGCTCGCACTCACACAGCGACGCGCGTAAAGAGTAAAGCGAAACGATGCAACGTCGACGTCGGCGTCAACTGCTCAAAGCAGCGCGTCGGCTGCCGCTCGTACCGAACATTTGTACTGAAAACGCTGACTTTAATAACTTCTGTGTTATTGGTCCGATCGGATTGTAATTTGGAGGATATATTCATATTGCATTCAGCTTTATACATATCGAAGCAGAACTTTATAAGTTTAATACTTTGCCTTATAATCGTAAATTACCGATTTTCGGGGGCGGTGGGCGTGGCATCAAACATTTGACATAAACTTCACCTGCCCCGAATATATAGGAACCTTCATACCAAATTTGGTGTCTCTAGCTTTTTTAATAGCTGAGATCTGTTGTCTCAAACAAACAGACGGACAGACGGACAGACGGACAGACGGACAGCCGGACAGACGGACAGACGGACAGACAGACGGACATGTCTCAATCGACTCGGCTAGTGATCCTGAGCAAGAATATATATACTTTATGGGGTCTGCCACGCCTCCTTATGCCTGTTACATACATTTTGCACAAAGTTAGTATACCCTTTTTTGACCATTTTCAATGGTCGAAGGGTATAAAAAAAAAATTTTTTTCCATTCACCTCACATATACATTCACTTAGATATGCCTATATGCATATAACTGTATAGAAATATTCGCGCTACCATTTTAGGGCGGTTTTATACACGCATTTTCATGTCCGTCAGATTTACTGCCTACTGATGGCTTACAATAAATGCAGAAGAATAGCAGGAAATAGCTAGTTTCGACGAAGACGCCGAACTTCATTTTGAAAACGTCATAAACCCGGACGTTTAGGTAAATTCCATAAATTACTAATGAATGAAAAAACTATTGATAAATAATGGAAGAAATAGTTCAAGATATTTTAGAAAGGGAACCATTATTTATAGTAAGGTCAATAAAGATCTTAAGTAAATTTCGTAGGTTTATCAGCGTACATGAATTTGAGGAACAATACATCAATACGTTTGATGTATGTACAAGTCCTTTGTTACATTTGTCGAAAGTAGAGAAAGCCATAGTATTATCAACTTTACCTTATGTAAAGGTACAACAAGTAGTTGAAGATAATATCTATCTAGGCTCGGTAAGAATTTATAAAATTCTCTTGCACAGATAAATTTATATAAAAATATAAATGGACTGGCAAGAAATTCAAAACCTATTAAAAGAAATTAAAACGAATTTCGACAAATCATACAAGTGCATAAGCCAAAATAGAGAAATACAACTAAGTACTCTCAATAGGTATGCACAAATATTGGTAGAATGCTTTAATGAAGCACGCCAATTGCTTAACATAAATAAAGATAGATTAACTAGGATACATTTAACGCAAGCGTTAAAATTGTTAAGCAGGTTTAGAGAAAAACTACTAATAGTAAGGAAAAAGTACAATTTAAATCTGACTGTCCCTACAATATTCAACACATCAGTTGAAATTGAAACAGGTGACAATACAGAAGTATCAGAAGACTCCGATGAAGAAGAGGACTCTGAACAGGAGGTTAAAGAAGAAGATCTACACGAACTTACAATACCGGCAACAATTAAATTGCCAGAAATAGGAGAAGAAAAAAGTTCAGAGCCTACAAACACAGACTTAGACAGAATGACAGAATCAGCCGCAGCTTCAAGGGAATACGTGCGACAAATTTAGTCCACGATACCCGAGTTCGATGGCAAGAAAGTCAACTTAAATAGATTTTTAACGGCCCTCCGGTTAACAGATCTCACGAAAGGAGATCAGGAGATGTTAGCCGTCGAAGTCATCAAGACAAAAATAATTGGCCCTTTGTCATACAAAGTTGAAAATGAAAGAACAATTACCGGAATAATAAGTGTATTAAAGGCATCAGTTAAAGGCGAATCGCCTGATGTCATTAAAGCAAAATTGCTAAATACACAACAACGTGGTAAAACTGCAGCGCAGTATACCACGGAAATTGAAAGCCTACGTAGGTCGCTTGAGGCAGCCTACATAGATGACGGTCTAGATTCTAACAATGCAGATAAATTCGCCACAAAAGAAGCGATCTCTGCAATGACAAAGAATTGTGACCACGAAAAGCTCAAGACCATTCTAGAAGCAGGAAATTTCAACACGATGAATAGCGTGATTGAAAAATACATACACTGCTGTACAAAAATGACCGGCAATTCGAATAGTGTGTTATTCTATAACAATAGAGGAGGTAATAATAACCGAGGAAATTACCAAAACAGAGGTAATGGCCGAGGTAATTATAATACCTATAATATCAATTATAGAGGCCGAGGTGGTTACCGCGGAGGAAATAGAGGACGTGGCGGTAACCAGAATAATAATAGAGGTGGAGGTGACAATAGTGGTAACCAAAACCAAAACAATAACAGCAACCGGAATAGCACTTACAATGTAAGAAACGTAAATTCGGAAAACCAGACAGCCCCCTTGAGCAACAGTCAGCAATAATACTTTATAAAATCAATCTCAATTTAAGCATTTTTATTCAATTAAAAAATATGAGTACCAATTCAATAGTAACTTTTTTGATAGACACAGGTGCAGACATTTCACTGCTTAAATGCAGAAATAACAATTTAAATAAACTAAATTTGCGAAAGACTACAAGTATATCAGGCATAGGGCAAGGGACAATACAATCCCTAGGTACTATTGAATTAGATATGTGCGTTGCAAATGCAGCAATACCATTTGAATTCCATATTGTACCGAACAATTTTCCTATACCAGGAGATGGTATAATTGGTTTGGACTTCTTTAAAAAAATACAATTGT